>CM039122.1:28789242-28889694 GCA_022036555.1 Microstegium vimineum | reverse complement strand
CTTGGATCCGGATTTTGACTTTACAATATATGCAAGGTAAGTTTTCTACATCTTTGATCCCTACCTATAGCTCCACATAAGCTTTAGAGATAGGATGAAAGAAGGCAAACTTTGATATATGCCTTGGTGATGAATCATACACCTTATGAGCGACTCGAGAGTACCATTTGAGGAACATTAAGTTTTCTTTTACAAAATCTTCCAAAACCTCTGATATAAAACTTGTGAAAGAATGAGAAAACTAGTGCTCAAGTCAAGTTGTTCCATCTCTCAACCTCCCAAGACAAAGGATAGAGCTATAAGCCCCATGAAGGACTAAGGTAATATGGGTGAGACTTTATTGCTAATTTTTTCCATTCAAAAGAGAAGTATGATTGTTGTAGATTTAGTACTCTTGAAATATGAAGCATAGTAGCAACTCCTAATCCATCGAGCTAAGTTTGATTGTTTGCTCGGGACGAGCAAAGGTTAAGCTTGGGGGATCTTGTTGGCACAAAATATGATGCGCTTTTATATAACTAAAATGATGCCAAGGATCAAGGATAAACAAACACATCATGAGCATATTTTATCAAATAACCAGTTCCACATGTCCATGAGTGTTTGAGTGAAGGAATGAAGAAATGAAGCAAAGGAGAGCCAGTGGGACCCACATATGGGGTCGGCCGACCACCCTATGGGCCCATCTGGCTCCCCTCTCGGCCATGATCCAAGAGAAGCACTCCAGAGTGATTTTCACCCCTTGGATCACTCTGTGCTTTCTCTCAACGGCTCACATGCATAGCACATGGATCCATGGGCCCACACCAAGGAGATAAACGTGACAACCACATCAGAACCGACAACCAACCTCAATGACAAGTGGGACCAACACCAGGGAAGACAAAGTGGGCCAAACACCCCAAGGAGGGGTCAGACGACCGCCCCCTGGGCCCACCTGGCTCCCACCTGGTCCTCTAACCAGTGGGACCACTTCCAGAGGCCAGAGGAGGGCCCACCTGCCATAGGGGTGGTCGGCCGACCGCCCCCCTTAGTCAGTTTGGCCCCTCCAACCTCCATACCACTCTACACATGGTGGAAATCACCACCATCCACCCTTGGTCGGTTCAAGGGTCGGTTGGATCCAAGGGTGGAGGATTGAACTCCCTAGATCGCTGACATGGCGCTGGAGTAGCCCCTACTCCACCTCCCACTATAAATAGAGGGTCACGCCCCCCTCTCTACATATGGTGAAGAAGCCTACAAGCTCTATCCCTTAGATTGTTCTAGGAGTTAGTCTAGAGTGGGAGTTAGAGTTGAGTCGAGCTGTGCTCGGGATTTTCGGAGTTGTCTTCTGGAAAGTCTGGTATAGCTCTTGTATCTTTCCTTCTTTGTAAGACTTTATCTTATTCAATATATATATATATATATCTTTTCTCTCTACTTTACTTAGTATTTACTTTGAGCATTTCTATACTAGATATATTCTTACTATATGCTTTTGCTCTTTAATAGCCTTTACATCCATAGTCTGTGATCCTTGTGACCTTTCCCATATGCGATCATTGCCTGTCATAGGGTTCTTTGATTATAGATCGTAGTCAAAGTAGTAAGTTGTGTGTAAGCGTGGTGCTTATACATCATCTTATCCTTGGTTATCGCTTGCTACACGGATTGTTTGTGGTAGCTAGCAAGAGGTGACAGCCTTGTCTAGTCATTGTATTCCACCACGTGTTTATAGGCAAGTTCTTAAAAGGTAAGGCCCCCGTAAGAAGAGGGTGTGGTCCAGTAGGAGTTTTGTCCTCCTACTGATCTTTCCCCTCGCCTATCATACTTGTATTGAGGAGGCAAACTATAGTGTTTAGACTAGTTAATTGGCTAAGTATATTGAAGTAGAGTGAATTTCTTAGGAGTCCCTTTACTCTCTCATTGTCCTCCCACCTAGCTAATCTATCTAGTCTGTTCTAAGTATCTTTTACCTTGGCTTATTCATTCATCAACCCCTTCCTATCACATATATCGTTTACCCCTCTATACTAGTTGGTACTAAGTTAAGGTGCTCTCTAGGATCTCTCTATGATTATCATTTCTAGCCCAGCTTTCCCTTGGGAAAATATAAATTACGATACCTTGGAATACTCCTAGGTGAAGTGCTACAACGGTATAATCTGTGCGCTTGCGGATTTATCCAATAGTCATAAGAAATACCAATAGTACTCAGACTCATAGGAATCCCTTATGACTCATTCACTTCCTAATGGGAGGAAGACGGTTGGACTACTTGGTAGGGCGGTGCCACTACAACTGGGATGTAAGCGGAAAGTGTAGAGAGCTATGGGAAACCGTGACCCACACCCTCTCGAGACAGCATGGTGACCCCGGGGCCTGGTACCATGCCTCATAGTCTCAGCGCCCTCGTGCGGTACGTTGTGATTACTCAGGGCTGAGTGGTAGGGTGGCATCGACCTAGGCTAGCAAGCAGCCGACGTCTGGCCTAGACGACCCCGGATGTCGATGATGGCAGACCTTGTGAGTTCGTAAGACCTCTGCAGAGTTTTGGTTGATCGATCGATACATAATCTGACTTGTCGGCTATTGGACCTTTTCCTGTGACCTGATTCGCCTGCTAGTGAGATGAGTCCTTTTCCCCCCTAGTTGATATATGATCCGACAGTGTGCTCTGATGGAGTAGTGTGTCGTTGAGGTAGGCTCGAGAGGGAATTGGGCCTATCGACTTGAGTCTGAGATGTGGTGAGATGTGTGTGGTGTGTTGGGAGGGGAAATGGATGGATGGAATGAATGAAACATGATAATTATATTATTATGACCACTTGTTAATGCATAGGAAACCAGAGCCAAAGATAGGTTCCTTTGATAGCCTTTGCATCCAATTCCACAAATATGGCATTGGTGGGAATGTGGCACCAGTACAATCTGTACTGATAGACATTACATAGGTGATGAACCGGACCCGAATGTTGGAGATGATGACTAGGAGGCTAGAGTTTCGCCCTATACTCGAGTCGGCTGAAGTTGAATGATTCTACCGCTCCCTACTACTACTTTGTTGTTCTGGATATTCTATGATATTATACTATCCGCCTTGCGGCGTTGTAATAGATAAATGTAAGTATCTTTATTGTACTCTTTTATTCGAAGTATGGAAATGTAATCAGCTGTTATATGGGTAATATTATGGAATGAGTAAATCTTCCGTTGTATTACACTTTGAACCTGTGGATTTCCCTTTGCGGAAATCGAGGTCGTTTCAAGGCGCACAGCAGAAATCGGCGGCAGAGCCTGTCTCGATCCAACAGACCGGCATCCTCATCACACGAAGACCAAGAGTTCGAGCAACCCCGGCGCAATCGAGCCCTTGCAGCAGCGTTGGGAGCCGCGACGGGGCCTTGACCTTTCTCCACGCCATTGAGTGGCCCCAGAACTTCAGCATCACCTCGATAGAGAAGTACAACGGCATGGCCAATCCCGAGCAGTGGCTAACCATGTACGAGATCGCCATCAGGGCTGCTGGAGGAGGACAAGACCAGATGGCTAAATACCTACCAGTGATGCTTTCCACATCGGCGAACAGCTGGCTCCACAAGCTCATTGAGGGCTCCATCGACACCTGGGAGCAGCTCAAGGCGGTATTCATCAAAACCTACAACGCCCCCTGCGACTATCCTGAGACCTGCTACGACCTCGAGAATGTTCGCCAGGACTGCGACGATAGCCTCCGAGAGTACATCCGTCGTGTATCAAACAAGCGACTAACGATCCCAGAGATTGCTAATGCGGAGGCCATCTCTATCTTCTCCAACGGCCTCCACAACGACAAGCTCCACAACAAGTTCGTCCCCAAGGTCATGACCATCGATGAATTGATGACCATTGCGAACTCCTACGCCGACGCTGACGACGCTAGCCATAGCCGCGACGACAGGCGATGCCACTCTCGCTCTCCGGGACGACCCCGTGGCAATGACCGCCGCTATGATCATCGCAACGGAGGGTGGCCTGACGACCAGGAGTGCGACCGCCGCGATAACAGGGATCGACGACCTCAAAACACGGAGAGGTCTTGCTAGAGGTCTGACCCTAGGCGCAATAACTGCTATGTTGAAAACACAAACACCCAACCAAGGCGTTCGTACGACAACACTTACGAGAAGATCCTCGACGGCCCCTGCCCTATCCACAAGAACTCCAAGCACTCCATGCGTGAGTGCGACATCCTCGAGTCAGCCATGCAAGGGAAGAGCAAGAAGAAATGCCTGCATGATGACGCCGACAAGGACAAGGACCCAGAGCTCCCATCACCAGCATTCAGGCCAGCCACACGAACCTTCTCCATCTTTGGGGGAAGTGTGGTCGTGGAGAACGAGAAATGACATCGCCAAGTCCGCAAGGATGTCTTCTCTGTCAGTGCCATCAAGGACGACCCGACCAATGCTCGCTACCTTAAATGGTCGGAGCGCCCCATCACCTTCTCTAGAGACGATCAGTGGAAAGACCACAAGTACCTCGGTCGTTGTTGAGACCAAAGGTGGCAAACGGAAAAAAGACCGCTAGCGTATGGTTGTCAAGTGTAGCTTTCACCGGGAGTATTCCAGGTATCGTATTTTCTATAGGGAACGAGAAGTGAGTTAACTAGGAATATGGATATGTCCTATGATGAATCAAGGGAGACTATGATAACTGGGTTGAGAGGTTCGATATAGCAAAGATATCTAACAAGGTATAGCTGGTTATACTGGCTTTATTAGCCCTTCTCTTGCAGGAGGCGATAGGATAGATCAGAAAGAGGGCAAAACTCTAACTGGACCGTGCCGTCAAGTTGTATTGAAGCCCTACCTTTTAAGAACTTATTTGACACGCGTGGTGGAATACAAAGACTAGATACAGTTGTCACCTTCTACTAGCATCCACAAACAATCCGCACGATAAGTGGTTTACAAAGGTAAGATCTAGCCTAGACACCACATCTACACTTATCTTACTACTTTAACCTTGGCCTAAGATTAAAGCACTTTACTCAGAGCAAAGTGATGAACAAGCGTGAAAAGTTGTATAACAGCTAAACCATATTTAGAATACTAAATACTATAAAGAACTCAGAAGAAGTCACTTACAAGTACTAAACTTACAAGAGACTCGCATCCGCTGAGGAAGAAATCCGGAGAAGATTCCCGACAGGCCCGGGGCTTTCTCCAGAAGACTTCCTTCACTCTCCTCCAACCAGCATAGCACTACTAGAGAGCTCCGCTAAGAGACTAAGTACTAGTGTTTCTCCAATGAGGCATGAATGAGAAGGGAGCTCTAGGGGTCTATTTATAACTAGAGGTGGAGTACGGTCTACTCCGGTGCCACGTCAGCGATCCACGTCACCTTCATCAACCATCGTAGGATCCAACCGACTTCAGAACCATCATGGATGGAGGGTGGTGATTTCCACCATGTGGTGAGTGAGTGAGGCGGTTGAGAGAGGTGAAACCGCCATAGGGGCGGTCGGCCGACCCCCCCCCTACTGGCCTATGGGTCCCCCTGCTCCTTCTAGGTGGTGGCCCACTGGTCAGGGACCAAGTGGGGGCTTGTGGGGGCCATCTATAGGTCGATCGACCACCTATAGGGGCCTGTGGCCTACCTCTGCCTTCTGGCTGCTGGTCCCACCTGTCATATGTGTTGGATGTTGGTTCTAGGTTGATTGTCATGCTTATCTCTTTGATGTGGGCCCATGGATCCTTGTGATGTAAATATGAACCGTTGGGAGGAAACACACTTGGATCAAGGGGTAGAAAGTGCTCTAGAGGGTGTTACATGGATCATGGGGGCTTGGGAGGCTCAGTGGCCCCATAGGGTGGTCGGCTGACCCCCTAAGTGGCCCCACTAGCTCCCAAAAGTCCCCATTTGTCATTACCTGCATCAAATAGTCAAGGGACATGTGGAACTAGTTATTTGGCACAATATGTTCAGGTTATGCTTGTTTTCCTTCGAATATGAGGATGTTGACGGTATTTTCATGGTGACAAAATGGCTCATATTTACCATAATTACAAGAAGCATTTGAGGAAGGTTTTGAATATGCATAAGTATTTATGGCTTTGGTAGGATTTTTCTCACTATAGAGGAGTAGTGACATTATGGTTTTATGACATTTTCAAAAATTAATCTCCAAGAACTTTGAATAGAAAGGGTATGAATCATGAGCCGAGACTATATCACATTAATCAACAACTTAGTCCATATGATCTTCCTATCAAAATGTTTTCCCACTAGCATAAGCAAAAAGCAAGAATTTATCTTTATGACGCTTTTGCCCTTTAAACGTCATAGATCATGTCACTTTTCAAAATTTTAATTTTGGATGCGATCTTCTTGTTTTATTCAATATTAAAAGGAAATTAAACTAAGTGATGAATTTCATGAAGAACTTATTTTTATTTCATTTTTATTTTTGAAAGGAAAAATGAGTAAACAAATGAAAAGTATAGAGGAAAGAGGAGAGACGTGACAAACCAGTCAGAATAGACGTTTGAAGTTGAATGGATGCTGGCTCGTGGGCCCGGGCCCTATAAGCACGGTCGGCCGACCGCCCCCTGGGGCCGTTTGGCCACTTCGAACTCTACATTCAGATCCCTTATATCTGAATATTGCTTTGCTCTGTCTGTTCCAAATTTTGGCCTCCAAAGTGCATAGGTCGATGCACAAGAGTTGTCGTTTCGGTCCAACTTTTTTTGGAACATGTCATGGATGTGTACATCATGATTCAGTGGTCGATCTGGTGTTTTGACATGTTGGAGTGTCGACCGACCTCCCCCATACTTGTTTTTGGGCATGATGAATTCAGTGACAGAGACAAATCAAATGCAGGGGTTCTACTGGGCAAAATACCAGCAGAACTAAAGTTTTTATTCAATTCAAAATTTCTTAGGCACATGTTACAATGATGAAGGGAAAATGAATAAATAAATCTAAGTGCCTAAATTATTGGTGGAACTAGTGATCTATGGAGATGGAGGGGCAAAGAGATCCTCTCTCTTGATTGCCTGGGCCAAGCGCTTGATCTTCGCACTTGATCTTCGCATTGGCGCTAATGCGAAGATCATTAAAACTATCCTCTAGATCCAAGCGCGCCATTCTCTCCTCTGCTGCCCGCTTTGCTAACTTAGTATTGTTATCCCTAAGCCTAGCGACTATACACAGCAGCTTCTCCATGTCACTTTCTTCATCTTCATCCTCGACCTGGCCTGGAGGGCCGGAGATGGACGGCGGGTTGCTAGTCCGTCGGACTGACTTGGGAAACTCCTCTGTCTCAAGGGATCTGCGTGTCTCCCTCTGCTCCTCGGAGGTGATAGGGGGGATAAGCACCTTGCCTATCCCCGTCCACCATGAGCCCTTTGGAGGCGCATCCATGGCGGTGTCGATGGCGAGTACGAGTGGGTGTAGCCCGTGCTCGTGTCGCCGTCAGTGGAGGAGACGGGGGCCTTCTTCACACCCAATTGGCCAGTGGTTGGCTTTTTTGGGAGTCACTGAATGCACCGCCGGTTTGTTCAGGTTGTGGCGAGGGGACATCGATCAGGCGATGTCCCGCATCTGCTCCGATTTCCAAGAGCCGGTCGGCCGACCCCCTCTAGGGGTGGTTGGCAGCGCGGGCGGCGGTGCCATGGCAAGATTGGCGACGTCAAGGACCTCGACGGCCATGGCGTCGGTGTTGATGAAGTTTTGGCCATTGGAGGGGCTTCCATCGATGGGAATGAGTGGCATCTGGCCATTGTTTCTTGGTGGATCCATGGTGGTGATCAAGGGGGGGTGAAGAATTGCAAGGAGTGGTGCTGGTGTTGCTGGTTGTGAAGAAGAGCAAGGTGGAAGGAGGAAGAAGAAAGAGAGGGGGTTAAGAAGGAGAAACCCAACGTGCAGGGCCTTCGTTCTCGCTTGGATCGCGATGAAACCGAAGGGGAACGTTGGACCAACATTCCTGTGCAACGGGACTTTTGAACGAGTTCGAACCACGGTCGGTCGATCGCTTTTTGAAAGCTATGATCCGACCGAGCTAGGTTCTGATCTTGTTCGGGTCAGGTGAGTCAGGTCGTGAAGTTTTGGGCCGATTGGCCCAAAAGCACGGTCGGCCAACCGCCTTTAGAGGCCAAATGGGCCAAACTTTTTCGTGTGGGGAGTCAAGGCTAAATCTAGGCTATTTTTAAGGTCAATCTTGAAATTTGAGCAAAAAAGTTAAAACATGTAGATTTTAGTTCTAATTGGGATTAAGAACAAAATCTATCATATCAATTTCTTGCTCAGAAATTTCATGCTCATGGAAAAATTAAAGATGTTGGCCATTTACCTTAAAGATTTTGTCGTCGTCGTCCTGGAGTGTGATTGCTCCATGAGTCGCGGCGTTGACGACGAGGTATGGCCCTTCCCATTTGCTTTTCAGTTTCCCATGACCGAAGAGCTTGAACCTTGAATTGAATAACATGACCTTGTCTCCTAGGTTGAATTCCTTGACCTTGATTCTCTTGTCATGCCATTTCTTGGTTCTCTCTTTGTATATCCTGGCATTGTGGTATGCTTTCTCTCTCCATTCTTCTAATTCAGAGATTTGCATTCTCCTGAATTTTCCAGCAACCGGCAGATCCATGTTCCATTTCTTGATTGCCCAATGTGCCATGAATTCCAATTCCATAGGCAAATGGCATGTCTTCCCGTATACAAGTTGGTATGGTGTCATACCAATTGGAGTCTTGTATGCGGTCTGATATGCCCAAAGTGCCTCTGGTAGCTTGTGCTTCCAAGCCGTACCCATCTCATCCACGGTCTTCTGCAGAATGTTCTTGATTTATTTGTTGGATGTTTCTGCTTGACTACTTGTTTGAGGATGGTATAGAGTTGCAACATTATGACGAATTCCTTGATTAGTGAGGAACTAGCGGAAGCCTTTGTCAATGAAGTGAGATCCCCCATCACTTATGACTAACTTTGGGGTTCCAAATCTGGGGAATATCACTTCATGGAATATTCTCTTTGAATTGGTTGCATCAGCTTTGCGGCAGGGTAATGCTTCCACCCATTTGGACACATAGTCCACCGCTACTAAGATATACTCGTACCCTTTCGATGGAGGAAAGGGCCCCATTTAGTTGATGCCCCATACATCAAAGAGCTCAACTTGTAGGTTGTTGGTGAGTGGCATGGCATCTCAGGCATTGATGTTCCCGTGCTTCTGGCACCTTGCACATTTTCTGACATAGTCATGGGTATCCTTGTACATGGTTGGCTAGAAGAACCCACTCTGCCAGATCTTAGCATGAGTTCTGAATGCTCCATAGTGACCTTCGTACTCTGCTCCATGGCATCTTTCCATGATCTTGATTGCCTCCTCCATAGGTACACATCTTCTTAGTAATCCATCGTTGCATACTCTATAGAGGTATGGCTCATACCAGAGATGCACTCAACTCTCCTGAACTAATTTCTTCATATCTGCCCCTGGTGGGATGTGGCCTGCAACCATAAAGTTGACTATATTTTCATACCAGGGGTTGGAGTCTATTATCTTGAGGAGTGTGTCATCTCTGAGGAAGTCGTCGATGGGCAAATTTTGTGCTTCTTTGAATTGCATTCTAGAAAAATGATCGGCAATAGAATTTTCTACTCCCTTTTTATCTTTTATTTCAAGATCAAATTCTTGGAGTAGCAAGATCCATCTTATTAAGCGTGGTTTAGCATCTTTCTTAGTGAGCAAGTACTTAAGAGCAGCATGATCTGTGTAGACAGTAACTTTTGCTCCCACTAAGTAAGATCTAAACTTGTCTATAGCAAACACCACAGCCAACAACTCTTTTTCAGTTGTTGCATAGTTTAGTTGTGGCCCTGTTAAGGTTTTGCTAGCATATGAAATATCATGATGCTTCTTATCTTTGGTTTGGCCTAACACCGCACTGATAGCATAATCACTAGCATCACACATGATTTCAAACGGGAGCTTCCAATCAGGGGGTTGAATGATTGGAGCTGAGATGAGTGCTTTCTTGAGAATGTAGAAAGCATCTAAGCACTCATCATTGAATTCAAAGGGTGCATATTTGGCTAGCAGGCTTGTTAAAGGATGGGCAATTTGAGAGAAATCTTGTATGAACCGTCTATAAAAGCCAGCATGGCCAAGGAAGCTACGGATTCCCTTGACATTCATGGGAGGTGGAAGTTGTTCTATAAATTTGATCTACCAAATGTGATACTATCAAAACCATGGTCACTATCTTGGTTGATTGAGTTGAACATCCTTCCATCACCGGTCATATGTTGAGTGCACCCACTATCAAGCACCCAATGCCTTCCTCCGGCTTTGTAATTGACCTACAAGAGAGATCAATTCCTTTTAGGTACCCAAACTTGCTTGGGTCCTCCAAGGTTAGTTACCAAAGATTTTGGTACCCAAATGGATTTCTTTGAAGCCATCCATGGTGCACCAACAAACTTGGCATAAGCTCCACTAGTTCCCTTGGAAAGGACATAGAATGAATCAACTCTAATGGAGGATACATATTGTTTGGCCTTCTTGTTCTCACATTGATGCTCATTGTGACCAACTTGCTTGCAACTCTTGCAATACCTACTAGTGTTCTTCACAAAACGAGTCTTGTGAGGAGCAAAAGCAGCTTTGCCATTCTTGGGGGTATAGCCCAATCCCTCTTTGTAGAGAGATGCTCTTTGGCTACCCAAGCACATAAGCAAGCGGTCCTCACCTCCATAAGCCTTAGCTAAGGAGTGATTGAGCTTTGTAACCTCCTTCTTGAGGGTTTCATTTTCCACCATTAGTGAGGATGAGATCAGACAAAGATGGCAAGAGTATTTTGACAAATTGTTCAATGGCGAGAACGAGAACTCCCCTGTTCAGTTGGACGACTCATTTGATGACAACAACAGGCGCTTTGAGCGGAGGATTCAAGAATCGGAGGTTAGAGAAGCGTTGAAAAGGATGGAAGGGAGCAAAACGATGGGCCCAGATGGTATCCCAATCAAGGTGTGGAGATGCCTTGGGGATATAGCTATAGTATGGCTAACCAAGATGTTCAATAATATCTTCCGATTGAACAAGATGCCTGAGGAGTGGAGAAGAAGCACTTTGGTACCAATCTACAAGAACAAGGGTGACATCCAGAGTTGTAATAACTATCGTGGGATTAAGTTGATGAGCCACACTATGAAGCTATGGGAGAGAGTCATCGAGCACCGCCTGCGAAGAAGGACATGAGTATCTACCAACCAATTTGGCTTCATGCCTGGAAGGTCAACCACAGAAGCAATCTTCTTGTTAAGACAAGTTATGGAGCGATTTAGAGAGCAGAAGAAGGACCTACATATGGTTTTCATTGACTTGGAGAAAGCTTATGACAAGATACCAAGAAATGTTATGTGGTGGGCTTTGGATAGACATAAAGTCCCAACAAAGTACGTGACCCTCATCAAGGACATGTACAACAATGTTGTGACTAGTGTTCGAACCAATGATGGTAATACTGATTACTTCCCGATTAGAATTGGGATTCATCAAGGGTCAGCCTTGAGCCCGTATCTCTTTGCCTTGGTAATGGACGAGATTATAAGGGACATTCAAGGGGACATCCCTTGGTGCATGCTCTTCGCTGATGATGTAGTGTTAGTTGATGAAAGCTTGGCGGGAGTAAATAGGAAACTTGAGCTGTGGCGGCAGACCCTTGAGTCTAAAGGTTTTAGACTAAGTCGGACTAAAACTGAGTATATGAAATGCGACTTTGGCACAACGGCTCAGGATGAGGGAGATGTGAGTTTGGAAGGTCAAGTCGTGCCTAAAAAGGACACCTTCCGATATCTGGGATCAATGCTACAAAGGGATGGAGATATTGATGCAGACGTTAGCCATAGAATCAAAGCAGGGTGGATCAAGTGGCGTCAAGCTTCTGGCATTCTATGTGACAAGAGGGTACCCCAAAAGCTAAAAGGCAAGTTCTATAGGACAGCAATTAGACATGCAATGTTGTATGGAGCCGAATGTTGGCCCACAAAGGCTCGACATGTTCAACAAATGAGTGTTGCAGAAATGCGCATGTTGCATTGGATCTGTGGTCACACAAGAATGGACCGAGTGCGGAATGATGATATACGTGATCGCCTAGGGGTGGCACCAATTGAAGAAAAGCTTGTCCAACATTGGTTGAGATGGTTTGGCCATGTCCAGAGGAGATCGCCAGATGCACCAGTGCGCTGTGGGTGTGGAGTCCCAAGCCAAGCTAATAATATAAGGAGAGGCAGAGGAAGGCCGAAGTTGACATGGGCGGAGGCGGTGAATAGGGATTTAAAAGATTGGGATATATCTAGAGATCTATGTTTGGATAGGATTGCTTGGAAAGCAGCTATTGAAGTGCGGGAACCATGACTTAGGTATCTTGTTGGGTTTCAACTCTAGCCTACCCCAACTTGCTTGGGACTACAGGCTTTGTTGATGTTGATGTTGAGTGAGGCATCACAAGTGAAACCATCACTAGTAGATGAAATGGAAGTAGTAGTGTTACAAGAGGGGTTAGTGGGAGCAACAATGATAGGAGTATATAAAGATTCATCAAGAATATCACAAGTAACTCCCATGTCACATGTTTGAAAAATCTCCTTCTTACTTTGATCAAGGAGGGATGAATGAGCTATTTCAAGCTTAGTGTGAGACTTCACTAGCTTCTCATGGGCTTCCATTAGCCTCTCATGAGATGTTATGGCCTCATCAAGGTTTTGCTCAAGAGCCAGATTGGTCTTTCGCAATTCCTTGCATTCCTTCCTCTTCTTGTCAATGTATTCCTTAGCTTGTTCAAGCATGTCCATGAGTTCCTCCCTTGAGGGCTCCTCACTATCACTATTGCTCTCACTCTCACTCTCATCATGAGAAAGTACCTTAGTGGACTTAGCCATGAAGCATGATGATGGAGTGTCAAATAGAGAGATCTTATCCCTCATTCCAATGCTTGCAAAAGCCTTATTCTTGGTAGTGGTCTTCTTGTCATGATCACTATCATCACCACATGAAGAAGAATCACTATCCCAAGTGACAATATGAAGTAGCCTTTCTTCTTCTTCTTGTCAAATGTGGGCTTATTCTCTTTCTTGCCTTTCTTCTTGTGATCATCATCATCTTTGTCACTATTATAAGTATAATGAGCAATGAGATGATCAAAGCTTCCACACTTGAAGCACTTCCATGGTTCATCATGATTCTTGGAGGAAGTCCTCTTTCTTCTTGAACCATAGCTCTTCTTCTTCATGAATCTTCCAAATTTCTTCACAGAGAGAGCCATTTCCTCTTCATCCACATCACTTGCACTTTGGTCTTCACTTTCACTAGATTCTTCAATCTTGCTCTTGCCCTTGCTCTTGTGTGATGAATTAGCCTTGAATGATACACTCTTCTTCTTCTCATCCTTCTTGTATTCTTTCTTGACATCTTCTTCCTTGTTCTCCCGATATGCATCTTGAGTCATCACATCCCCCAAGACTTGATTTGGAGTCATGGTGTCTAGCCCACTTCTCACAATCAAAGTCACAAGTGTGTCAAACTGGGATGGAAGACACCTCAAGAACTTGTGAGACAAGTCCTTGTCCTCAACCTTCTCTCCAAGATTCGTAAGATCATTGACTAGCACTTGAAGCCTATGGAACATCTCCGACACATTTTCATCATCCTTCATCTTGAAGCTTGCAAATTTATCCTTGAGAATGTATGTCTTGGCCCCCTTGACTACTTGTGTGCCCTCAAATAATTCTTCAAGCTTCTTCCAAGCCTCATGAGCACTCTCTAGATTCTTGATTTGTTCAAACACCTTCTCATCAAGAGCCTCATGGATGGCACTAAGAGCAATGTCATTGTGTTGCAACTTCTCTTCCTCTTGTGGAGTTTGTGCCTCCACATTCACAACCTCAAACTTCTTGTCCACCACAAGCCACACCTTCCGGCTAATTGACTTGATGTGTGCGGTCATCTTGACCTTCCAATAGCCATAGTTGGAACCATAAAATCTTGGTGGTTTCTTCATGTTGTTGATATGAGCCATGATCATGTCGTAGGTTGTTAAGCCTCAAATCAACGGTGTACTAGCTCCGATACCACTTGAAAGGTCCTAATCCAAGGCTAGAGGGGGTGAATAGCCTAATTTGAAATTCTAAAAACAAACTCAACAACAAGTTAGAGCTAGAGGAAGCGGAGCGAATGTTGCGCTAGCCTAAGGGGAGATGCGAAGTCACCTACCAAGCAATTTCTATCCTAATATAGCTCTAAGACACTCGATGCCTACACATGCTACAAAGGCCTAAATAGCACAACCTAATATATTACTTTCAAGTATGAAGAACGTAATGCAAGAGTAGGAGAGGTGATTTTACCGCCGTGTAGAGGTAGTGAGCCAATCAATGGATGAACAATGAAATCCAATCAATCACAAGAGAGACAAGAGGTTGACACTTGATTTTTCTCCCGAGGTTCACTAGTTTACCAACTAGCTACGTCCTCGTTGTGTCGGCTCACTCACTTGGAGGTTCACGATCTAATTGGCATCACACGCCAAACCCGCAATCGGGTGCCGCACAACCAACACAAGAGAGGGCACTCAACGACACGCGCAATCCACTAGAGTTACCTTTGCAATCTCCCACGGGGAAGGCACAAGAAACCCTTACAATCACCACTTGTGGTTGACGAAGCACAATCACCAAGCTTCTCGAATCCACACTGCTGCTCCAACCGTCTAGGTGATGGCAATCACCAAGAGTAACAAGAAACCCACAGCGGTATCAACTCCCAAGTGCCACTAGATGAACTCACTTCATGCAATGCACTAGAACACTCAAATCTCTCAAATGGATGATCAATCAATGCTGAGATGAGTAGGAGTGTGTGTCACAAGCTCACAAGAGTATGCAATAGCCAAATGTGCAAGAGAGACTACTGGAACTCGCAACACACCCTTAAATAGCCCCCTCAAAGGAACTAGCCGTTATGCACTTGGGCTACTAAAAAAGTAGAGCGCTGGACCACTTTTCCATACCGTCAGACCATAGCGTCTGGTCCGACGCTTAGGTCTGACGCCTCTTGCGTCTGCCACGTGTCCACTGACGGATTTGAATTCGACCATTGGCGCTCAAACTTGGCACCGTCGGACCACCTCCATTGGTCCGGAGGCCTGGTCTGATGCCTAGTCTGGCGCTTTGCCTTCTTCTTCGATAAGACAAACAGTAAGCACTAGGGCTCAAGACTTCTGGTCTGGAGCTTCACCGTCGGACTATACCTCATAGTCCGGAGCTTTTTCAGACCTTCGACCAAGTTACGCAGAAAGCTCCAGGGCTCTGGACTCGAGTCCGGAGGTCACTCGTCGGACCAATTCTCCTGGTCCGACGCCTGTCTTGGTCTTCTACTTACTTTGACTAAGTAACCAGACCTTTGGAATATGGTCCAAAGCACCTTTGGATGACTGGTCCGGAGCCTCTCAATGAGGTAGCCAGTGCTGGGAGCAGGCCGTTGGACCACCTCCTATGGTCCGGAGCTCCTATGCAAACTAGTCAAGAGGTCCTTTCTCAGTGAGAATCCACTTCTCTTTGCTTCCCTTGATCTCATGTGCCTCCACCAAGTGTTTCACTACTTGTGCTCGTGTGTTGGCATATTTTATCAAGTTTTACAAGGATTTCTCATTAGGTTTAGATGCAATGCAATTCATGATCAACCTAATGGCACTTGACAAATTGTAACCACATATTATTTTCCCCTCTTAATAGTATGGTTACCTATCCTAAATGTGATCACACCCACTAGGTGTCTTGATCACCAAAATGGAAAAGCCCTAGCTTATACCTTTGCCTTGAATAGCTTAGGGTCTCCTCCTTCTCTCTTCTTCTCCAAGTGTGAGCTCTTGTTGGCTTTCTCCTTAGCCTCCTCCTTGCTCCACCACTTGTCATCCTCACTTCACCTTAGAGTAGTACACCTACTCAAACACTTTAGAGCTAGGTTAGTACTTAGGTTTCATCAATTACCCAAAACACTAGAGATCTTTCAAGGGGCAAGCCCCTACACTAATTAATAACTAATTTGATGGTAACTTCCGGATTCAACTTTATTAAGAATTCCTAGGCCGATGCTTTCCCCGGCAACAGCGCTAGAAATGTTTGTTGGCATTTCTAAACGTCACCAGTAAGAACGGAGCTAGACCCCATCCTGAGCAATGGCGCCAGAAATGCCTGTAAGGGTATTTATTATGTCTATTGGATAATTCTGCAAGCGCGCAGAATATACCACTGTAGCACTTCACCCGGGAGTATTCCAAGGTATCGTAATTTATATTTAGCCCAAGGGAAAGCGATAGCTAGGAAAGTTTAATAGAGAAGAGATCTTTATAGTTACCCCAACTTAGCTATCAACTAGCGATAGGGGGGTAAACGATATATATATAGGAAGGTGATGAAGATAGATCAAGCAAGTTAAATAAAAGATAACTAGTAAGTATATCTAGGTGGGAGGACAACGAGTGCGTATAGGACTCCTAAGATCTAAACTTTACTCCTATGACTTAACTTAGACACAAAGATGATATACTATAGATTGCATCCACACATCCTGAAAGTACTAGGCAGCAGACAAACAATAGGAGGACAAAACCCCTATCCGAAGTGGCCACTATTTTACGGGAGCCTTACCTTTTAAGAACATGCCTACAACACGTGGCAGGGATCAAAGGCACAGACAGGGATGTCACTTCCTGCTGGCATCCACTCGAACCGTGCAACACACAGCAACCAAAGGCAAGCTAGTGTATAAGCACCAAGCTTACACCCTATCTAACTACTCTAGTTGAGATCTCAAGCCGACTAGAGCACCCTATAATAGGCGTTGATCGTACCCAAGTGTGGAAACACAGGATAACAATCTACACTATAACAACTCTATAGACTAAGACAAGACACAACAATACTATACCAAGTATACTATTGCACAAGATAAGTAAAGTAAAGAAGGGATACATTGATAAATGAACAAGTCTTACTATAAAGGGAAAGGTATAAGAGCTATACCAGACTCTCCAGAAGACGACTCTAGAGACCCCGAGGCAAGCTCGACTCGACTCTAACTCGCACACTAGACTACACTACTAAAGAGTGGAACTACAATAATCTTCACTTGAGCCTTGAATCTTCATGATGTGAGAGGGGGTGTGACCCTCTATTTATAGTGGAGGTGGAGTGGGGGCTACACCATTGCCATGTCAGCGATCCGCGTGATCTTCATTGTGCTCCCTAGGATCAAACCATCCTTGTAACCACCATAGAGCAAGGGTGAAGATCAATCCACTTCATGGAAGCATGAAGGAGGCGGTGCAAAGCTCGGGTGAAGTCCAGGTAAGGATGGCAACGGGTCGGTTTTGGTTCGGATATCCACGGGTTTCGGGTCCAACGGTTTTGGTTTTGGTGGTAGTTTTTCGCCCACGGTTTTCGGGTTCGGGGCCCCGAAACCGATCGGGTTCGGTTTCGGGTTTCGTTTTCCACCCATGGATATCCAATGGATATCCGAAATAAATCATTTAGAATTAAAATTCATATTTTATAATATGTTAATAATAATTTGTTTACTTAGATTATTAAATTTATTCAAAGTTAACTCATGAAAATATTTATTATTTGTTGTCTCTTGTTTATACATGTAAAATGTGTATATATATCCACGGGTTTCGAGTATCCATTCGGGTTTCAGGTATCCGTTCGGGTTTGGTTTTGGTGATGAATTTCCACCCGAATCGGTTTCAGTTTTGGTTTCGGGTTTCGACTTCGGGTTTCAATTTTGGGTGCACGGAGACTCCACCCAATCCGAACCCGACCCGTTGCCATCCTTAAGTCCAGGGGGCACCTAGGCTAGGTCGGCCGACTCCCCCATGACATGTGGGGACCTCCCCCTTCTTCTAGAAGGTGGCCCCACTGGTCAGGGGAGCTCCAGGTTGCCTCTGGCCCCACTTGCCAGGTCGGCCGACCTGGAGTTGAGCCCTCCAGGCTCCTCCTTTCTCGTGGAGCATGGCCCACAAGTCATAGACATCCTCTGGAAGTGTCACGGTAAATTGGTTCCTTGTGGGCCCATGGATCCATGTGCTTTGATCTTGAACCGTTCAGAGAAAGCACAGAGTAGATCCAAGGGTGGATCTTCACTCTGGAGGTTGTCACATGGATCCTGGGTGGATGGGAGCCCCTGGTGGGTCCTTAGTGGAGTCGGCCGACCCCCTAAGTAGGCCCCACAAACTCCCATGTCCCCATTTATCTTCACCTGCATAAATATACTCAAGGGGCATGTGGAACTAGTTATTTAATAATATTATGTTCATGATATGTTATTCTTCCTTCCAAACCGAGTCTGTTGACGGTGTTTTGATGATGTAAAAATGGGTCTTTTGTAGCGTCAACACTTAGGCAAAAGAAAGTGCAATTATTTTTTATGGAGAAGTACAATGATTTTCAGTGCATATATACTAATCTTACATTACAAAGTTAGATCCCAGAATGACAGAGAAGGTGACTAAAAGTGAGCCAATAGTATCAAATGCAGGTGCAGGTTCAGACTTAGAGTGTATAAGGTACTCACGTCAGGGTATTCAACCGATAGAGCTATGAGCTTTCTGGAATGAGATTTTCAAACTATAACCCAGGTGATATGGCAAACTACAATAAGAAACCCAACACAAATTAGCCAATTGGACAGATGATAGATCCACAATCCCAATTCCCAAAGGCTTTACAGTTCAATCCCTAAACCCTAACACTAGGAATAAGATCTGGGAATTGGGGGAAAGCAGTGGAATAGAGAAGAACAAGCACTCACGAGAGGACAGTAGGCCACAAAGCACCACGCCCCTGCTGGACAGCCATCGGCCGGTGCGGGCGGCCGGACGCACACAGCGCTGTGGCGGGGTTGCCCCTGCTGGACGACACCGGTCGACACGGGCGGCCGGGCGCACACGATGCCGCGGCGGGGCTGCCCTTGCTGGACGGCCACCGGCCGGCGCGGGCAGCCGGGCGCACACGGCGCCGCGGCAGGGGCTGCCGACGGAGGGCGGGGAGCGGTCACCTGACTGCTTGACGTCGTGGCCCGGTGGCTCGCAGTTTCCCGTAGTGCCGGTGCCACGGTAGTCAGCGCGGGGGGCAAGCGCACACGGCGCGGCGGCGCCGGTGAACGATGCGGACTGCCGGCGGAGGGGAAGGGTGGGGTGCGGTCACTGGACACCTGACGCCGTTGCCCGGTGCTGGTTTGGGGGGTCAGGGGAATGTGGGAGGTTGGAATGGCAGCTGCCTGGTTGGTCCTCGACGGGTGACATAGTAGTAGCGAGTGTGCCCCATCTGTCGGCGCCATTTGCCATAGCAAAGGCGTTCGTGAGGGAGCGCGCGTTGAAGCCGAGAGGCACGATGAATGCTGTTGACGTCTCGTGTTTACTCTTCTTAGTAGAAAAATAGATGGGGATTGGCTAGTAGTTATAGAAATGATAAAGATGTGTAATTAGATTAAAACGTGAAGTAGAACGTATCGAAGCCATACTCTAGTAACACATCAAACTTCAGATCTGCAAAAAAAAAAGGCTTTTGTACACAGCCAAAATGTGGAACTATCAGCTAACTATTCTGCCCTAAAATTTCATTTTTCTTGCCTACACTAGTGCTTTTGTTCAGACATCCTTAAATAAGAAATAAATGATGAATCAAAAGAAGACATGAATCACGGCTTTCGAAGGGCTGATGCTGCCCCCATAATCACAGCCATTACAATTCCCAGGCCCGCACCCAGAGATGCACCTACAGCAGCAGCTGTAACAGAGCCATCTCTTTTCGGGGGCTTCTGCTTCATTTGCAGGGACGCTGCTTTCTCTCTCGCCAGTTCATGCAGCAATCTCTCACGAGAAAGCTCCTGTTCATCATGCAGTGAGGGTTACTGTCAAGCCTGAAAGTTTCTAAGACGCCTCCCATTCATATGTTAAGTTGTGATTTTTCCCTGTTCCCCACTAGAAACAAAATAATGAATAGAGAAATGTACCTCAAATGCTTCTTCTTCATTGTTGAGGACTACTTGATGTACAAGTTGACGAAGGTCACTAACACCCTCCACATGCATAACAATGTCCTTCCTCTGAAAAGGTGTCAATGCGAAGTTTACAGGAAGATAAGCAGATCTGTTTGCTGGATCCTTCTTCAAATTCCCAGTAGCTGATTTGATCCGCTGCAAACTGTTTCTAGCACTTGGCATCAGAAATGGGGAAGAGTTAACAACTTTTGTCATCTCAGGAGAAGCTTGATATGCTTCCATAGCTGAGCAGATCAATGTGTTCTGCTCATGCCGCACTAACAGAGAATTTGTTGGTTATGGCAAGAATCCAAGGAATGCTTAGCGCCTTGGCTTCATCCAAGAGAAGTGAAAGAGCAGGCTGAAACCGAGAAGTATTGGACAGTTGATACTGTGGAATTCGGTGTGCTAGGTTATGCACAGCAATAACAAGGTCAGTTTTCCTGCTGATATCCTGGAGTCCTAACAGCAGTTCTTCTTTGAACCGCCCAACCTCCAAGGGTAGCTCCTGATAGAAGACAAGTCCATAATAACTCTTAGTGGTTAGATATTCTGGGTATAGGCACAAAAAAACCTTGGTGATCATAAAGCAAACCACCAGACAAGAACCGAACAAATTATTCTCCATCTGCTCTGCTCTTCAATGAACCATGGAAATCAATAACTATACCAATCAATTACACATTTTAGAGGTAATGAAAGGTAACTCCAATAGAATCAGGATCATTATAGATAAAAAAGACTCCATCGGTGATGCAAGGAAAAAAAAGTAGGCATTGAGTGGTAAAAAATGGAGGAAGGCATAGTTTTTCCCAGATGGTTTTCTAAACCACACATCTCTAATTTCATGTCACACAACTCTACTATATTTTCCATACTACACTCCTGAGTGGTGCAGGCAAGCACAATGCAGTTGTGTAAAATCTAGAGGATGATACAGTTTCAGTTGCATCAGCACACAACTCCAGTGTGAAACTGGAAAACAACTGCCACCATTTTAAAACGGTTTAGATGGCATCAAAAGTAAATTGTAGATTCTTGAGAGAACAGATTAGAGAACAACAGGTAGCAACAGTACCTGCAAGTTTACTGTTGTCGAATCTATGTAGCGCAATCCACTTGATATTCCCTTGCCATGCAAATCAACATGTATGCATCCAAGAACAGCGTTATTTCTTTCTTTAACTTGTCCTAACATTGCTTTAACCAGGGACGTTTTGCCTGCCCCCTACATCAGACAAATATATCCAATATGTAGCATTTCCATGTGGAACATAGGTAAAGGGACATATTATAACAATACCCAAATACATGGGGATACCTCTAATCCAAGCAATCGCACTCTCCGAGTCCTAATATACACCTTTTTACATACAGTTACAAAATCACTTGTCCCGTATATGAGAAATCCACTCAAACCATTGCAGCAATCTTTATCTTCAAAAAATGATTTGAATCCAAAGTCCGGGGTTGAATCAGCCCCTATAATCACAGGAACCATGAAAGCCTCACTAGTGTAGTTTGGAGGCTGCTTTAGTGGTTGTCCAACAAGAATCCGCATTTTTTGTAATGTAGGTTGCAATTCTCCATTTGGTGAGTATGAAGTGACTGATGGTAGAGTCTCTATTACCGTGGAATACCTGCATACAAAAGCCATTCGTTAAAGCATGGAATAATTACAGACATAACACTGGAGTAAATCTTGTACATGGTAGCCAATCAAACAAATGCAACAAGTAAACATAAAAAGTATTTTACAGTAATATTACTGCTAGCCACACTGACACAAGCTTTTACTGTGACATAAGAAATTAGATGATTTGTTTATATTTTCAATATACATTATTTCAAATTTCACAAGCATGTAGCTCACTGATGGTTTCAAACTTCAATACATTGCACCACTAGCATACACAGAATCCTATTTGAATGACAGTTTTAAAAAAGATAGATCTTGAGCATCATGACCTCAATGTTCTAGACGATCTGAATATCACAAGATAGAAAGCACCAATTTTTTTCTTTAAAATGTTATCAAAAGCTTATAGTGAATACCCATTTACATTGTTAAATAAAAAACTATATTTTGTTGAGATTTTTTCCCAAAACTTGTAAATTCTTTCACAAGCTAGTTTCGTACCAGTCTCCATTTATCTGTGCTTGGAAAAGAGTGCACATTTGCAGGTCATGCCCAATTATATCAACTTTCAGGGGCTCAGCATTTTTACCGCCAGGGAGTCCATTCCATCCAAGAGGAAGAATAGATGTAGCAGTTCGGATAACAGGAGGGTCCACGATATCACCAAGTTCAACAGAGTCCGTAGCTGTTAGACCAATTAATTCTTGTAGACGTGAAAATTGTGGCAATTGCTCAATGCCAGTAAAAATGGGGGCATTTGCACACATGCATGAATCATATATTCTGCATCATGAAAGAAACAACATTAGTTGTGGTTATTCATTTTATTTCAATGAGACTGACTGAATGATATAACACCATTAAAGAAATGCGTTGGCAGCCCTTAAACTCGTGTGCACTCTTTCAAACAGGAAAATGGTGAACCAGTTGCAGCTGTTTCCCAAAATTTATAAGTTAAAGTGGCTACCTTTCGATTATATAAGCAATCAAGTATTGAGTCACACTAACACAAGACTAATCACATTTTCTCCACGTTGAGTACAGCATTTAGGATACCTTATCTAACCTTTATAGCAAATAAATGTTTACAGAGAAGAGTTAGTATTACAAAGAATACAAAATTCCTTTATTTTCTATGATGGTGTAGATCCATGCAAAGTTTAAGATTGAAGAACACAGTAACTTCAGGGTCAAGTCTGGTACGAAGATGGAAGTTTCAGAATAACAAGATCCAGTGAGATGGAAGATGAAAATTTTGGCTAAGAGCTAATGTAGTTGAGGATAACCTGATAATGGGTCTTACTTTTGAAATCTAGCCCTATAGGACTTCATTGAATGTGACTGCAAACGCTCTCTTAACTCCGATATAACAGACTGCACCTGCACATGCCTTTGCCAAAATGTAGCAAGAAAACGAGTGGACCCAATATGGTAATAAACTCAACCAAATATCAAAGAAAAATAAAGCATGCTTCCTATGTTTTAACTTTTTACGATTAGGGGAATGAGCACCAAAATCAGAAGCTCATACCGACGTCATCTTGGAGTATTCTGAATCTGAAAGTGTATTGACTGATGAATCTCCCAAAAGGTAAAGCTGAAAACAATAATACTATTTTCATGACTACATTTCAAGATATGTATGTACCATGAGATATTAGTTAGGGCCCTTACAAGAGTGTATGATAGCATATAACAGAACTAATCTTTTTGCTGCATGATTTTTTTCAAAGTATGATAATTTTCTAGAGTTTGTCAGTAAGCAAGCATATAAAATCAGAGCATTAATGAGGCATGGCACAGTAAGATTATTTAAATAAATGACATTTGTGTCAATCTTTCATCATCTAATCTTGGAAATGAGCAAGTTTCAGACTCAGGTAAATAACGAATATCTTGAGACAGAGCATTGTGGCATAACGTTATAGAAATAGAGAGTCAAATTAGAGAAAATGTATAAATGCTACAGGTAATATTTATTATAATGAATTGTAGCTCTTTAGTGCTAAACCATGGATTATCTTCAATCATGTGATTGGAACTTTCTGTTGCAACCGGCTAGTTTACATGTAAAGCTGTGGTTCATAGTGAAGGTGTGTACAAATATGTAAATCTCCCTTACCAAATCGAGAATTCCAATCTGAAACAAAGGGGCAGTGAGTATCATGTTAAATAGGAGTTAAAAATTGTCTTTGAAAAACAGTTTGGTTTAGCCTCTTGCAGCGTTTTGGCCTCCAAGTTTTGCCTCCTTCACTTGGAGATTTGTCCTTTGATGACTGGTGTTGCAGAGCTAGTGAGGCAACAAATGGTCTACTGCAACAAGGCCTCAACTCTCTAATCATTCTTGGGGCTTGGACAGTGGGACTCTTTGTAAGCATCAGAATCGCTGTGACTTTGATGGCACTGCCCCAAATATGTCGCTTCTTGCTGCTTCCTAATGAAGGGACACAGCTCTGGGGTATGGTTGGGGCTCGAGGGCTCTCCCTCTTGTCTTGCCATAGCATTTAGTGATTAAGCCTTTCTGTGGTCGTTCATCACGGGCGCACATGTACGCTAAGAATTAAGGGTGTGCACTCACTACTCATCAGGATTTCTATCCTTCCAATTCTACTAAGGAAAAGGGGGCTAACCCCCCCCCCCCCCCCCCCCCCCCCCCCCCCCCACACACACACACACACACACAAAAAGAGAATCTGAAGGTATATTTTACTAACCTCACCAAATGGCACATATGAAGGCAAAGAAGGTACCCTGCTCCAGCGTTTAGAACTCGCTGGTTGAGATGCATTTATTTTCTCAGTCCTATTATTATCTTCAGCGTTCCCTCCATCTTTATCAGATATAGGGGTAAGAGCAATTCCTTGTGAACTTTCTTGAATCTCAAGAGATTGAGGTGGTTCGTCTGATTCATCAACCTTTGATTGCAAATAACTATCCAATTGTGATGGTGCTTTCCCAAAAACATTTGTTTGCTTTTGAATTACACTTAAGCTTTTCCGCACCCCTTCCAAGGGAACAAGTTTTGAAAGCCTCCAAAGTGACTTTTGCACTGGACCAACACCTAGAACGAGTTGTTCTCCGCTATTCCCTTTGGGCCTTTCCGCGTTTGCCTCCACCGTTTCTTCAGATTTCACAGCACTTTTATTTATAAAAGATGCTTCAGATGTTTGGGCATTGTAGTGGTGAAAGTAAGCTGGAGATAGAATGCGTGGTACCAAGTCTTCTGGAATACAGTAGGATTTGAAGTAGTCTTGCCATCCTCTTTTGTGAACATAACTAACAAAAGGAAAACAAGGGGACAAAGGAACAATTTTGATATCATCAAACCTGTTACACTTACCTCTCTCCAGATAAGCAGTGTTAGCTAATAGTATTTTTAATAATCATATGCTCAATCAAGTGCAGTATTCTAGCTATATTTAAAGAAGCTTACTCTCTCAAAGCAGCATTCCCAACAGGTGGCTGAGAGAAGGTGATGCACTTCACATGAAGCCTGTTATCCTCTTTAGATGGAGTGGTAGCAATAACTCTCAAGATTGCAAGTGTAGCCAATGCAGCAACCTGCAGTTGTAATGAAGATGTATGAGCAAATAATGAGATACTGTATATTATCTACAGGTACCTACCGCCCCACCAAGTGAGTGTCCACAAAGAACAAGTTTCATGTTTCTTTTCTGTGCAAGATTGTATAGGTCCAGTGCTGGAATTCCATTAGCACGCGCCAAGAAACCCTGCATGGTAAATTAAGTTAGCAAATCACCAAATCCTAACCACAATGACATGTGACACAAAAGATGAACTGATTCAGCATGAAAATGCATACTCGGTGCACTGCAGGTTTTGATTTTCTTAGCTTCTTTGATGTTTCTCGGTAAGATTTCCCATGGTTTTCCTCACCCTTTTGGGTATCATTTTGTTCAGGGTCAACATCAGGAGCCAAATCCTGAGCAGTATCTTCATGGAATAGGGTCCCTTGGAGTATATTCACATCAGCAATAAATATCTCTATACGAGAAAAAATGAACAGTTGATGCAATTGTATTATTGCAAACATGATGGACATTTGAGAGTCTGAAGCTCCATCAAACTCTTACTTGTACTCCTTTGTGCCAATAAATGTAGCAAATAGGGTGTCACCAGCCTCTGCGAACAGATACCTGCATATATCACCACTAATTAGATTTATATTATATATAAAAAAGACAGCAGAACCATGTGAAGATTGTCATTAATTGTACTACTTAAAATAAGGAACATACAATCAGAACAAATATATAGATATTGTGAAGATCCAATGCCTACAGGATTGCCCAGGAGCAGAAGTAATTTTTTAGATTGTCTATTTGCTTTCCAGCAAAGATCACACATTTAGGACATCCCATAGCATAATTTGCCCTATACACATAGTAATTACAGAAAGGACTATTTCTTTGTGCATCTTTATCTAAGGGAGCTCAGATAAAGCAAGGACTGTACATGGTTACTTGATCTACTTGAGGGTAGAGTTGCACAACAAATAGCTCAATTGTATTTGATTGTAGAGCTTGATTATGAACTTTTGCAAAGAACGAAAACAGTAGCACAAATCACAACAAATATTGAACCTCTAAGTGGGTTTTAGCTTTTGGCTTACCGATGTGGTACATGATCCAAGGATGGTTGAACACGCTCTAGGGACACAATGTTTCCACCAAAATCAGACTTAAACTTGTTGATATATCTCATCATCTCAGAAACAGGTCTCTGCAAAAGCATACAACTATCAACAAAAACAAAGCCTTTTACTTCAGCTGGGATAGGCTTAAAATGTTACTATCCTAGCAATTTTTTCCTTCTTCAGATTGACAATGGATGCCACTTTGTAACCATACAGTGGCAAGAAATATGTAGCAAATCATATATGTAAGAACTCAGAACATTCAGGGAATTGCATCACGGAAGAGGGATGGTGATCGGTAGGACATGTTGCAAATGAGGATTGTTGACACAAAAAGCGTCAGGATCTGCGAACACCTCGGGCTTATACCCGAAATTCGATATCCGAGGGTGTGCCAGTCAATTTGACCAGTTAATTGGCAAGGACGATAACTAGAACAAAATCTGAACAGGGCAACGGCGATACACCCGGATGCCAAGACTCAGACTTGATCAGGATAACTAGAGCAGAGTTGAACGAGACAACAGCGATGCGCCCGGATGTCAAAACTCAGAGGTACTCCCACGCGGAACTTACAAGGGTTTGACGGAGATCAAGATGATGCAGCCCGTCGAAGCTTGAAGAACTCGTAGATAAACTAAGACTAATGCAAAAAGGATAAATTGCAGTAAAAGTAGAATAAAAGTAAATTGATTTGATTTGATAGGATTGATTTATTTACACGCAGCCCTTGGGCACATATTTATACTCCCGCATGGAGAGTTGTACAAAGACACGACTCGTACCTTTCCTAAACAAAACTCCTACTTTAAAGGAAATAACTGACTCGCGCAGGAGTCGGACCCAAATAACAATATTATTTTCCTAAACAGACACCCTTATTTTAAAGGAAACAAACGACTCGTGCAAGAGTCGGACTCAAACTACTATAACAATACTGGTATAAAAATCACCAGTTTCCTTATATCTTTTCCTCGATGAAAACTTTCCATCGGCAGATTCCTTCAATCCGCGACTTCCTTCTTTAGCCACCGGCAATCTTCTGCTGACGTCAACCGCCACATCACTCTGTGCCCATCTGCACTCCATGCCCATCGGCATCATTTCCTCATCGGCAATCGGCATCGGCAACATCTCCTCATCGGCAATCGGCATCGGCAACATCTCCTCATCGGCAATCGGCATCGACAACTTTGCAGTTCTGGTGACTTGACTTCACCAATTAACCCTTATCGGCAAGAATCATCCAGCCCCCATCGGCAACAAACTTATCTTTCATGCAGCATTCTTTCTCATCGGCAAATTCGACTGATAACTTTCCGATGCCGATAGAAAACAGTCACCGATCAACACAAGTCTTAGTTCATTTGACACGTGCCGAAAAACGGTGTTAACAAGGATTGATGAACGAAATAACTAATTTGTTAGTACAAAGGGATGCTAGGATCAGTATAAGCATTCGGCATTTCATGCAATCCATTTGCAAGAAAATATCTTTTAAAACAAGTGCAAGGCTAGTTGGGCAGCACAGTGGGTCCTTGGTTATTGATCAGGTAGGCTAGTCGAAAATTAGACACTAGGAATTAACTGATACGGATGAAGACTTGAAATGAAAAAACAAAAATAATACATCTGAAAAATTTATATGGTTTGTAACTGCTACATTAAGCTGAGCACAAGTAATCCAAGACCAACTAAATTGAGCAAGCACATCAAAAGATAGGGTGTTGTTCCTTCATGGTAAAACCACAAAATACCTTTATGTGCCTACATTTGGTGGATGGAACACTACAGAGACGTGCAGATTTCATTATCCTTCCCCGACTAGAAGAGGCAGGCAACTCTAAGGCCTCCTTTGGAAACCTCGATCCACGGGGCTATCCCGGTGTTTTCCCGGAACGGATCTCCCACGCGGAATTTTGCCCCGGGCCAAATTATCCTGGTCTTTGGAAGCGCTCGAGAAGGGGCCGAGCGACCCGACCCACGCCGTTTCCCCAGGACGCCGCTCCCCCGTCTCTAGGGTCCGGGCACCGCTTCCCCGTGCGGCACGAGACGGTGCTCGCGAGCCGCGGCCAACATGCCGCCGCCGTTGCTGCTCCGGCAATCTGGCACGCACACGTCGCTGCCGCTGCCACCACCAGTCCGCCCCCACCTTTGTCCCTTCCGGCCTTCCTCATCGTCACCTCAGTCGCCTCCTCCGTTCTCAACTTGGTACGTCCGCCACCCTCATCTCGATTGCGTCCGCCATGGGTCATCCCAGTTGTCCTCCCCCACTGCCGGTCGTCCATCCGCCATGATCCAACTCGTCCTTCCTCACCTCCATCACATTTCACATCGGCTCCGAGAAAGGTACTTTTTCCCCTCCTAGCCCTTCCTGAATGGATCTGGATCGATTTGCAGCGAATCTTGCATCTGTTGGAGCTGCAAGAACTAGTGCTTGTACTGTAAGATATACGTGCTTTGTGTCTTCATCCAGTACTTTGTTTTGTCTACTGATTCATTTTCTTTTGTGGGTAATTACTGCTCCCTAGTATGTGTTATTATCTTAAATATTTGTCCTTTGATATCGAACGCTTTCATGGTAGTAGATATGCATACTCCATGTCCCAGTTAGATCTATTGGATTCAGAACTTAAAGGCTCCAGATGGGCATCATGTATGTCACCTTTGCACAAATTTTTATTGTCCAATAGATATGGATCATCTACTCTAGACTCGTTCTACTGTATTTTTTCAATCATACATGAGTACACATTACAGTACCCTAGCTAAATGACGAGCATATAATTTAGTTGGTAAAGTTGACATTTTTCTGAATTTTTTTTCGAACACAAGTTTGTCGCAGAAATTCATGGTTGTTTCTGAGTCTCACACATAGACTAGCTTTGCCCAGTGGATGCTCCAATTCCATCTAGAGCAGTAGAGCATCGGTATGGCCATAAACTTTGAGTTGTTGGTGCTGAAGCCAGCTATTCTGAACTTGCGTGCAATGTTCTATTACTTGCTGGAGCATGATCAAGTGACCACTAAATCTACTAGGGCTGCAACACAAGATTTGATGGCTTTGATTTTAAGTTCATTTTGGCAAATGATCTTCTCTCTTTTTATGACTTCTGGTTTGTTCTGAACCTACTTGGATTAGGTTCTGTAGCGCAGAGTTTCAGATCTCTAGTGGTGTAGGTTGTAGGGCAAAGCTATCCAGTAATCTCATTGAAAATCATGATCTTTGGTTTTGCATAGTACCATGTGTTTGATTGATTGATTGCTTGATAAAGGTGGTTACCGAATTCTCTCTATTTTTGGGCATTCTATTTTTTGGCATACAAGATTTAGCTGACCATTGTTCTATTTGTGTTTAAAAAGTAAATAATTTGTTGCAGGTTTCGGCAATCTACTTGGTTGTTTACCGAAGAGTTTTCAACAACAAAGAGCTAATGACCGCACATATAACAAGTTTAATCCAGCAAGACATCCTCCTCGTAAAAGGGCGCATGGGAAATATCTTGAAAAGAACTAGCATGTATATACATGTTTGGATATGGCTGCAATCACCTGTTGTTAGCATGTATATACAGGATTGGCCATGGCTGCAATCACCTGCAGCTAACATGGTCACTAGTTTTCCCTAACTTTTTCATTTTCATATGATTCTTAGCTAACTTGTAAAGCTGTATTATTTTTTTTCCATCTCTACTTCAATTCAAAGTCAGAGCACTTACATGAAACTTGATTCATGTTCAGTCTTGTGATACATCCAACTTAGCTCCCTTGTGCAGTATGTAGCATTTGATTGTTGCTTCATGCTTACACGATTATTTATGTGTGTGGCTGTAACGATGGAGGGACTTATGTATTAGTGCTATAGAGTAACTTGGATGTCTGTTTGCTTGTACTTTATGTATTATTTGACTTGTTTAATTTCAAGTATATATTTGTCTGTAGAGATAATGAATTTGGTCCTTTGTCTTTCACCATCTTGGGCAAAGTTAAGTTTTGTTTTTTTCTAATCATGATGCGATATAGAACATTTTCCTGGCTTTACCGTGGTATTTAATTTTCTTTTTTTTTGTTGGAATAAATCTGCACTAATAAATTTATTATTGTATTGTTTTTCCTATTTTTGCTTGATTTTTCCTCAAGTTTTCTTTTATTTTTCCTAATTTCTGAATTTGCTTTCATTGCTCCCGTGAATATTTATTTCTTTTGTTTATTTGAATACGAAAGCATAGTGTATTTATTTTATATTAAAACCCAACGTGAACTTGTTCAGAAAAATTTAGACATCTCACATTTAAATTTGCATTTGGGCTGATAGTTGCCACACCCTAGCCTAATCTGGCTCTTCCTCCAAACAGCAACGGGGGAGTGGGAACGGCACCCTGGGAAACGAAACTCCACAAAAAAAAAAAAACCCTCGAGGCTCCTGTTCCCGGGGCTGAGGTGCCCCTTCCTCCCAAAGGAAGCCTAATAAACATTCTAGTTTCCAAACATTTTACTGCATGCATAACTATAACAGCCAATGCTTACTTTTATCACATGCACCATTCGGACCAATCTCCCAGACGAGAATGGCTGCACAGATCTATCTATCTATCTATCAATCCGTTCATCGTCATCGGTAAGGTACAGGACGTGCCGGGCAACAAAATTGAGGGAATGCCAACGCACGGACCTTGTAGACGCACTCGGCGAGGACCATGCCGCAGAGCAACTCCTGGAGTTCGACGACGGTGTCGACGCGGACAGCGCGGCAGAGCTCGCGGAGCTGTCGGGTACGGCGCTCGTACTCCTCCCGGAACATGCGTTCCCGCTGGCGCCTGCGGTCCCCGGGCCACGGCCAGGCGGGCCGCGGCGGGGGCCAGGGCCACCGCGGCGCCTGCGGCAGCGCCGCCGCCCAGGGCTGTAGCCGCGCCGCCTGGTCCCGCACCCACAACTCCACGCGGCTCGCCAGGGCGGCCGCCATTGACGTGGGGTGAGGTCGGGGTTGGCGATCTGGTCGCGGCGAGAGGGGAAGAGGGGGCGAGCCGCGAGCGTGTGGGATATGCTCGCGGTATATTTTGCGGCCCAAGTAGATCCAGTTCCAATGGAATTGGAGACGTATCGCTCTAACGGTTCCTTCCTCTATCAAGGACGTCCGTCCAAAACTGAGTCTGGACGTGGCCCTCCGTATACGTGAGGCACATTCTTTAATTACCGGTGTCCCTTTTATCCGGACGCGCAACTCAAGCTTTATTGGAGCAACTCCAACAGTTCTCCAAAAAATTACCCTCCCAAAACACTATAATGGGGCTCTGTTAAATATTTCTTTTCCCAAAATCAATTCCTCCCACAACAGTTCCCCAATATTTCTCACCCTAAATTTTGTAGTTCTCCCACATCGCAACGAGTAGAACGCAGATCAGAATAGTTGGATCGATGGTAGCTGTATTTTCTTGGTTGACAAAATGACTATATCATCAAATTACCTAGGCTTCTGCCTTTGTTTTTTTCATACAAATATTTTAGCCACATTGCAATTAAAGATTGGCCGCTGGTTATTTGCATCATCGCCAGCAAAGAGCACTGATCGAGGAGCATCACCGCTGCAGACCTGCACACAGCCGGCAAAGGCCCACCGAATTTGCATGCACCAGAGAGGATTGGAGAGCTTTAGTGTGTTGCAAATATGCGGGGCAGAAATTTGGAGGCGCGATAATTTTGGGGGAAACAAAGGTGAGCTGTTGGAGCCTGGATTTACACCTTAGCTTCTAAAATTTTGTTTTGGGGCTGTGGTTGGGCATCTCTTGGAATTGCTCAAAGTTCGCTGACTAAAAAACTCCCCCACGCCTCTTTGTTCTGCTTTTAGCACGCGACACTCTGCTCTGCTCCTGCACGCCTTCCTGCTCCGCTCCTGCACCTGCCCCCGCACGTGGCGTTCTGCTCCGCTCCTACAGAATACACGCCTCGCTGCTCCGCTTCCGCACGCGGCGCTCCAGCACTACTAGGGGCATCGCTCGGCTGCCCTCTCCTAGTCTTGGATTCCTGCGAGTTGCGGCACGCGGCTTCCTTCTCCTAGTCTTGGATTCCTGCGAGTTGAGGCACGCGACTGTCGGCTTTGCCGAGCACGGCGTGCAATCGCTCGGGATTCATGGCTCGTAGCGCTCCGTCGCAGCCCTCGTCACGCGCGGCGTGGACCACCGTCGTTGTCCTGCCGCATCGCCGAGGCGCTGCACAAGTGTCGTCGAGCTACTTCCTTCGACGAACTCTATGTTCCGACGAACCTCCATTCTCCCAAGTAGTAAGGAGGTGTTGCGATATGCTGAAAATATATGTTGCAAGTGTATTTCAAGTGTTTCAAATGTTTCTTCCTGAAAGAACCTTGATGTCGCCCAGCAGGACTAGAGGGGGGTGAATAGGCCTGTTCAAAATAGACTTGCAAACTTTCTGTCAGCACAGGTCCGGCACTGCCGGCCTTGGGTCCGGCACTGCCAGGGTGCTCGGCACTGCTGCTCTAAAGCCCGACAGTGCTGGCCTCCAGGACAGAACTGAGCACAATTCAAAATGTATAACTAGAATGGAAATTGTGCTTGAATGAAAACCTTCCTAGAGGTGTAGGGAACCTCTAGCACCACTTGAAAGTGGTAGGAGCTGCACCACCAAGTAGATCGGGACCAAACTCTAGAAATCACCTTGAGGACAAATGCAAGCAACACAAATAACACAAACACAAGTGACACAAGATTTATCCCGTGGTTCAGCGTCGCCACCAAGGCTGGCCTAAGTCCACGTTGTTGAGGTTCGCCACACAAGGCTTAAGCTTGCCCCACAAGGCTTGCCCTTCTCTCGTTCTCAAATCAAGAGAGTGAACTCTTGAAGTGAGGGGTGATTTCTTAGCTTCAATGAGATGGTTACAAACCTCCCGGGGCTGCCACACAAGTTGGCAAGCTCCATGGGTGACGCTCTAGCCGGCTAGGAGCAAGTTCCAAGAGTAACGAATGCAATCCACCGGCTTGAACGCGAACCAAGTGCTCTAGGCATTGAAGAACAGTTTGGGCTGCTCTCTAATGGAGTTTGGAGACTCAATCTCTCAAAGGATTGGAGAGGAATCAAAGGAGAAGCTTGAGGAGCTCCAATGAAGTTAGAGAGAGGGAGAGAGCTGCTACTGTGAGCACTGGGGAAGGGAATGGTCGAGATGACCGTTGGGGCAGCAGGGAGGGGAAATAAATACCCTTTGCTGTCCAACGGACACTTCAAGTCCCAGCACTGCTGGACTCCTAGCACTGCTGCTCAGGGGAACAACACCACTGCGCTGCCCAAAAATGCTCCAAATGAAAAACTGTTTTGCAGGGAGACTGGGTAAGGTATGAGAGGATGTTTGGTGGAATTTGAGCACTTGGTTGCACATTTAAGAATGCACATTGCATCCCCTTTGTAGTACGGTCTTTTCTAAACTCAAATTCAAAACATCAAATAAATTAAACGCCTTTGAGCCGGACACCGTATCCTTTGCAAATTGGGGCTACATCATTGAATGTATTGTCCTCATTCTTGTAATACCTTGAGAATGTGTTTGCAATCATCATTATCTCATCTCTTTGAGCAAACACACCTTAGAGCTTGTGACTTGAATATTTCCAACATATATGAATTTAGCCTATGACTTCAAGTCACTTCCACTAATAAATTGATCCTCAACATAATGTGACTCCTCATAGCTCGATTAGTACTTCGACTCAATGCAAGTAGTCTCTTCTTCACCTTAGCCATAGTACCTTGGTCTCCTTGACCTTCACCTTTGCTTAGTACCTCGAAGTCCTTTCCTTGCTATCTTCACCCTATCAAGTCATACTCAAGTCACCTCATATTAAGCATCGATTGAAGACTCTTTCTTCAATATTGTGATCCTTGTTTGATATCTTGTAGATATGAATGTTGAGATCAATCAAGCTTTGATATATGAGACTCCATATCAATATGGTCAAGCCAATTCACAATTTCTTAGATCTTCCTGATTTTGGCTTGACACTCCTATCACTCACTTCAATCTCTGTCTTCACACTTCTAACTTGATCATATAAATGCAATGTGATTTCCCAAATCTTTGTCCATACAAGCAAACTAAAGTAGAGACCATCTTATATCCAATATACATTGTCTCTTATGTCATTTGATCTTTGCTTGGTGTTTTCTCACTAATGCACCATTGATTCATTATTCAATTCTTGATCAACACTAGTCCACTATCCAACTCTTTATGTTCATGCAAAGCAAGCCAATATAGAGACCAATCCATAACTATCAACTCATGTCTCATTTGCCATTTTCCAAACATGCTTGCTTTCACATGATACTATGATATCCCACAACATAGAGGTCATTTCATTGATTCCATTTGCATTGTTGTCTTTTGCTTGAACTAGATTGTTTCCATGATCTTCCAATACAACAATACACAATTTGACCTTCATTTCAACATTGTGTGGAATACTATCAAAATTGCTTTTCTTGTTGAACCTTTGATACACTTAGCAAACTTGTTAGACCTTTAATTGTGTTGTCACTCAATTCACTAAAATCCACTAAAGGGCTAGATGCACTTTCAAGTCCGTATGTTGTAAAAATAAATTGGGGTGTTTCATATGTTGCAATAGTTGTACTCATATGTTGCAAAGGTTAGTTCCTAATATTTTATTTATGTTTTGGGACGTAGTGTTGGTGGTGTATTTTATCTAGATTTGCATATATTTTGTTCCGATGTTGCAAGTGTTTTTTGTGGATATTGTATACAAGTGTTGTTTGTTTTTTTAGAGTGTTTCATAAGCATGTTTTTAAGTGTTTCATCTGTTTTCTTCGTATTTTGCAAGGGATGTATCTTCATGTTTCAAAAGTCGATCGGGGCGAGTACTGTGGATGGATGTACTTTGTTTGGTGTGGATCAGACTTTTGATGGTGTTTCTTGCTTCCATGGTGGGTAGACCAAACGTCTGAGCACCAGTACTGTTGGAGGAACTCGACGTTCCAGAGGGTGCGCAATGAGTGATGGGGCGCGGCGGGGGATGAGGCGTGGTGTGTAGCCGGCGGGGACGGGGCGAGGCACCAGGGGCTGCTGGACGGGGCGCCCCAGGGACTGGAGGATGGAGCGCCATTAGGGACAGAGGATGGAGCATTAGAGTTCGCTGGCGATTGAGACGAAGGACAGGGGCTATGCATCTGCTACTCTTGGGCGTGGTGCGTCAGGGACGGTGGACAGGGAACGTCGGGACTAGAGGACGGAGCGCGCTGGGATAGATGACGGGGCATTGGATTGTTGGGGATGGTCCATGAAGGATGGATGAGGCGTGACAGTGTTAATGAAACGGCTCGATCGGCTCAAATCGAAGGGCTAGGGGAGCCGCGTTCGGGCGCTAGTTGCTCCCAAATTATAACACATCCGAAAAATCAAAACACAAAATTATAGAAAAAAATTATAAAGATTACGATATCAAATATATATTATTAAATTATAATTAATAAAAAATTTAATTATACTTTATTAATATCATAAATGTTATTATATTATTATATATTATTAAATTATAATTGATAAAAAAAATAATTATATTTTGTTGATATTATAAATATTATTATATTATTATAAAAGTTTAGTTAAACTTGAGATGTTTTTGACTCTCAGATATTCTTAAAATATCTTATAAATCTAATTATAATTTGGAATCGAGGGAGTATAAATTTTCCAGAGGTTTTCAGCGAGATGGGCCATGTGGATCCTCTGTCCATCGATCTTAGCCACCATTTGTCATGGTTTCAAGCAGCTTCAACTCTTTCTTTTAAAAAAACCTATTAGCTCCAGCCTCCAGCTTATTATGCGGAGGAATCAAAGCCACTGGAATAAAAAATAATTTATTTCAAGAGAAAAGTGTCATATTCACTTGAACTATTATCAACTTATTTTAGTTTGTTTCTCACACGTAATATTATTTAATTAGCTTATTCTCTTTCATAATAGTATTTAATCGGCCGACTTTTTCAACGACCGAGAGCTCCTTACTACTTCCTCCGTTCCAAATTATAAGACATCCCAAGAATCTTGGAGAGTCAAACTATCTCAACTTTGACCAAACTTATACAACAATATAATAACATTTATGATATCAACAAAGTATCATTAGATTCGTTATCAATTATATTTTCATAATATACCTATTTGATATTATAAATCATTATAATTTTCTCTATAATTATTGGTCAAACTTAAGATGCTTTGACTCTCCAAGATTCTTAGAACGTCTTATAATTTGGAACGGAGACTCTCCGTTCCAAATTATAAGACATCCTAAGAATCTTGGAGAGTCAAACTATCTCAAGTTTGACCAAACTTATATGATAATATAATAACATTTATGTTGTCAACTAAGTATCGTTAGATTCGTTATCAATTATATTTTTATAGTATACCTATTTAATATCATAAATCTTGATAGTTTTTTCTATAATTATTGGTCAAACTTAAAATGCTTTGACTCTCTAAGATTTTTGGAAAGTCTTATAATTTAAGACGGAGAGAGTACAATATATTTGTGCTCCCAGTCTCCCAGAGTATAGGCACGGAACCAAGTACCAAGCTAACGGGTCGTTAGCCAACGGGAGACGTCAGGGGGAGCGGCCAATTACCTTGGGTGACAGGTTTAGATACGATCCAATTGCATCTGACGTATGCAAAGCAAGTATAGCCGAGCGCGTGTGTATGGTTGGAACAGTTAGTATACAGGAGTAGGTGAATACTCGCTGTTCTAAACGACTTCTAAATTTGATACGGAGGAAGTATTCTTTTGCATGTGAGTATGCCCATATATATCCTAAGACACTTATAGTATGAGCCATAGCCAACACTAGTCCTAATACACTAGTATGAACTAATACATTCACTATAAGAGTATGAACAAATACTAGGATAAAGTGTAGAGCAACATATTTGTATAATATTACTTTAGAAAACAGCCTAGTCACATATATGGATTTATATTTATATGTACTTCCTTACGAGAGGATCGGAGGAGGATGTAGGCATACTTTAAGTACTTCATTCATGAATACATATGTATTACGGAGTAATATATATATTATTAATGTATACATACTCCCTCTATCCTAAAATAGAAGTTATTCTCGCTTCTTAAAAAGTCAGCCTTTTTAAACTTTGATCAATTACATATAAAAGAATATTAATATTTATAATACATAATTAGTATCATTAGATAGATTGTTGAGTATATTTAATAATAAATTTATTTGAAGATATAAATATTGCATATATTTTCTACAAATCTAATCAAAGTTGAGAAAGTTAGACCTGCACACATCTCATAACTCATCTATTTTGGGACGGAGGGAGTACTAAATACTTATGAATAGATACTACTGTACTGTAAAAAAAAGTATCTAGTAATACAACAATATTAAACGAAATATCAGACAATACTTTAATCTAAAAAAAGCTTCTAAACATACTTAAATCTGAAAAGTATCAAGTATTGCTTGGATCTCATCATCCAAAAAAATAATGCAGCGTTTTTGTCACCGCAATCTCTCATCACGTTGTCGACCAGTCCAGCTTCATGCAGCGTTTTTGTCACCGCAATCTCTCATCACGTTGTCGACCAGTCCAGCTTCATGGTCGTTTTCATGATGGCTTCCGGTTCTAGTGTATACTAGGCCGGTAGACGCGCTTCGCAGCGTCCGTATATGTTATTGTACAGATAAACTTGGTTGATGGAGCATTAATAAACGCTAAAATTTGGGTTAGCTTAATTTGAAAGATGAATGCAAGTGCTATTCACAGGTCATAAAGGAGTTCATGTTAGCGGATTTGTAGAATACAACACACATACTTGTTTAATCTCCTTTTGGAGAGAAATACACTATATGTACAGTAATACAAATTCAGAGCGGAAATTGTCGAGATTCTTTAAAACACCTCCCAGCAGAAGCCTCACAATTAAGGATGACGATGTATTAAAATAGGTCTTGGTTATCTTAGACAGTTAGACCAAAAACTAAGTAGTAAAAATTCACCAAAAAAGGATTTATATGAGATAATGAGCCGTTAAATGAGTAACTGGAGTCTACTTTTTGCTTTTTTTTACGTAAACAACACAATAATATATTCACAAGTATTAGAAAACCTCGAACACCCAATGGATTATTGAATTAATACTTATATCCATGTCTGAAAAAAGGAAAAAGGGCCATTATAGTTAAGGCCATAAATCTGCATCAATGCATGTACATATGTGAGTTGATCCTTTTTTCTAAAAAAACATATATGCTCAGATGCTAATGCCATATACATTTTTTTTTCTGAAGGATGCTCCATAACAAACAGTGTGGAACTGAATTAAACTAAAGATAACAACACCCAATGGATTCTTGAATTAATACTTATATCCATGTCTGAAAAAAGGAAAAAGGGCCATTATAGTTACAGCCATAAATCTGCATCAGTGCATGTACATATGTGAGTTGATCCTTTTTTCTAAAAAACATATATGTGTGCTCAGATGCTAATGCCATATACATTTTTTTTCTGAAGAATGCTCCATAACAAACCGTGTGAAACTGAATTAAACTAAAGATAACATGTGAGGAGGAATGGACATCTCTGACACTCCCTGCAAGCATTCATCTGTATATATATATATATATATATATATATATATATATATATATATATATATATATATATATATATATATATATATATAAACTGGTTTGGAAAGGAGGCAATGCTGGAAGCATATGATAAAAATCATTAATAGGAAAGAAAACACACAAAAGTATGGATGGCAAAAAATCATAGAATAACATATCTACATATTATTGCTTCCAGCATTGCGGTGCAACAATGAACAGGATGTCACACCCAAATTTCAAAGACGAAATAGGATGCATAACATTATGTGTGCCCAGGAATAATCCACGCATAAGATCACAAATTACAAAGTACCATTACAGAGTTTAATACATATCGAACATATATCCATTACAAGAATAAATATAACAAAGGAAGATACACTAGCTCTTGAGGCTCCATCTCACAGGGATAGGTCAACTGGTTGACCAAGTCTAGAAAATTTAAGGAAACTCCTCATAGTCTCCTGCTTCTGTTACCCATCCGGGATTTTTATCCAAAATTGAAAAGAAAACAAGCGTGAGTACACTCGTACTCAGCAGTATAACATGGGGTTATGAAGCTCAAAAGGCTGACACTGGCTTACTGTATTTAGCACTTTTAGTTGATCAAAGTTTTATTAACAAGTATTATCAGGTTATGCTTAAGCCCCAAACGATCCCACTTATACCACTGCCAAAGTTTACAGAATCATAACCATCATCATTAAAGTGGTGGCAATCAGGAACATAAGTGTTGGTCAAGTTCATTAATTAATCCGTCGGTTTTCCGGGCCGCTCGTGACCGTGAGCACGGCTGATATATCAGTTTTAACACTCTGCAGAGGTTGTGCATCTTTACCCGTGAGTCGTGATGCCCCGAATGCCCGGATTAATTACTCCCATAACACTGCCAAGGTGAGTGGGCGGGATTCACTATGAAACCTTTCATAGTATCTCGTCTAACAAGATTAGGACCGCTAGGATTGGCAAGGGGCGATAGAGCTCCCCTTCCGAGTAGCATAAAGACCCGCAGCCTACGCTCAAACTCGGACAGAGGCCGCACTATAACCAGCTCGGCAAGAGCCTAATGCGCCCTTTCGGGTAACCGCTAACGAGCTAGAAAAGAGCCTACTACTAAGTTAAAGCCAGAGCCATGTAGCTCCCACGGTAGCACTGTCAGTCCCAGCTTTTGCCAACAGTGAGTTATTGAAAGAGTTATGTTCCAATTGCCATAACAGGATCACCAATTCATTCAAAGCTTTATAACATTTGGCAGGGATCAAGTATTCATTTAGATATATAGCACTAGCCATCTACCCAAATGCATATCCCATAGGAAACAAGGTAAAGGGTTTCAATTCTAGGGAATTAAACTACGGATATCAAATTAAACACATGCACATGAAATGATAATTATGGTGAATAGGAGAACAAGGTAGGTCCCATGCTATACTTGCCTTGGTTCTCAAAGTCCTGCTGGTCAAAACACTCCTGATCAAAGGACTCTTGATCACCAACAAACTCCTCACTGCCTGAACTCGATCACGGCATTGCAACAACACGCATTCCAAATGCATACATACAAAGCAACAAGACTAATATTAGAACAGTACACCAATAACAATAAACAGAGTTAAAAGGCTTATAAAAAGACACTACGCATTGCTACGATCATTTCAACATGAATTTCACGAAAATCGGATTTAAAACGCAAAAGATATGAATTTAACTGGTTCTCTAGGAGCATTTTTAGTATTTGAATTATCATGGAATTTAAATAATTCAAACATGAACAACAGTTGGTTTAACATGTAGAGAATTTCATTACGAATCTAACGCAACTCGAATCGTCCAAATCGGAGTTAAAATAAAGATTTTATAAATAAAATGGTGCAGTGGCAAAATTGTAAATAGCAATTTCCATTTAAATTTCAGAATTAAAACAGACCGATCGGAATTACGTTTTGAAACAGAGAAAACGTATTCCCCGAAATACGTCAACGCTGAGGAGCGGGGTCAACCGGTCTGCCACGCGGCGGCTCGGGACTGGGCGGGTCCACGGGCACAGTGCATGCACCGGGCGCGGCTGTGGTCCACCGGTCCACCGTGGACCGGGGTGCATACCCCTTCGGGGGATCTAATCCCGTCCGTCCAGGGAAGATCCAACGGCGCAAGACAAAAGGGGAAACTTTCCCCGCCGCTGCACAACACTTGACGGCGACGCCATGACCCGCAGTGGACCAAGCTCGCCGGCGCGTCGTCGAGATGACGTTACCGTCCCTCCCAGATCCACCCGGAAACACCAGAGTGTTCCTCGTGTTTGCGCGGACTCAATGGGGTGCTCCGGTGAGACAGGGGATGACCGGAGCATGGCGTACACGGCGGCGCCATGGCCGGAGTCATTCGGTGCGTGCGGATGTGGTTAGCCACCGGGCTAGAAACCGAATTGGGAGCTCTGGGAGACACGGCGTGCTCGTGCGAGTGCAACAGAGGGCCCAAAAGGAGCGGCGGTCTGCCGGAACAGGGAGGTCCGCGGCGGCGCCAACATCGATTCGATCGGTGCGTGCGGATGGGACGATACGGCGCGGTAACGACCAAATTGATGGCAGTGGGATGTGAGGTGTGTCCGTGCGGTGCTAGTGAGGTATTCAGACGAAGTGGTGTGCGGCCGAGGTGCTTTGCCCGCGGCGGCGCCATTGACGGCGGCACGGGACGCACGCGGCCAGTGCCAAAGGATCCATAAATCGCCGAACTAAAGACTCAGAGAGGGAGAGGGGATGAAGGCGAAACTCACCAAGTTGGATTGGAGAGCGGAGGTGGCTCGGTGCGGCTTGTCGTCGTGGAACGGCGGTCGGCGTCGCGGCGGCGTCCGAGAGCTCTGCATTCGCGGCGCGTGTTTTGTTCCCGCCGAAGAGATATAGAGAGAGAGATTAGGCCGGGTAGGTTGGCGGTGAGAATCTGGGCTAAGAACGGCGCTCACCGAGGCGGTTTAGACTCCGGTGTGGCCTCTTCAGCGACGACGGCGGCGTTCGGCAGACGGTGGTGCTCGGCGACGGCGCGGTTCGATGGAAAGGGGGAAACAGGGGGCGGTGCTCCGTTTTATAGCTGAGAGCAGAGCGTGTGGGGCGTTGCGGCTACGTGGGCGAGATGCGGGGGTGGGAGCGGGGCAGAACGTGCGGCGGTTCCCGATCGCGGCGCGTTCGTGCGCGCGTGCTCGCGAACAAAGCGGAGGGCGTTGGGGAAGACGGCGCTGGCCTGTGGGGCCTAGCAGCAGCGAAAGAGGGAGAGGGTGAGGAACGGCGGGCGGTTCCCGCTATCCACGCGTCCGCGCACGTACCCGGCGAACAGAGCGGCGTGCGTCGTGGGGTGGTTACGGCGCTCGGCGTCGCGTGAGGCAGAAGGGAGGGAGAGAAGAAAGAGCTGACATGTGGGGTCGTCCGGTCAGTGAGTGAGAGGGAGAGAAGAGAGAAAGAGATGGCGCCGATAGATGGGCCCCAACTGCCAGTGAGAGAGAGCGAGAGAGAGGTGTGGGAGCTGTTGGGCTGCGGTACTGGGCCGGTTTCCGGTTGGGCCTTGCAGGGGAGAGGAGGGATAGAGAGGGGGAAGTGGGCTGGGCCAGTTTAGGAGGGGAAAAATGTTTTTCTTTTTTTTTCTTTTCTTTTTCCAAATTCCTTTCAAAACCTTTTCTAAATTTATTTGAATTCATTTGAACTTTGGGTTTTGCAAATTCAATCAATCAAAGAAAATTATGCAATTGTATGAATGCACATTCATGTTGTTAAACTAGAATAAATTTTATTTACAAGAATTTTAATATTCCACTAAATGAAATGCTCACATAATTTCATAATTAAATCATTTTCTATTATTTGAAATTCAAACCAAATTTTAGGTGTTACAATTCTACCCCCCTTAAAAGGAATCTCGTCCTCGAGATTCAGACTGACTTACTCAAACAGCTGAGGGTAAGACTTTCTCAGGTCTTCTTCTCTTTCGCAAGTAGCTTCGTCTTCCGTGTACCGGTTCCACTGAACCTTGCACATCTTTATAAGACGGCTCCTCGTAAACCTTTCTGCCGTTTCCAAGATTCTTGTCGGGTACTCTTCATATGTGAGATCTTCCTTTATGGTAAGCTCTTCTAGAGGGATCTGTTCCTCAGGTACCCTTAAGCACTTCTTCAACTGAGATACGTGGAATACATCATGTACTCCTGACAAATTCTCAGGTAACTCTAACTGATAAGCTCCCTCTCCACGTCTCACGAGAATTTTGAAAGGTCCAACATATCTGGGAGCTAGCTTTCCTTTCATATTGAACCTCTTTACACTTCTCATTGGAGACACTTTCAGATACACATAATCCCCAATCTCGAATGACAGACCTCTTCTGCGGGTGTCTGCGTAACTCTTTTGACGGGATTGTGCAACTCTTAAGTTATCTCTTATTTTTCTTACTTGTTCTTCTGCATCTCGAAGAACATCTGGTCCAAACACCTGAGTTTCTCCAGTTTGGTTCCAGAACAAAGGAGTTCTGCACTTACGTCCATACAAAGCCTCATTTGGTGCCATTTTCAGACTATTCTGATAGCTGTTGTTGTATGAAAACTCAGCATAGGGTAAACTTTTATCCCAACTGGCACCATGTTGTAGAGCACATGCTCTCAACATGTCTTCCAGAATTTGATTTGTCCTTTCTGTTTGTCCATCAGTCTGTGGATGATAGGCTGTACTGAAAGTCAATTTTGTTCCTAAAGATTCATGTAACTTCTGCCAGAACTGTGATGTGAATTGAGTACCTCTGTCAGATACAATCTTCTTAGGAACTCCATGTAAACATACTATCCTTTCCATATATAGTTCTGCTAGTCTTGCGCCTGAGTAATTAGTCTTCACGGGTAGGAAATGAGCAACTTTAGTCAAGCGGTCCACGATTACCCAGATCGAGTCATATCCTCTCGGTGTACGTGGTAATCCGACGGTAAAGTCCATTCCTACTTCTTCCCATTTCCACTCAGGTATTTTCATTGGCTGGAGTAAACCGGCAGGTCTTTGGTGTTTTGCCTTTACTCTTTGACATGTGTCACACAAGGCTACATATTCTGCTACATCTCTTTTTAAACCATACCACCAATACTTTTCTTTTAGATCCAGGTACATCTTAGTACTTCCAGGATGTATAGAGTAAGATGAATCATGTGCTTCTCGAAGTATGGCATCACGGATAGATTTTTCTTCGGAACACATATTCTCTTTCCAAACCACAAAGTTCCATTATCATCCATCCTGAAACCTGGTGCTTTTCCTAGCACTATGCTCTCTGCAATTTCTTTCAGTCTCGGATCTTTCAACTGACCCTTACGTATCTCTTGTTCCAGGGTGGGTTCTATGGTTATCTCCATGGTATTAATGGTAAATCCCAAATTAAGGGATTCCATATCACCACACAATTCAACAGGCATAAGCTTCATTCTTAAAGCATTAGCATAACTCTTCCTGCTCAGTGCATCGGCCACTACATTGGCCTTACCAGGATGATAATGTACTTCCAACTCATAATCTTTGATCAGCTCGAGCCAACGACGCTGTCTCAGATTCAGATATGACTGAGTGAATATGTATTTCAAACTCTTATGATCTGTATAGATATCACACTTATGCCCTATTAGATAATGTCTCCATATCTTTAGAGCATGGACCACTGCTGCCAATTCCAAGTCATGAGTAGGGTAATTCAGCTCATGCTTCCTCAATTGCCTGGATGCATATGCCACAACTTTTCCTTCTTGCATAAGCACACATCCAAGACCTAAACGAGAGGCATCACAGTAGATTGAGAAACTCTTGTTCAGATCTGGTAGCATCAGTACTGGGGCTGTGGTCAACCTTTTCTTCAACTCTTCAAAGTTTGTTTGACATTTATCAGACCACACAAACTTGGCACTTTTCTCTAGCAGAGCTGTCATTGGTTTTGCTAGCTTTGAAAACCCTTCTATGAACCTCCTATAGTATCCTGCTAAACCCAGGAAACTACGGATTTCGGTAACATTGGTTGGAGGGTTCCAGTTTAGGACATCTCGTACCTTACTTGGGTCTACTGCTATACCTCCATTAGAGACCACGTGACCCAAGAAAGACACTTCTCTTAACCAAAACTCACATTTACTTCTCTTGGCATACAGCTGGTTTTCTCTGAGCTTTTGCAAAACCATCCTCAGATGTTCGGCATGTTCTTCTTTTGTCTTAGAGAAGACTAGGATATCATCTATGAACACTACCACAAACTTATCCAAAAACTCCATGAACACCTTGTTCATCATGTACATAAAGTACGCAGGTGCATTAGTCAACCCAAAAGACATAACTGTATACTCATATAGCCCATATCTTGTGGTAAAGGCTGTCTTAGGTATGTCTGCCGCTCGGATTTTTAATTGGTGGTATCCAGAGCGGAGATCTATTTTAGAGAACACACATGCACCTTTCAACTGATCAAACAAGTCATCTATTCTGGGTAAGGGATATTTATTCTTGATGGTAACTTCATTTAGAGAACGGTAGTCCACACACATTCTCCTAGTACCATCTTTCTTATCCACAAATATAACTGGTGCTCCCCAAGGTGAAGAACTTGGGCGAATAAAACCCTTTTCTTGCAATTCACTAATTTGTATTTGTTTCTTAAGTTCTTCTAATTCTTTTACCCCCATTCTATATGGTCTTTTAGCTATGGGAGCAGTACCAGGTAGAAGTTCAATAAGAAACTCAACATCACGATCAGGTGGCATACCTGGTAACTCTTCTGGGAACACATCAGGAAATTCCTCCACCACTTGTTCCTCATCAAAGGCATCTCCAGATAACTGGTTCAGAGTGGTTTTTGGTGTTGCTTGCATTTCTACTTCAACACACATCTTATCCCCATTAGGTGACGTCACAACAACACATCTCTCTTGGCATTGAATCACAGCTCGATGTTGTTTCATCCAATCCATTCCCACAATCAGATCTATTCCAGCTGTGGTATCACAACTGGACTCACTTCAAAGTCTACCCCCCTTAGGGTAAGTCTAGTGGAAGGACTCCAAACAGAAGCTGGTATGCTATCCCCCGGTGAGTTTACTTGCATACGATTTTTCATTGCACGCAAAGATATACTATGCATTCTAACAAAAGCTTCAGATATGAAAGAATGCGAAGCACCAGAATCAAAGAGTACGGTAGCGGGAATGAGTTGACATTAAACGTACCCATCATAACCTCAGGTGCCTCCTGAGTGGTTTCAGCAGATACATGGTTCACTCTTCCAGTGTTTGGAGGTGGTTGGTACCTTCCTTTCTGCTGGTTGTTCTGGTTCTGGGGTGCTTGCTGGTTCTGCTTCTCAGGGCAATTGTAAGACATATGCCCCTCCTTCCCACAACGGAAACACTTGTTGTTGTTATTGTTGTTGGGGTTGTTGTTCTTCACTGCCAGAGCATTTGGATTCCCCTGACGCTGAACTTGATTAGAGACCTGCTGAGGTGGGCGCTGGCCTCCATACTGCTGCTGACCTTGAGGGCGTTGCTGGAACTGATTTCGCTGAGGAAATTGACCTCTGTTCCACTAGTTGGACTGCCCTTGGCTTCTCTGCTGGAAACTCTGCTGCGGGTAGGGTCGAGGGCGAGTGTTGCTGCTTGAAGCCTGACCCTGTAGCTTCCTCTTCTTCGTTTCCATTTCTCGGCGCTTATTGTCAATCACAATAGCGCGGTTCACCAAGGTCTGATAGTTGGGGTATTCATTGGACATGAGCTGAAGCTGCAGACCATCATACAATCCCTTCAGGAATCTGCGTTGCTTGTCGCAATCCCTGACCACTTCATGTGGAACATAACGCGACAATTGAGAAAACTTGTCACGATACTCCGCCACTGTCATAGAGCCTTGCTTGAGGGATCTGAACTCCTCCTGCTTAAATTCCATCATACCTTCAGGAATATGGTATGATCTGAATTCCTCTCTGAATTCCTGCCAACTGACCTCAGGAGCATCATCAGGGCGTCCATATTGGAAAGACTCCCATCAATCTTGGGCTGCTCCTTGTAACTGCCCAGAGGCATACAACACCTTTTCGGTGTCGTTGCACTGCGCTATGTTCAGCTACTTTTCCACAGCTCTGAGCCAATCATCTGCATCCAAAGGGTCGGATGCGTGGGTGAAGACGGGAGGTCTTCCCTTCATGAACTCTCCTCTATTGTCCCTCACTTGGATTGGAGGTAGAACTCCAACAGGTTCATTGTCCAGGCGATGCATCATAGCTTGCATCAACTGTGCCTGCATTTCCATCAGTTGTTGCACTGACACATCAGGTACAACAGGCGGTGGTGTTGGCGGTGATGGTGGCGAGTTGACATGAACTCCACGTCCACAGCCACGTCCATGACCACGAACTCTAGCACCCCTGCCGTCCATCTGTTTTTCAGCAAAGATGTAGGGTTTAGTGACTTTGTAAAGCTTATAACATGTCTATGTCAAACTGAAATTTTCTGGACATGATTTTACAACAGTAGTGCAGTAAAAAGTTCATATCTCAAGTTCTGGAACTCAAACAGAAATTCTGCTTATATGACTGGAAAGATCAGAAAGTTATCTACAACTTTTGTGTTCATAAGATTTTCAGATTCTGTAACTTTATTTGTCAAAAACTCGAAACAACCAGATCTGTTCAGGTTCACAGACTGCGCAGTAAGACTGACTTGCAACAGCAAAAACTCTTGGCTTAGAACAGATATGGGGTTGGTTCAGGTGGCGTTGGAAAGATACAGAGGTCTACTTTCTGGTGTGAGAGTTTCATCAATATTGCCTTTACTGATTTGGAGATATAAAGCAAAGAACAGAGGCTGCTCCAGAAAAACAGCATAGGAGAAGAGATAAGATCAACCCACTGATATATTAACAAACATTAACCTAATGTTTCAACTTGTGAGACTTGTGGACAGGCCCACAATTTCTCACACTAACAATCAACCAAAGATCCAAATCAAACAAGTTCATAAATATAAGCATTAAGACATCAAGTTCACCCATCACCAAACTAAAACAAACTCGCACTACTACGCTTATTACAAAAAGGGAAAGGCTTCAACATCTATGGAGCTTCATCAATCATGATATGGTTGGGTGGCTTCTTCTCATACATTGGGGCCATGTTCAGCTGGGCCCTCAGATCATCCACCATCTTCTGGAAACGAGCCACTGACTGCTGCTCGCCATGAAACTCCTCGTGCAACCTCTCATTGACCCCTTGGAGCTCATTGAGGTGCCTGACTGTGGTGTCCAGGGCAGAGCCAGGGTCAAGAGGGTTCTGGATTGACCAAGTGTTGAACCTGGTGTCATATCGAGGCAGGAATCTGTAGGCATCTCCCAGCATGGCTGTGTAACGTCTTCCATGGTAGTAGATGTAGGCGTTCTCCGCAGCATTCTCCATGCTGTCCCTGTCAAGAGCCCTCCTGGCTACGTGACCATGGACAGTCTCCACCTTCTGACTGTCATGAGACTCATTCCAAACAGAGACTACCACCTGAGCCTTCCAGTAACTAGCTTCCTGAGGGTGAGAGAACTCAGAAACTAGGTACTTCACAGAAGTGTCCATCTCAGGGTAGTACTCCTCCAACACCTTCAACAGCAGGTTGTGGAAGTACGCCGCTGGAGAAGGGTACTTGTAGTACTGCTCCTCAGACCATCCAGGCTGCTCATCCTCTGGTGATGTCGCCAGAGCAGGTGCTGGTGCTGGTGAGAGGAGTGGTGCTGGAGTCGGTGAAGGCAGAGACGACGGTGTAGCAGCTGGTACGGGAGCTGGTGAAGAAACTGGTGTAGGAGCTGGGGGTGGAGCTGGTGCTGCAAGGTTGACGTCCATCCACTCCTGCTCGTCCTCCGTGTTGACGTCTTCCACCAACACGTGCTCCTCCTCCGGATCCTCCTCAGACTCAGTCACCATCTCATCATCTGACATGTCCACCACTGGCTGCGAAGTCTGAGAAGTGAACTGGGCCAAGTAGCTGCTGGTGCTCAGACGGCGGGACCTAGTGACAGGCGGCATCTACAGAATTTTGTTTAAACTCAATTAGAACAACATTTTAAATAATAGAATAAAGACATAGAAGCATATAAATTTTGTAAATAACAAGAGCAAGATAGAAAGCAGTAAAATATAGAAGCAAAGGATCCTAAAACGACCATTACTACCTAGGCTTGCGTCCTACAGTCAACTCAAGCTTTGATACCAATTTGTCACACCCAAATTTCAAGGACGAAATAGGATGCATAACATTATGTGTGCCCAGGAATAATCCACGCATAAGTTCACAAATTACAAAGTACCATCACAGAGTTTAATACATATCGAACATATATCCATTACAAGAATAAATATAACAAAGGAAGATACACTAGCTCTTGAGGCTCCATCTCACAGGGATAGGTCAACTGGTTGACCAAGTCTAGAAAATTTAAGGAAACTCCTCATAGTCTCCTGCTTCTGTTACCCATCCGGGATTTTTATCCAAAATTGAAAAGAAAACAAGCGTGAGTACACTCGTACTCAGCAGTGTAACATGGGGTTATGAAGCTCAAAAGGCTGACACTGGCTTACTGCATTTAGCACTTTTAGTTGATCAAAGTTTTATTAACAAGTATTATCAGGTTATGCTTAAGCCCCAAACGATCCCACTTATACCACTGCCAAAGTTTACAGAATCATAACCATCATCATTAAAGTGGTGGCAATCAGGAACATAAGTGTTGGTCAAGTTCATTAATTAATCCGTCGGTTTTCCGGGCCGCTCGTGACCGTGAGCACGGCTGATATATCAGTTTTAACACTCTGCAGAGGTTGTGCATCTTTACCCGTGAGTCGTGATGCCCCGAATGCCCGGGTTAATTACTCCCATAACACTGCCAAGGTGAGTGGGCGGGGTTCACTATGAAACCTTTCATAGTATCTCGTCTAACAAGATTAGGACCGCTAGGATTGGCAAGGGGCGATAGAGCTCCCCTTCCGAGTAGCATAAAGACCCGCAGCCTACGCTCAAACTCGGACAGAGGCCGCACTATAACCAGCTCGGCAAGAGCCTAATGCGCCCTTTCGGGTAACCGCTAACGAGCTAGAAAAGAGCCTACTACTAAGTTAAAGCCAGAGCCATGTAGCTCCCACGGTAGCACTGTCAGTCCCAGCTTTTGCCAACAGTGAGTTATTGAAAGAGTTATGTTCCAATTGCCATAACAGGATCACCAATTCATTCAAAGCTTTATAACATTTGGCAGGGATCAAGTATTCATTTAGATATATAGCACTAGCCATCTACCCAAATGCATATCCCATAGGAAACAAGGTAAAGGGTTTCAATTCTAGGGAATTAAACTACGGATATCAAATTAAACACATGCACATGAAATGATAATTATGGTGAATAGGAGAACAAGGTAGGTCCCATGCTATACTTGCCTTGGTTCTCAAAGTCCTGCTGGTCAAAACACTCCTGATCAAAGGACTCTTGATCACCAACAAACTCCTCACTGCCTGAACTCGATCACGGCATTGCAACAACACGCATTCCAAATGCATACATACAAAGCAACAAGACTAATATTAGAACAGTACACCAATAACAATAAACAGAGTTAAAAGGCTTATAAAAAGACACTACGCATTGCTACGATCATTTCAACATGAATTTCACGAAAATCGGATTTAAAACGCAAAAGATATGAATTTAACTGGTTCTCTAGGAGCATTTTTAGTATTTGAATTATCATGGAATTTAAATAATTCAAACATGAACAACAGTTGGTTTAACATGTAGAGAATTTCATTACGAATCTAACGCAACTCGAATCGTCCAAATCGGAGTTAAAATAAAGATTTTATAAATAAAATGGTGCAGTGGCAAAATTGCAAATAGCAATTTCCATTTAAATTTCAGAATTAAAACAGACCGATCGGAATTACGTTTTGAAACAGAGAAAACGTATTCCCCGAAATACGTCAACGCTGAGGAGCGGGGTCAACCGGTCTGCCACGCGGCGGCTCGGGACTGGGCTGGTCCACGGGCACAGTGCATGCACCGGGCGCGGCTATGGTCCACCGATCCACCGTGGACCGGGGTGCATACCCCTTCGGGGGATCTAATCCCGTCCGTCCAGGGAAGATCCAATGGCGCAAGACAAAAGGGGAAACTTTCCCCCGCCGTTGCACAGCACTTGACGGCGGCGCCATGACCCGCAGTGGACCAAGCTCGCCGGCGCGTCGTCGAGGTGACGTTACCGTCCCTCTCAGATCCACCCGGAAACACCAGAGTGTTCCTCGTGTTTGCGCGGACTCAATGGGGTGCTCCGGTGAGACAGGGGATGACCGGAGCATGGCGTACACGGCGGCGCCATGGCCGGAGTCGTTCGGTGCGCGCGGATGTGGTTAGCCACGGGGCTAGAAACCGAATTGGGAGCTCTGGGAGACACGGCGTGCTCGTGCGAGTGCAACAGAGGGCCCAAAAGGAGCGGCGGTCTGCCGGAACAGGGAGGTCCGCGGCGGCGCCAAGATCGATTCGATCGGTGCGTGCGGATGGGACGATACGGCGCGGTAACGACCAAATTGATGGCAGTGGGATGTGAGGTGTGTCCGTGCGGTGCTAGTGAGGTATTCAGACGAAGTGGTGTGCGGCCAAGGTGCTTTGCCCGTGGCGGCGCCATTGACGGCGGCACGGGACGCACGCGGTCAGTGCCAAAGGATCCATAAATCGCCGAACTAAAGACTCAGAGAGGGAGAGGGGATGAAGGCGAAACTCACCAAGTTGGATTGGAGAGCGGAGGTGGCTCGGTGCGTCTTGTCGTCGTGGAACGGCGGTCGGCGTCGCGGCGGCGTCCGAGAGCTCCGCGTTCGCGGCGCGTGTTCTGTGCCCGCCGAAGAGATACAGAGAGAGAGAGATTAGGCCGGGTAGGTTGGCGGTGAGAATCTGGGCTAAGAACGGCGCTCACCGAGGCGGTTTAGACTCCGATGTGGCCTCTTCAGCGACGACGGCGGCGTTCGGCAGACGGTGGTGCTCGGCGACGGCGCGGTTCGATGGAAAGGGGGAAGCAGAGGGGCGGTGCTCCGTTTTATAGCTCAGAGCAGAACGTGCGGGGCGTTGCGGCTACGTGGGCGAGATGCGGGGGTGGGAGCGGGGCAGAACGTGCGGCGGTTCCCGATCGCGGCGCGTTTGTGCGCGCGTGCTCGCGAACAAAGGGAGGGCGTTGGGGAAGATGGCGCTGGCCTGTGGGGCCTAGCAGCAGCGAAAGAGGGAGAGGGTGAGGAACGGCGGGCCGTTCCCGCTATCCACGCGTCCGCGCACGTACCCGGCGAACAGAGTGGCGTGCGTCGTGGGGTGGTTACGGCGCTCGGCGTCGCGTGAGGCAGAGGGGAGGGAGAGAAGAAAGAGCTGACATGTGGGGTCGTCCGGTCAGTGAGTGATAGGGAGAGAAGAGAGAAAGAGATGGCGCCGACAGATGGGCCCCAACTGCCAGTGAGAGAGAGCGAGAGAGAGGTGTGGGAGCTGTTGGGCTGCGGTACTGGGCCGGTTTCCGGTTGGGCCTTGCAGGGGAGAGGAGGGAGAGAGAGGGGGAAGTGGGCTGGGCCAGTTCAGGAGGGGGAAAATGTTTTTCTTGTTTTTTTCTTTTCTTTTTCCAAATTCCTTTCAAAACCTTTTCTAAATTTATTTGAACTTTAGGTTTTGTAAATTCAATCAATCAAAGAAAATTATGCAATTGCATGAATGCACATTCATGTTGCTAAACTAGAATAAATTTTATTTACAAGAATTTTAATATTCCACTAAATGAAATGCTCACATAATTTCATAATTAAATCATTTTCTATTATTTGAAATTCAAACCAAATTTTGGGTGTTACACAGGAGCTTTGAAAACTCTGTATATAACTTAAATGGGCAAGGAATAAACACAAGTTAGCAGTTCTGAAGTTCACCAAGAGAACAAAAGAAGAAAAGTTTAGGAATATGGAGGGATGCTTGGCTAGGCTGACGCAGATGTACAGAGCCATTTTGCAGACGGAGGGATGTAGTACAATGTTGTGGAGATGTGGCCTCGAACAATGTTGTGGAGATGTAGCACAAAGTAGACTGAATCAACTGGAGGCAATATTGAGGAATCTGTGGCCTATACAATTTTGAAATATCAAGGCTCAGCAGAGTATGCAAAAGAAAATTTAATTTCAGATCAGGCTAACATAGAATTTAATTTCATATGAGGTTAACATATACCCAATAGCCTATAATCGTAAAACTAAAAATAGCTCATTGTGAATTATTCTTTTCCATCATGGAATGTGCTGGTCAGCTTATGTGCATAAATGTGCAGTTTGTTACAAAACAGTGAAAGCAACTGCGCATTTATGCAAATAAGCTGATCAGAACATTCCATGATGGAAAAGAATAGTTCACAATGAGAGCAACTAAGATCTGAGTAAGGTAATATCACTAGATGCTAAAGAAACTAACAACAAAATCTTGTAGGGAGAAATTTTCAGTAAGGGTACCTCCTTTACTATTAATTAACATGGAAACCTAGGCAAAATTAATAGCCTCTGACTCAAATTATGGGCAAATACCAGAATTCATTACCTTAATAGCCTCTAACTCAAATTATGGGCAAACCTAGTCATAACTAACATAAGCATTCATTAATTATGGGCAAATACCATTGAGTTCTAATCAGGTAGATAAAGACCCGAAATGAGAATAAAGATTTATACATGAAAAGTAACCTTCAAATTTGGAGGGAAAGGTTGCATAATGAAAACAGGCTGGTTCATACGAAACAAAGTAAAATAAAATTAGATCTGCAGCTCTAAATCCAGAAGCAGCCAATTTGTAAGAATGTAAATGCTCTCTACATTAAGGAATCAAGCATGTCCTGTCAACGTACTGGTACAAAATTACTGGTGGTTCTATGAGCTATTGCCATCTAGCCATAAAAAACTCTAATGCAAACAGGAATGGCTGGAGGAGTAACTTAAATTCTTAAAACACTATTAATCTCCTTACATCAGTACCATACCTTGGCGCAGTGGTTCTTCATGTTTTTGCCTAACGGTGGGGCTCACGTCTATACTTATTAAAGTGCAATTACCTATGTGCATCCTTCGCCTGCACCATGGTCGCTGAAACCCTAGTAGAAGAAGTAATCAGTCTAGGGAAATTTGAGAGAGAGAGAGTCGTCCAAGGAGGGATGAACAGATCTGACAGCTGGGAGAGAAGATGTTGAGCCTAGAGCACTTCTCAGACGTGTAAATCGCACAAAGGCAGTAGTTAAGACCGAACCAAACACCAAACAAATCAAGATTGGACAATAGATCGAGACGGAGGAGGGGGGGGGCAGGAACCTCAAGGTCAGGACCAAGGCGAGGTAGACTAGGGGAGGCCATGTTTGGTGGCCGAGATGAGGATAAGGGTGGGATCTTACCATGGCCTGTGCCTTGCGGATGCTGGTGACCCAAGCGCCGTCGCCGTGGCCGCCTCTCCGTCCTTTGGCCCGCCCGCAGCCTCCGTCAAGGACGCCGCATCTGCGTCCGCCGCCGTTGAGGGAGAAAAGTAGGAAGAGGAAAAGGAAGTGCGGACGGAGGCCGCGAGGCTGACGGACGGGTGATTTTTTTTCCGCATCTGCCTCCGCCGCCGCTGAGGGAGAGGGGGAGGGACGGAGGAGGCAAGGCTTCCGGGTTTTTTTGTTGGAGAGAGAGGGTTAACGGAGGGCTGAACTAATTGGATAAGCCGAAATTGAGGCTTGCACACGCACGAGCCCACGTGGTTGCGGGAGATTGGCAAACAGTTTGACATTTTTGGGTTGGCAAAATATGAAATTTGTCAACTCTAAAATAGGTATGCCAAAGCAAATAATATGTAATCTTCAACAGTTCCCCATAATGACTTGGCAAAAACGGAAATTATGGAGCAGTGGACCGACTTTTTTTTTCATGGCATTTTTTCGCGGCAATTTTTTTTCGCGCGCGCACCAGCAGATCGCGGCCCATCTTGTCGCGGGAAAAGGCATACCGCGTGCCGCCGCCCAGGTGTTTGCCGTCGCTAGCAAATCTTTGCCCGCCGTCTGCCCTCGTCGCCGTGCGGTGTCGCCGCCGATCCGTCGTCGCCCTATAGTTCGACGTCATCCGGTGTATCCGCCGTTCCCCCATTCTACTATCGTCGTAGGCCGATTGCGTGAAGCTGTCGTTCTCGCTGATCCAAGGTACGTGATGAACTGATCATCCTGTATAGTAATTGGGGCCGGTTGTTTTCATGAATTTTGTGTTTCTGGCTGATCCAAGGTACGTGATGAACTAATCATCCGATCTTGTGCAGTAGTTGGGGCCGGTTGGGATCATGAATTTTTTGTTTCGAAATCAGTAGTACTGAGCTGCACATTTTGTATTCGTAGGGCCTTCCATATCATGAGTGAATTCAAATCACTGTTCCAACAAACAGTGGACGATGATTCATCTTCGGATGACGACGATTATGTGATGTTGGCAGCTGCTTAAATAATGCACACATATTGTTGTGGGTTCAAACGGAAACATGGTGGTTCCGTTCCTGGACATATTGTTATTTATCAAGACAGAGAAGGCGGTAAATCAAAGGATGTTTCAAGATTACTTAGCAGATAATCCTACGTACGGTCTAGAAATATTCCGTCGAAGGTAATCTTCAATTAATTAGCCCCGTACTATGCACTTTATTATTTCAATTGTTGAAAACGTCTTTCTTTTCTTTAGGTTCATAATGAGTAAGGGTCTTTTTCTACGCATCATGAATGCTGTTGAACATCACGATCATTACTTTGCGCAAAAAAGGAATTGCGCCAATACTCTTGGATTAAGTTGCTTTCAAAAAGTCACTGCCGCGTTACGTATGCTCACATATGGGGTTCCGGCTGATTCTACAGATGAGTATGTTCGCATTGGCGAAAGTACTGTACTTGAGAGCCTTCGAAGGTTCGTTTTCTGCAGTGGTTGAAATATTTGAACCGGAATATCTGAGACAACCAAATGAGACTGACACAGCACGCTTACGGACACTTGGTGAGAAAAGAGGTTTCCCTAGAATGTTAGGGTCCATCGATTGTATGCATTGGGCGTGGAAGAATTGTCCAGTTTCATTGTAGGGTCAGTTCAAGGGGCATGTCAACTGACCAACTGTCATTTTAGAAGCTGTTGCCTCATATGATCTGTGGATATGGCATGCATTTTTTGGATGCCTGGGTCTTATAATGATATTAATGTTCTTCACCGGTCTCCATTATTTGCAAACTTAGCAGAGGGAATAGCTCCAGAGGTGCAGTATACCGTCAATGGTCACGATTACACGATGGGTTATTATCTAGCTGATGGTATATACCCCTCATGGACTACTTTAGTGAAGTCCATCTCTCTTCCTATGGGGAACAAGAAAAAATATTTCGCCAAAGCACAAGAAGCGGCAAGGAAGGATGTGGAACGAGCATTTGGGGTTCTGCAAGCGAGGTTTCCCATTATACGAGAGACAGCTCGTTTTTTGGACACAGATATTCTTGGTCTCATCATGAAGGCATGTGTGATAATGCACAATATGATTGTGTGTGATAATGCACAATATGATTGTTGAAGACGAAGGATGTGTCGACCCATATGAGAGATTCGATCAAGGTGGTCAAGATGTCGAACCTAATCATGGGAAGCCTAGTCGCATGCTCGCTGAATTTATTGAAGTGCATAAGAACATCCGAGACAAGGAAACACATTTTCAGTTGAAAGAAGACCTCATCGAGCACCTATGGAACCATCATTCCGATTTATATGCTACATAATACTTTCATTTCTATCTGTACTGAACCATATTTAGTTCAAATAATTTATATTATGGTTGCTTCTAAACAATACGAATGATTTACTATTGTGCTTGGTTGTGTGCATGGAGCTAGAGCAATAGGACTGTTGCCTGCTTGCTTCTAATCACTGTTGCTTGCTGATGGACACAACAGCCGATGCACTTATTTTGTATGTATCATGTATGTATGTACAAAACCATGTAAACACGCATACAGAGCTAGAAACGTTGTGGTGTAGTAGAAGTAAACAGAGTACCAAATAGCTCTTCAAAATTCAAATAATAGTTGAGAGAGCGAGTTTACACAACTTGATCCAACAAGCTGGACTTACACAGCCTGATCTTTTTGGGCAGGGATTCAGAACCGAGTCAAGAATATATTGATCGCTCCTCTAGACAAAACTAAGCTACTGGTGATTAATATGGATTGATAACAATGGAGGAGGAGCATACGTAGCCCTTCTCAGACTTGGCAACAGTAATCAGCAATGCTAGCAAATCTACACATGGTGCAGTTTAGTTTAAAAGGCAAATATTATAACTCTCTGAACAAGCATGTTTCAGTTCAAAAACTGTTTGCCAACAGAAACAAGAAACGGTCCGATCATAGTAATAAGGACCAAAGTCTGTGACATAAACCAGGTGTACAAATAAAAATACAGTACCACAAGATTGATACTGGCCTCCAAATATTCAGCAAGCATATAATAAAAAGGTTCTCTGAATATTTCAACGAATCCAAATATTAAGCCATCATAGTACAACTGAAAATAATAAAAAGATCTCTGAATGACAATTCAAACGTTTACTGAATTCTAAAATTATTTGGTAATAAATTGCATGAACTAAAACCTAATTTGCCAAACGACGATCAATGATTTTCTGCTGCATAATCTCATAGTACTGCTTGCGCCGCGGGTCAAGAGAGCTAAGGTCCATGTCCATGATTTCTTTTTCTTTTTCCAACAACTCCGCTTTTGCTTTTTTGTTTTCAGTGTCTGCTCTCTTCTTCTCTACCTCTAATGAAATCATGAATCTCTCCTGTTTCGCCTTTTCTTTTTCCCTGTCAAAAGCTTCCTTCTTCTCCCACATCTTGTCGAAAGCCAGCATGCAATCGTCACTGGATCCCCGTCTAAGTGCTTCTTTAGCCTTCTTCACTCCTTCTGGCCTCTTTTGGTCTTCACAAGCTGGGGCTGCAATCTCTTGCACTTCTCCACTGTTGTATGCATCAACATCAATCGGTGTGGACTCCTTGGTAGTCTTCTGTTTTTTCTTAGAAGCTTGTTTCAGCTCGTCAGCCAGTTCACTCCTCTTTTTCTTTCACTTTTCTTGGTCCTTCAATTTGTTCCAACAATGAAGAAGAGTGAACGACTTCTTGTCCTCATATATTCTAGTGTACATCTCAGTTGCATCAGCAACCTGGAAAATGAAAATAATTGAAATGTTTATTTAAACAAAGTACCAAATATTAAAACACAAATAAAAGAATCAAATACGAATACAAACCATGTCCTGGATAGTTGCTCCACTTTGATTTCGACGCTCAATGTGTTCGTAGCATGAACAGAACTTATTCACATCCCTAAGAATGATGAGCCACCTATGCATAATTGAACTTTCTGTCCTCTCAGCTGTAGTCGTCTTGTGTTCTTCAAAGAAAGAACGAACTCTACTCCAAAATGAACCACGAGATTGACATGCCCCTTAATGGGATCTTTGCTCACATTCAACCAAGCTGAGCATATAACTATATCTTCCTTTGGATCAAATTTTTTGGTCCTATGTGATATACCCTTTGCCTTTCGACGAGGAACAACAACTTCAGGAGCCTGCACTTGGTCAATTTCATTTTCAACTTGAGAAGGAACATCATTACTGCCATGAGTTTCTTCAGTCATCGGAAAGGGAAAGTCGTCCAAGCCACGAACATTGGGATCAGTAGAGGTTAGCATGTTCGTATAGTAACCCAAATTGTCCATTTGAATGAATCTACAAAATAAAAATTGAGAAAGCAATGATATCAGATGAAATACAAAATTAATGCTGTCAAGTACCAACCGTGATAATCTGCTTTGTGATCAAGGCAGAATTAAGATAAAATCAAACTGAATATGAAACGATGACAATCCCATGGTGGTGATAGCAACTCATTCATCCATGGCAGCCATATCGGATCATGACATCCGATGGTGGTGATGCTGCTCCAGTTTGCGTATCTCCTCTTTGCTGTATCATGGCATTCTAGTATGTACGCCTACCAACACGTACGCAGGCAGCCGGCCAGCCCACGCGTCCACTCGCTTGCCTAGCTATGCGACCGACACCAACAGCTCCACCGGCGACGCGTACGGCGTCGCGGGCACCGGCAGCTACGGCGACGACGTCGGGGCCTACGGCGGCGGCGGCCAGCAGGCCGGGTACGGCGCCACTGGCACCGGCACGCATGACGCCGGAGCCTATGGCGGCCATGCCCTCCCCCACAGCCGGCGGCCACCCCTTCCCCATAGCCACCCAACCCTAGGCCCTCCCCCACAGCCGGCAGCCACCCCTTCCCCATGGCCCTAGCATCAGAATTGGAAGAGGCCGGAGAGGATGGATTTACCTGAACCCTAGCCAAGGTTGATGAAGATGGCGGCGAGCGGGAACAGTCGGATCTCGCGGGAAGGACGATGGCGACGCGCGGGAAGAGTACACGACTCACGGGAAGGAGGAGGCGGTGCGCGCAGATGCCTCTCGAGTGAGGAAAAAAAGGCCGCGGCGAAGTTTGCCTCGCGTGAAAGACGCGCGGAAGAATGCGCGAGTTGGGCTCGGTTTGGGGAGTTTGGCAAAAATGCCAACCCCAAATGCCCAGCTGTTGGAGACCACATTTTTCACTGTTTTCCCTAAATTAAATATGCCAAACTCAATTGTCAAACTGTTGGAGTTGCTCTAATAGTAACCAAATCATTCTCATCACGCGGATTCCAGGCGCTATATGGATTTTCACACACACACACACACACATATATATTCATATATATGCGGATACACTAATCGGAGAGTGTGGTGCAGAGACTGGGCACTGCGAAACACAACGAACTCAGCATCACCATCAGATCAGACGCATTATGGTTGTGGAAAGAAAAAATAGTATGAGATCAATTTAGATTACTTACATTACTTACCAAAATGCAGATCAGCTGAGCTTTCACTAATACAAAAGTTTACTATGCAGGCGGTTCTAAATCCATTTCTACGTGCGTTTTCCAGTGCCGCCCGCGCTGGGGGTAAGTAGAAATGGGTCATTTCTACATGCGGTTGCTTGAGAACCGCCTGTAGAAACTCATTTTCACAGGCGGTTCTCTTAGTGAACCGCCTGTGTAAATGACTCATTTACAGAGACGGTTCACTAAGAGAACCGTCGGTGAAAATGATTTTCCAGTTTTCATTTTTTGGTATTTATATAATGTTTTATTGTTTAATATATATATATATATTGAAACTAGTAAAGCTTATTGGATGATGTTCAAATATAGCAACATATAATTTAAATATTTCATACATACATTTATCATTACTTCAAAGTTTCATGCTCGCAATCAAGTTACAAGTGTATGCCACCCTATATACATTAGTCTCATGCTCACACACATAAAGTTACAAGTGTATCACAAACTATATACATCAATAGTTTGCACATGTCCTCTAAAAACCGCTCCGAGTAAGATTTAGGCTATAAACCTATGTGAGTGCTTGGTACTCTGGCTAGGCTAATTCACTGTCATGATCATGATATTTTCCAAAAGTTGAGATGACCTGTTTGATTAGGAAAAGGCTCACGTCCTCAATTATGTCGTACACCGTCTTTTCATTGATGGTCGTCGCCTTGGCTTTCTTCGAAGGTTTCTTCATGTATTCTGTTGTGTCTCCTCTCTTGTCCTCGCACACGTAGTATACATAGAGGACATACCCTAGTGGTTGCTTGTGACACTATATACAAAATAGAAAAGTGATTATTTATAGATGCTCGCACACGGGGATTTTATATGAGTAAGCTTTCATACAACTTACCGGCCAGTCATATATAACTTCCAATGGCTCCTTTTATTTTTCCTTCGACTCAAGCTTTCCACCGTAGATTTTATAAAACCGTCATGCCCTGCGAACTCGAATACAATCACCATGTTAATTATTCTTAAAATCTTATAATGCAAACATATACGTGCATATCTCGACCTACAGCTATAAGTTCTCAATGAAACCTCCATAGCTTGTCGGCGGGTAATTTGCGGAGTCTAGTACCATCACCCTTCCTTTTTTAGGATAAATGATGACACAGATCCAGTGGTCCCTGCATGAATCAAATTCATGATACATTTGTGCATTGAAATTATGTAGTTTGATCACCCAAAGTTATACGGTGCCACCGCTCAAACTCATACTTACCCAAAGTTGTACGGTGCCACTATATATTTCCTATCTTGATACTTCTTCATACACTTTGCAATGTAGAAGACGTACTTGGTGTCAAATTGAAACTTTAAATTTTTCTTTTTCGCGACCCGTGCTTCACCTACTAAGCCCCTTAAATCGTCGTTGTTTTCCCCGATTCTGAAGGCGTGCCTTTCTTCGCATATATCAATTGGGTTTAGATAGCCAACCTTTTGCTCGGCATAATAATCGAAATCCTGGCCGTAAGTCTGCTCCTCCTGATCATATAGCATTCTACAAGGCACATGCATGTCAGATATATTGAACACTTGCAACTACACTGCATGTCATATATTGAATATTGATGCAACTACAATGGTTGTGTAACTATATAACACTTACAATGCAAACGTCGTTATGATCTGTACGTCTAGCCTCTCGAAGTTCATCATCAACCAAAGGTCTTCAAAGCTAATCATGTAGAGATCATGAACACTTTGAAATGCCTTATGTGGTATACAGACGTTGATTGCATGAATGCCAGCAGAAGAGGCTCTCATGTACCAGTCATTCAGTCTTTTTACATTGTTTGTCACCTTTTGGAGTTTCTCCCAGCTCAGTAGAGGCTTTCCCAATACATAGTTTTTAGACACAGACTTGTAGTCTTCAAAAGTGGGCACCTTGTATGTGCAGGGAATTACCTTAGGCAGCGGCTGCACTGACTTACTGAGCTCAGATAAGTCGCGGACTTCAATTTTGCGTTTTGTCCCAAGTCCTTTCAAAAATCTGGCCGTGCCAGCTGTTTTCTTCTTTGGCTCGAAGGGGAAATCAACTTGGGCACCGGAAACTTCTTCTTTGGCGGCGCTGGTGTAGTTTGTTTAGGATCTTTGGGTTGTGGGGAAGGTATGGATTTTTGTTGTGGAGGCGGCGAAGGTAATATTTGTGGTGCAGATGGTGCTAACTGTGGTGGAGGTGATGACTGTGGCGGAGATGACAGAGGTGGCGAAGGTGATGACTGTGGAGGAGGTGATGGAGGTGGTGGAGGTGATGACTGTGGCTGAGGTGACGGAGGTGAGCTCCAAAGAGAATGGAATGGTGATGGTGGTGGGTTCGGAAGAGGATCATAGGTCCTGATGACTCCTCAACTGGTATCTCTTGCGAGGACGGTGGCGGCTCGCTCAACTGGATGTCTCGCCGAGGCCAAAGAATAAAATTGTTTAGAGGTTGTCCGAGTTTCTCGATGTCCTCGGGACCGGGGATGTCTAAAATCTCATCCTCATATCCTTGGACACGGTCGATACTTCTACTCTGCAGTAGTCTTCAGGAATGTCAGCACTGTGGTACTTGCGTCCTGGGATCGCTTTGCCCGTGGCTACTTCCCTTGTACGGTGATTGTTAATGCCATGTCTTATGACAAGGGAGCAAGCCACTGGAGTAACAATGTCGTCAACCGGATATTGAACCTTATTCCCTGTAGACGCGACACTGCTTGATACCTCAACAACGTCCTGCTGGGACACCACAGAGACTAGCTGCATCTGGGGTGCCTGAGTGCTCATTTGTTGATTTGACACCGCACTGTCTAGTTTCTGCATCAAATCAGCAGGAGGATCATCTAGCAATTTCTACATAAACTCTGTGAACTCTTTCTTAGCCTCCTCCTTCCAATAGCTAGCAATTTCTTCCTTGTATCGATCATGTTTCCTATACTCACCTTCCCACTGAGGGCCGAATCCCTCCTTCCATCCTTCTTTGGATGACACGCCTCGAACACGGCCAGGATGCTCAGGGTTACCCAGACCCTCGCTAAGGATGTCCCTCTCTCTTTGTGGCTTGAATTTACCTTCTTGCTGCTTGGCTGCCACCGCAAAGATGTTCTTTGCTACTTCTTCAACCTGAGGGTCATCAAAGGACAAACCGCTCTCGGTTTCCTTTAGTTTTCGAGCCCGAATCCAATTCGCGGACCTTTCACCAACTTGTTCGGATAGCGCCGACAACCCTTTCTCCTTCCGCGCAGCATCTTCTTGTTGCCATTTGGGAGCCTAACACTGATAACCACCTGAGCCTAGACGGTGGTGGTACTTATTCTTCTTAGCGAGAGCGAAGTTGACTTCACTCATAGATACGAAGTCTGCGTCTTTCTTTTTGCTCTAGAAAGACCACCCACTGCCCTTTAGAAATCTTGTACGTTGTTGTAGGGTCCAACCCTTTCTTGGCAAACTTGTTATTCAAATCGGACCTCCAGTTTCAGAAACTGACCGCACATTGCTTCAATGTATAGTCCTTTACTAGTGCCTCTGGTATGGCTCGAGGAAACTGGAACCTCGTCTTCATTTTTTCCCAAATTCTCGTCTTGTCATCCTCTGACACACTGGACCATTTCTTGATAGTGATTTCAAGAAAGTCCCTAACACAGAAGCCAATTTTCGTTCCGGTACTTGGCTAGGGCCTCCAAAAGGAGCCGTGGGCTGTCCGGTCAGGCTGACTTCTGATATGACATATATGTTGTCTAGAAACTGGTTCAATCCTCTCTCGCCTCGTTTGGCACCGCTCCGCTTCCTCTTCCTTGATCTCTCAGTAGTCACCAATGCAGTTGGTTCGGGTGCTTCTTCGGCATGTTCCACGACATGTTGCGAGATTAACTCCCCTATCTGAGTCAATGCCTTATGCATATAGACATTGTGAGTTTAATGGTGATGGTTTATATACATACATCTAATTAAATTAGAAACATGAAATCATATAATAATAGACATGATATAATTACCTCATCGGCTTCTTGATCATAATCAGGGTCATCGCGTAATTCACGCTCAAGTTGTTCTCGATCCTTCCTCACTTCGGGATGCTCGAAGTTGTCGCTCGAAGATGATTGGTTCCCTTCTTCTTCATACATGGGGTCGGACGACCCCAGGCCTTGCCCCGTTTCATGGGTTTCTTGTACTTGCTCCGTGGGGTCAGATGACACCACACCTTGCCCCGTTTAGTGGACATCTTGTAGTTGCTCCGTGGGGTCGGACCCTGGGGCCTGTTTCGTGTGAATGGGCCCTTGTGCTTGGTCTCCGCTTGGAGATGTCATCGCGGAAATCTAATAAAGGATAGACATTTATATAAGCATATATATATATATAAAGAACCATTTATGGATAAAGTATTGGAAAAGCATTTATATATATATATATAAAGAACCATTTATAGATATAAGTATTGGAAAAACATTGATATAAGCATTATACACACACACACACACACACACACACACACATATATATATATATATAAAGAACCATTTATAGATATAAGTATTGGAAAAGCATTTATATAAGCATTTATATATATATAAAGAACCATTTATGGATATAAGTATTGGAAAAGCATTTATATAAGCCCCTCCCCTCTCTGCTTTCGGCTCGAAGGCCTAGCTCGGCCTTCCCCCTCTCCCTTCCTTCTCTGTTTCGCGGCCCAACTCGGCCTGCCCCCTCTCCCAGCTCGGCCTCCGCGTGGAGGGCGCGGCTGCGCAGCGATGGCAGAGATGGTGGCCCGAAGGCCCAGCTCGGCCTTCCCCCTCTCCCCGTGGGTTCGGACAGCCCGAACCCTCCTCTTCCCTCGCTGATGTGGTGGTCCCACGCGTCAGCCGCGTCGTCCTTCCCAACTACAGCGCGGAGACGCCACCACCGCCGGGCCCCTCCGCCGCCGCCACGCCACCGCCACCAGGACCAGCAGCGCCACCACCACCAGCGCCGCGCCGCCGCACCCGCCCGCATTGCCACACCATCGCCGCCGCGCCCGCACCGCCACCATCGCTGTCGCGCCCTCCACGCCGACGTGCCCGCACCGCCACGCACAGCACCAGCGCCGCCGCGCCCGCATCGCAGTGCTCGCCTCCAGCGCCTCCGCGCCCGCCACCGTGGACATCCAGCGTCGCCGCGCCCGCACACAACAGAGAGAAGACAGAGCGCGGCGGAACTTACCACGGGCACGCGCGGTGCGGTCGCAACGAAGATGGCCGGAGAAGGAAGGGCGGCAGCGGAGAAAATGGGCAGCCTGACGGCGTCGTTTGGAATGAACTCGCGCCTTCAAACTTAGAATTTTTCGGGCGGTTCGGGCGGGATATTTATACCGAGTGCATTTCTACAGGCGGTTCTCATTGACAACCGCCTGTAGAAATGGTTTCTACTAGCGGTTCCCATTGACAACCGCCTGTAGAGATGTATTTCTATAGGCAGTTCTCAATGGGAACCGCCAGTAGAATTTTTTTTGCAAAAAAAAATTCTAAAAAATTTCTAAAAATCATATCTTGAGAAAAATTGTTAAAAAATTATGAATAAAATGTTTGTGGTGTTTGTATTGACAAGATATACATGCTAAAAATATGAAATGACATGTTTGGGATACTTTATATGTATCTATATTTATATGCCTAATATATCGATTAATACATAAGCTTCAAAAAATCATATCTTGAGAAATATTATTCCAAAAATTATGAATTAAATTTTGTTGTGTTTGTCTTCAAAAGATATACATGTTAAAAATATGAAATCACATATATGAGATACTTTTGTATTGAACTAGAGTTTAGCTAGGGTTTAGTGTTTAGGGTTTAGGGTTAAGTGTTTAGGGTTAAGGGTTAAGTGTTTAGGGTTTAGTGTTTAGGGTTTAGTGTTAGGTTTCAGATTTAATGGTTTAGGGTTTAGGGTTTATGGTTTAGGGTTAAGTGTGTAGGGTTTGGGGAAATAGATTGCAATTATGTGAAATAAGCATAGGGTCTCACATGTAGAAACAAAAATAGGGTCTCCATATGTTCAAACATAAATAGGATCTCACATTGTAACATAAACATGTTACATGGAAAATAACAAAAATAATCTAGGCAGTTATACTGTTCTTCCTTGTCCATCGTGGCGCACCCAAGGTAGCGATTTCAGTGGGATGCTTCGCTCAACACTCCTTATTTTTAGTGGATGATCATCTACAAAGAGACACATGTTGCTGAACTCATTAAATTCATCCAGGTCAGATACACCATCAACCCCTATAGCTTGTTGCTTTCTAGGAATAACTACATGCTTCGGCTTGTCGATACTTTTCTTCTCATTAGGACAAAAGATCTGTTCAACATAGAAGACCTGTGTAGCACGGTTAGACATTATGAAAGGACCTTGATGTCGCACATCAGGACTAGAGGGGGGGGGGTGAATAGGCCTGTTTAAAATAAACTTGCAAACTTTCTGTCAGCACAGGTCCGGCACTGCCGGGGTGCCCGGCACTGCTGCTCTAAAGCCTGACAGTGCTGGCCTCCAGGACAGAATTAAGCACAATTCAAAATATATAACTGGAATGGAAATTGTGCTTGAATGAAAACCTTCCTAGAGATGTAGGGAACCTCTAGCACCACTTGAAAGTGGTAGCAACACACCCACCAAGTAGATCGGGACCAAAGCCTAGAAATCACCTTGAGGACAAATGTAAGTAAGGCAAACAACACAAACACAAGTGACACAAGATTTATCCCATGGTTCAGCGTCGCCACCAAGGCTGGCCTAAGTCCACGTTGTTGAGGTTCGCCACACAAGGCTTAGGCTCGCCACACAAGGCTTGCCTTTCCCTCGTTCTCAAATCAAGAGTGAACTCTTGAAGTGAGGGGTGATTTACTAGCTGCAATGAATGGTTACAAACCTCCCGGGGCTGCCACACAAGTTGACAAGCTCCACGGGCGACGCTCTAGCCGGCTAGGAGCAAGCTCCAAGAGTAACGAATGCAATCCACCGGCTTGAACACGAACCAAGTGCTCTAGGCGATGAAGAACAGTTTGGGCTGCTCTCTAATGAAGTTTGGAGGCTCAATCTCTCAAAGGATTGGAGAGGAATCAAAGGAGAAGCTTGAGGGGCTCCAATGGAGTTAGAGAGAGGGAGAGAGCTTTCTGTTTTTGCCCTGGTGAAGGGAATGGTCGAGATGACCGTTGGGGGCAGCAGGAAGGGGAAATAAATACCCTCTGCTGTCCAACGGACACTTCAAGTCCCGACACTGCTGGGCTACAGCCCGGCACTGCCGGACAGGTCCGGCACTGCTGCCCTACAGTCCGGCACTGCTGGACTCCTAGCACTGTTGCTCAGGGGAACAGCACCGCTGCGCTGCCCAAAAATGCTCTGAATGAAAAACTGTTTTGCAGGGAGACCGGGCATGGTATGAGAGGATGTTTGGTGGAATTTGAGCACTTGGTTGCACATTTAAGCATGCACATTGCATCCCCCTTTGTAGTACGGCCTTTCCTAAACTCAATTTCAAAACATCAAATAAATTAAATGCCTTTGAGCCGGACACCGTATCCTTTGCAAATTGGGTCTGCATCATTGAATGTATTGTCCTCATTCTTGTAATACCTTGAGCATGTGTTTGCAATCATCATTATCTCATCTCTTTGAGCAAACACACCTTAGAGCTTGTGACTTGAATATTTCCAACATATATGAATTCAGCCCATGGCTTCAAGTCACTTCCACTAATAAATTGATCCTCAACATAATATGACTCCTCATAGCTTGATTAGTACTTCGACTCAATGCAAGTACTCTCTTCTTCACCTTAGCCATAGTACCTCGGTCTCCTTTACCTTCACCTTTGCTTAGTACCTCGAAGTCCTTTCCTTGCTATCTTCACCCTATCAAGCCATACTCAAGTCACACCATATTAAACACCGATTGAAAACCATTTCTACAATATTGTGATCCTTGCTTGATATCTTGTAGATATGAATGTTGAGATCAATCAAGCTTTGATATATGAGACTTCACATCAATATGGTCAAGCCAATTCACAATTCCTTAGATCCTCCTTATTTTGGCTTGACACTCCTATCACTCACTTCAATCTCTATCTTCAAACTTCTAGCTTGATCATATTAATGCAAAGTGATTCTCCAAATCTTTGTCCATACAAGCAAACTAAAAGTAGAGACCATATTATATCCAATATACATTGTCTCCTTTGTCATTTGACCTTTGCTTTGTGTTTTCTCACTAATGCACTATTGATTCATTATTTAATCGTTGATCAACACTAGTCCACTATCCAACTCTTCTTGTTCATGTAAAGCAAGCCAATATAGAGACCAATCCATAACTATCAACTCATGTCTCATTTGCCATTTGCCAAACATGCTTGCTTTCACATGATACTATGATACCCCACAACATAGAAGTCATTTCATTGATTCCATTTGCATTGTTGTCTTTTGCTTGAACTAGATTGTTTCCATAGTCTTTCAATACAACAATACACAATTTGACCTTCATCTCAACACTGTGTGGAATACCATCAAGTTTGCTTTTCTTGTTTAACCTTTGATTCACTTAGCAAACTTGTTAGACCTTTAATTGGGTTGTCACTCAATTCACCAAAACCCACTAAAGGGCTAGATGCACTTTCACATTATCCACGGATCATCTTTGTAGCCTACCTTACTTAGATCAAGAACTCTGACCCCATAGTTGTCTACTGTGACATGTTTGTCTTCAACCCATTGGCATCGAAACATAGGGACCTCAAATGTACCATAGTCTAGCTCCCATATGGCATCAGCGAAGCCAAAGAACATAGTTTCATCCCCAGTTTCAGAGTCTAAGGCATCACATCGAACTCCACTATTTTGTGCAATTCTCTTTTGGTAATTGGACTTGGTACATAATGTGAAGCCACTAATGTCATAGCTTTGCCATGTTGTGACTTGGCGTGATTGTCCAGAAGCCAACACCTTGATGGTGCGTTCCTCAATTGTTTCCCCCTCTAGAATGTCAAGCTCCTTTAGCCATGAGGTGAACTTATTTTTGTGTTCCTTCATTAACCACTCATCTGTGTGCCCATGATTTTGTTTGCGAAGCTCATCAATATGTTGCTGGATGAAAGGCTCCATTATTGAGAGTTGATGAAGGATGCTGTAATGTGCCTCGAGTACTGAATTGTAATCTTGTGGGACTAATGATTTCTTTCCCATCCTCCCTCTTCCATTCAGCCTACCATCATGTCTTGATGGAGGCAAACCTATTGCATCCTGGTCTTTTAGGATGTTGTTGCAGAATGGACCACCAGACTCAATTGCCTCTTCGATTAAGTACCCCTCTACCATGGACGCCTCAGGATGAGCACGAGTTGATACATAGCCATTAAGTGTTGACATGAAACACTCATACATCCACATCTCATGCAAATACATGGGACCCAGTGCCTCTATCTGTGGAACCAAGTGCACCACAAGGTGAACCATAATATCGAAGAATGCTGGAGGAAAACACATCTCGAACTATGACACTGTCTCCACTATAAATTCCTTAAGAGATGTCAACTCATCACGGTCGATCACCTTCTATGAGATCCTGTTGAAGAAGTAGCACAACCGTGTGACTACAACCTTTATCCACACTGGATTTATAGCCCTGATGGCAATAGGGAGGAAAGTAGTCAGCATGGTATGACAATCATGTGAGTTGTAGTTGGTGAGTGTAAGGTCTTTCATTGACACAATACTTCGTATGTTAGAGAAGAATCCAGATGGGACCTTCAGATTCTTCAACCACACACACATCGAATGTTTCTCATCATTACTGAGGTTGTAGCTTGCTGCCGGGAGATGGTACTTCCCATTTTCTTGAAGAACAGGGTGGAGTTCTTTTTTCATGTCTAACTGTACCATGTCCAGGTGTGACTTTAGTCCTTCCTTTGTCTTGCCCTTTATGTCTAGCAAGGTTCCAATTAGGTTTTCAAACACGTTCTTCTGAACATGCATACCATTGATCGCATGGCGTACGTCTAACTCAGGCCAGTATGACAAATACTCGAAGAAAATAGATTTCTTCTTGAACGTAGCCCTGGAGTTGGTTTGACATTCTTTCTTGCTTTTCCATCTGTTATCTTCTTGCCAAAAACAATTTGAGGTTCCTGACTAGGTTGAAAACTCTTTTGCCTTTATTGTTACCTAGTGGGGTAGTAGACTGGAGTTCAACGTTATTGTTGAAGTACTTATCCATCTTCTTCTGGCGGTACCTGTGTCCTTTCGATAAGAAGCGTCTGTGCCTCATGTACACTATCTTCTTAGATGCAGTAAGGGACATGTGAGTAGTTTCATCTATGCATACCACACAACCAACCTTTCCCTTGAACTGCCGTGATAATGTGAAGAGAGCAGGGTAATCGTTGATGGTAACAAAGATAATTGCTCTCAACGTGAATGATTTTTTGTGGTGCTCGTCCCACATTTTAACACCTGTTTCCCACAACATCTTCATGTCTTCCATTAAGGGCTCCAAGAAAACATCCATGTCAACTCCAGGCTGTGTAGGTCCAGAGATAAGGATGGTTAGCATGAGGTACTTTCGCTTCTACATCAACCATGGTAGAAGGTTGTAGATGGCGAGGATCACCGGCCATGTGCTGTGCGTGCTGCTCCTCTCAGCAAATGGATTCATTCCGTCAGTACTTAGTGCAAACCTAACATTTCTTTGTTCCTTTGCAAATTCTTCGTGGTTGTTATTGAAATCTATCCACTGCTTGCCATTGGCTGGGTGCCGAAGCTTCCCATCGTCTTCGATGTGCTCATTAGAAGCATGTCAGCTCATAAGTTTGGAATCCTCTGGGTTAGCAAACAAACACCTCAGTCGATCGACCCCAGGCAGGTACCATATCACCAAAGCAGGAATCTTTTTCTGCGCATAATAGTCTACTTCGTCTTTTTCTTTCCTCGTGGGTTTTGAACTCTGTTGGGTCTTCTTTCGCTTCTTTTCTTTACACATCGAGGCAGCACAGTGTTCCTCCTTGTAGTCTTTATTCGTTTTGTATCTACTTGCATTACACTTTGGATAGCTCTCCATGTCCTTATAATCGTCACCACGATATAGGATACAGTGATTTCTACAAGCATGGATCTTCTCAACACCCATTGTGAGTGGACTGATTAGCTTCTTTGCATAGTACATGTTAGCAGACACTTTGTTTTCCTTTGGAAGCATGTCTGTGATAATACTCAAGAATGCATCAAAGCTAGCATCAGAAATACCAAACCTAGCTTTGCATACCAACAACTTTAGCACCAAATGCAAGGTCGTGAACTCTTTGGTGCAACCCTTAGACTCATCGTACAAAGGCTCTTTTGCTGCTTTCATCAGGGCCTCCATACCTTTCTTGAAGAACATTGATGGATCTTCTGCATGACGACGCAACATTACCTCTAGGAATTCTGCATCTTCTGTAGCCATATTATTTTGCATCACATCAGTTCCGACGCCTTCAATTCCTCCAGCGAAACCATGATCAGGACCATCGGTGACAGGTTGTTGTGTCTTGTGTAATAACTGAAACCCACACCGTCAACAAGCATATCTGGACCATCGGCGTCGATATTTGCACGACTAACAGTTGTATAAGGCACAGAGCTACCCTCTCCATGCTTTGTCCAAATCAAGTAATCCTTCATAAATCCTCGGCGAACAAGATGAGAAAGGATTTGTTGATGGTCATCAAATACAACAACATTCCTACAGTCCATGCATGGACAATGTATGTGCGTTTTCTTTGTTCTCCAAGCATGGTTCTTAGCGGCATCAATAAACTTATGAACCTCGGGTATGTATGATTCATCTAGCCTTGATAACTTATACATCCAGAATGACCTCTCCATTGATCAATACCTGTCTTTCAAAAGGGAGAGACGACAAATATTATGTAACCATCTTAATCAACCTGACTTGAAGAAAATGCATTAAAACTGACCTTTCTTAGCAATATCCTTCCAAGAAATGAAGATGAAAACCTCCCCCCTTGTAAATGTGGCTCTCCAAAATCACCTCCTTCCAACAATCCTCAAATCAAAATGCCCCCTTGTCTGTGTAAATGAAGTTTAGAGAGGATCTACCTCGATCGGGTTTAGGGTTTAGCTAGGGATTATTAGCTAGGGTTACTGGATTATTTATTTAAGGCTTTATGATTTACCTAGTGATTATTAGCTAGGGTCACTGGATAATTAATTTAATCAACCTCACATGAATAAACAAAGAAAATAACCTAGGTGTTCTTCTCTCTCACTCATGGTGAAACCCTAGATTCAAAATGTGGCTAAAATTGAGCAATAAAGAACTAAATGAGGCAAAAGGGACATGAAAACAAATATATATATCTTTGAGAAACTAAATCAAGAAGAAGCACAATAATATATATCTATCCATCTTAATTAAGTGACCTCATTACTAGAAATAAATAAAAAAATCTAGCTATTCTTCTCTCTAGCTAGCTCATGAAACCCTAGATCCAAAAATGGTTCAAATTGAGCAATAGAGGTTAAAAGAGGCCAAAAGAGGCACCAACTAACCTTCCTTAGTGACCTCCTTCGAAGAAATGAAGATCAAAACCTCTCCCCTTGTATTTTGAAAAATTGGACCTCCAAAATCGCCTCCAATGGAAGGTGGCGGCTAGATCTGTAGCTGGTCGGGAGGAAGAAGAGAGTGGGGGTTGGGACTGTGGTATATATAGGAAGGACTTACCACTGGCGGTTGGCATTGGCATAATCCAACCGCCAGTGTAAATCTACCCATTTACACTGGCGGTTGAGTTATGCCAACCGCCAGTGGAGATGTATTACAACTGGCGGTTTACATAACCCAACCGCCAGTGTAAATGAGGGATTTACACTGGTGGTTTGGTTATGCCAACCGCCAGTGATAATCGATCACCAAAGGCGGTTGACAACTCTGCCCGGGCCATTTCAAACCACAGGGGGTTGACAACCAAAATCGCCTGTGGTGTGTTTTGGGTGGCGCCAGTAAAAACGGCTTTTCTACTCGTGTTTGACAAAGGTAGAGGCTGCTTCACTAAATTGATGGGTACATTAAACCTGCAGTTACTTTGCTAGTATCAGAGATACTATAATCCCACAACTTATCGGTAAATACCCTTGCCTAAAAAATGCATGTTATGCTACTCTATCCGAAAGCAAAATGTATATGATATACTCTAGTCTAATAATGTATCTAGTAATACTTCCAGCTGAAAAAGAAAGAGGAAAGTAGTATGATAACAAATTTGGTATCTGTCATCACTAATACTTTACAAATTGTTAAAAGGTACCAAGTCATACTGTAGTCTAAACAAAGTATCGGATGGTACTCTAAGAAAAAAAAGAAACTAGTATGCTGATAAACCTGTTGACCTCCTGCTGAAATACCAACATATAAGATATAAATTTACTCCCTCCGTCTCTAAATAAACGTCGTTCTAGCTTTTGGCTCGAGAATTAAGAAACCTACCAAAAGATCCGAACACCTCTACTCCGTTCACCAACTGCACTCAGAATGGACATGTCATTAATGCTCATCTTGGATGAAAAGGGCATGCAACACACAAACGGTTGTGGGAGGCGGCACGAAAACATCAGAGGGCAGCGTTGACGAGGTGCGGCAAGCCTCTGCTGGTAGGCACGGAAGCTGTGCTTTGCCCGTGCACAAGATGAGTCTCACGTGGAGGAGGGGCCTGCGTTCTCGGCTCCCGTGGCCCGGCGCGGGATGCAAGGGAGGGGCCGAGCCGGAGGAGGACACGGATGTCGTGCGCCGCCGCATGAACTGCTCCGCCTCTCGTGGCGGCTCGGCGACCGGCGACGATGCGGATGGAGCGACCAACGACGATGCGGATGGAGCGACCGCCGCACGAACTGCTCCCACCTCCCGTGGCGGCTCTTCGACCGACGACGACCGGCGATGAGGATGGGGTCAGCAGCTACGAGGATGCGGCGACAGGCGAAGATGCGGATGAGGTGACCGGCGAGGTTGCAGATGCGGTCAAGGGGCTGGCGAGATTGGGGATAGATGGATTTTATTTTAGGAACATTGGATTGTGGTGTGGTGCTGCGGGGGAAAGTGACGAAGAGATAAGGCTGTCGTGGGAGACAGCTTCATGTGGTAGGAGCCTGCAGCCCTGCACCTACGCGTACTGCGTACTGCGCTACTGGTCTAAACGACTCATATTTAGGGACAACCGATTCCATCCTAAAACGACCTTCATTAAGGGACAGAGGGAGTACATCCGTATAATGGAAACAACCACGACCTATTCCAATCCACATAACATCTGCTAGTATGCGTGCTTATGTGAAAAAAACATGAGATACTAATATAATCTTAAAATGTACTATATGTTTAAAGGTATCATGCGATACTACGATCTAAATAGTATCAAGTGATACTATATTATATTATAGAAAGTATCACATAGTAGTATGATATAAAAAATGGCTTTTGCTACAGTACTCCGGAATGAATATGGATCGTCCATTTATTCCGATCCAACGGTCACGATCATCTATTGTCTCGTAGGAGGTAGTAGTATTTATTGAATTTTTATTTAATAAAAATAGATTGCCGCAGTCGGCAAAGGAGCAGCCTTTCAACGACGTTAGTAGGGCAGTTCGTGGCGGCAGCGCGTATGGAGCGTCGAGTGGCGGCGTCAAGGCGACGTACGACGCGTCCAGCGGCGGGGGCGTCCGGCGGCGGAGCCTCCGGATGGCTGCGGCGGCGGCGCGGTGGTCCGGCGGCCCCGAGCGGGGCAGTTCGTGCCGGCGGAGCCTCCCTCGGGCTGCGTTGTCCAGGCGGCAGCGCGTACGGAGCGTCAAGTGGCGGCGTCAAGGCGACGTACGACGCGTCCAGCAGCGGGGGCGTCCGACGGTGGAGCTTCCGGATGGCTGCGGCAGCGTCGTCGTGGTCCGGCGGTGCCAAGCGGGGCAGTTCGTGGCGGCGGTGCCTCCCTTGGGTTGCGTCGTCCAGGCGGCAGCGCGTACTTAGCGTCGAGTAGCGGCATCAAAGCGACGTACGACATGTCCAGCAGCGGGGCGTCCGGCGGCGGAGCCCCCGGATGGCTGCGGCGGCGTCATTACCGGCCGCATGGTGTTTTATTTTTTTGTTTTTTATTAATTAATTTATTTAGTAAATTATTAAGTTTAGAAAAATCAACGGTCGGAGTACCTGAGCATTAAAAGGTTATGAACAGTGATGATTTTATCTGAAGCCATTGGCATACATAATTAACATGCCTGCCTATGTCCATCTTCCCCTGTTCTGCCATAAAATAAGAGGAATGCTATACAACAAACATGTGTTTTAGAGACTGTCAAGACACAAATTAAATTTGTTTTTGTTCTTTCTATGTCTTTGTCTTTTCATAGAAAAAAAATTGTTACTTGAAATTTGTGTTTTGTTACTTGTGATTTGTAATCTTTGGTTTGTGATTTGTGCCAGCGATTTTTTTTTGTGATTTGTTAAGAAGAAAGAAAAGAGAGGAGAAAGATAAACAATATCCCTAGAGGAAAAAAAACGTGTGTTGGTAACCCCTAAAACACATAGTTGTCGTATAGACAGCCTCTAAAATAAGCATTTTATCAAACACCTAGACTACATACAGTGGTTGTCGCAAAAAAAATGAGACTACATGCAGTGGTATACTACCAATGCAGCGGTATACTACCAGTACAGACTACAAAGCAACTTGGAAGAACGCCTCACCTTCATATCAACGATGAGACAATCTCAATGTGATTTTCCACTCTTCCCCGTCCCAAATCCCAAATCAGCAAATTTCTCATCCCAATCTCAATTTCCCCATTCTCTCATCCTTACTCACCACAAATATTCATTGCTGTCAGCACAACCACACAACTAGGCACTGTTTGGGTTCTGAATAATCAGAAGGGAGTGAAAGATATCACTGAAGCAGAGTTCTTTCGATAACCACAGGCAGAGGCGGCTAGCGAGACCTGCCTAACGGAGGCAGCGCACACAACTAATGTGAGTTGTTCGTCAGAAACAGGTGCGTGAGGAATCTTGAGCGTCGAGGAGACGAGGACGATGCATGCAGCACCGGATCTCGCTGGTCACAACCATTGAGGCTTTGTTTGTGCGATCAAGCGCCTTTCACACTAGGCAAGTCGCGCAACAATCATAGGGATATGGTGAGCCGCTCTCATGGTAGGTAGAGGGTTCGTCACCACCGCTAGAACTCGGGAGGAAGCCACCGCTTGGCCTGCGAGATCCAGACCATTGGTGGACGTCGCTGGATCTGCCGTAGATGCAAGGAGGAAAGAGGAAGGAGGCGTTGTTGGTGCGAGGATGATGCATGCGACTCTGGATCTTGAGCGGCGGGGCGACGATGCAGAGCTCTCGGTAGGGGGCACGACTTGGACTCTGGCTTTCGCAGCCCACTTGATAGGGTGGAGCTTGGCAGGGGTGGCTCCCAAGTTGACGGAGGACACGCTGGCAGCTCCGGTGGAGCCTAAAGGTCGAGAGGAGGAAGGGAAGAGGAGACGGCGGCGGTGGCGGTTTCTAGGACTCGTGAAGAATCATGGTCCCTTGTGTTTAGGCGATTAACGACAATGCTAGGTCACTATGACTAACGTGTGTTTTGCAGATGCAATGTAATTTGAGTTAGGTCATAAGTGATGCTAGATGAATGGTCCTAATGGATATTCATGCCCCCAAGATGGAAATCGTTTCAGTTTCAAAGGATGGTGATTCAAGTTGAAGACTAGGCTAGTCCTTAGTGCCATGAGGTTGAGAAGGACACTAAGTATAGCTAGGACTTTGTTTTTTTTTCCTTTGACCATACTATAAAGGGGGTATGAGGTTAGTAGCTTGACCTAGGAGAGTTTGGGAATGTCGGTATATGCACATGTGTCACAACTAGTCCTAGAGACCCTGCTAACAACCCTTGAAATGGTAGGAGCAAAACCTCTTCAAGAGACTTAGTGAAAAGAGGTGAAGAAGAGGGAGAATTGAGCTCCGGACCAGTTTGCCTAAGAGGCGTCGGACCATTGGAAGTAGTCTGACGGTCCTGCCTTAGGCACCAGCTCTGGGTGAAAGAGCTCCGGACCACCTGTTTGGAAGGCGTCGGACTAATCGCAAATGGTCCGATGACTCTTGTCAGAGGAAGTGAGCCAGAGAGTAGGCTCCGGACTAGTCCGATGGTGTGGCCGACGGCTAGTCCGACGCTTCAAGGCAGAGTGTTGTTCCAATGCAGTGAGCTCCCTGTGTTCGGACCAGGGCTCCAGACCATGGCAAGTGGTCCGAAGGTTCGTAATTGAGAATGAGTTTCAACTTAGTGAGCACCCTAGGTCCAGACCAGAGCGTCGGACCAGGGCTTCGGACTATCGCAAGTAGTCCAGAGGTGCCTATTTTCAGATGAGGTTTGAACTGTTGAAAGGCTTCGGACCACTCGTGTTGGTCCGATGGTCTAGTCTTCAGACTAGTCCGATGCCTACGCAGAAAAGAGAAAAAGCAAAAGAAACGACTAGTTTTGGAGGTGGGGACTATTTATAGTTGCCCATTTCGTCCAAGTGAGCTCTCTTGGCCATTGTTACACCTGAGGAACCTTGAGAGAGTTCTTGGAGAAGCCAAGTGCCTAGTGAGGGAGAGATTTGAGAGAATCCATCTTGTTCTTCCCTCCTAGGGTGATTAGAAGTGACAAGTGTGCATCCATCCACCTTCCTAGCCTTGAGTTGGTCAAGTGAAGGTCTTGTGCTTGTTACTCTTGGTGTTCGACAACACCTAGACGATTTGGTGGTGATCAGAGGAAGGTGATCGCCGGAAGATTGTTGGCGGCCCTTCTCTAAGCTTCTGTGATCGATTGTGGGCGATTCACCGAGCCGGAGTGGCGAAGAATCAGCCCGTAGAGAGCACTCATCCCTTGCACGGGATTGAGGGGGAGCTATACCTTGCGAGGTGCTCCAACGAGGACTAGGGGGAGTGTCGACACCTCGATACCTCGGGAAAACATCATCGTGTCACAACTCTCTTTCCCGAGCTCTTTACTTTCTTGCATTTACTTTTTGTTGTGTTCTTAGATTTCCACTAGAATTGCTTAGGTTGTTTTTCAATTCCATGAACTGCTACCGCTTTCTAGCTAGGACACACGACCGATAGGAACTAGGGGGTGATTGGCATTTGATAGGTTTTCATATTTGCTTTAGAAATTTAAAACAAGCCCAATTCACCCCCCCTCTTGGGCATCTTGATCTTTTCAATTGGTATCAGAGCAAGGTTGCTCTCAAATTAGGCTTTACCGCCTAGAGCAAGATGTCCCATGGGGATGGACCCCCTCCCATGTTCGATGGAGACGACTTTCCTTATTGGAAGGTTCGTATGGAAGCCTATCTAGAGGATGTCGATGCCGGTGTTCACAAAGCCGCCACTCTTGGTGGTTTGTTGTTTGCCGAAGATTCTTACTTTATGAAGAACAATGCTAAGGCTAAGAACATTCTCTTCCGAGGCATTTGTAAGGATGTGTTCAACCGTGTGCGGAATTGCAAAACCACGCATGAGGTTTGGACAAACATGTGTGCCCTTCACGAGGGTACCAAATGTGAAAGAGAAGAGCGCTATCACCTCATCATTTCTAAGATGAACTCTTTCACCATGCTATGTCATGAAAGTGCTAATGAAATGTATTCTCGCTTGAATGTCCTTGTAGAGGAGTTGAATGGCCTTGGGCTCACCCAAATGTCTCTGGCCGATGTGGTGCGCAAGATACTTTGTGTCTTACCAATAGACAAGTATGGCCACATCGTCACAGTCCTTCATCAAGGCGATCTCTCCGCATCTACACCAACACAAGTGTTGGGCAAGATCTACGCTCATGAGATGTACATGAAGATCAATGATGGCGGTTCATCCTCCTCCAAGAAGAAAGAGAAGGAGGAGAAGAAGGACTTGTCTCTCAAGACATCTTCCAAGGAGACGTGCAAGCTACAAGTTGTGTATGAGAGCTCAAGTGAAGAAGATGAAGACAACATTGCTCTTATGGTGTGCAAGACCACCAATATGTTGAGGAGGATAAACAAGAATGGAGTCAAGTTTGACTCAAAGAAGAAGAAATTCTTCACAAGCTCTTCAAGGAAGCCAATCTCTCAAATGAAGTGCTACAATTGCGGCACTCTTGGTCATATAGCTCATCCTTGCCCCGAAGAGAAGAAAGACAAGTTCAAGAACAACAAGTTCAAGAACTACAAGTTCAAGAACTACAAGAAGAACAAGGGCTGCAATGATGACTCAAGTTATGATGACAAGAAGCAAGACAAGCCATACAAGAAGAAGAAGAACTTCGACTTCCACAAGAAGAAGGATAGCAAGGCTTACATTGTGGGTGATTGGCTCACCGATATTGAAGATTCAAGTGACTCTTCCGGTGATGAGAGTGAAGAAGAGAAGGTGGCTGCATTGGTGATTGGTTCTTCTCTTCCACCACCACCTCCTCCTTCATCACTGGGCTCATCCTCTACACACCTATGCCTCATGGCTAAAGGTGACAAGAAGGTACAAAAAGAGGATGATGATGATAGCGATGACTCAAGTGGTAGTGAATGTGAAGATGAAGACACACCTTCTTATGATGAGCTAATTAAAATTTGCAACAAATACTCCAACATCATAATTAGGTACACCAAGAAAAATAACAAACTACTTGAGATCAAAGGAAACTTGCATGATAAGCTTGACACCTTGACTAGTGCTAATGATGATTTGAAGGTTGAGATTAACACTCTCACATATAGCACTAGGGAGCTCAAAGCCTCTCTTAAGCAAGCTAATGAGAAACATGATAAGCTTGAGAGGTCAACACAAGAGCTCAACACAAGGTATAACTTGCTAAAATATGACTACAACAATGTCAAGCAAGAACATGACACACTAGTGGTAGCAAATGAATTGCTTAATCAAGATCTTGCTACACATGTTGCTACTAACCCGTGTGCTAAGTGTGCTAGTGCTACCTCTTGTGATATCTTGCTTGATGATGTGGCTCTTGAGCAAAGTGCTAAGTGCAAGGGCAAGAGAGTTGTTGAAACCGACAAGTATGATGATTATGTGAAGATGAGGGATGAGAACTCAAAGCTCAAGGAAGAGCTAATCAACCTCAAGGCAAACAAGCCCTTCACCATCAAGTCAACCAAGGAAGAAGAAGACAAAGATGCTATCACCTTGATCAACTCTCTTAGAGAAGAAATTGCTAAGCTCAAGAATGACAAGACCAAGCTTGCTAGTGGCTTTGAGAAGTTCACCAAGGGTCACAACCTTCAAAGTGAGATATTGATGAACACCGTCATGAAGAATGACAAGACTGGTATTGGGTTCAAGGAAAACCAAGTTATGAAGTCCAAGGTCAAGATTGAGGCCAAGAACTATTACAAGAACAAGTACAATGGCTACAATCAAGAGTACTCAAAGCCCAAGCCAAGAAGATGCTTTGAGTGTGGTCAAGTGGGTCATTTCGCTTATGATTGCAAGACTCAACCACCCAAGACCTTGCCTAAGCACACTAGGCCATTTGCTCATGATGCTCACTATGTCATCAAGAAGGACAACAAGGGTAGACCACTAGTAGTGTTTCTTGGTCCACCAATGAAGAACAAGCCTAGAGTTCTTTGGGTTGCAAAGGAGTTGGTTACCAAGGCAATGGGGCCCCACTTTGAGTGGGTTCCCAAACAACAAACTTAACTCCAAGTTGCTTGTGTGTAGATGAACTACAAGATCGGTGGAAGTCATTGGGTGATTGATAGTGGTTGCACTCAACATATCACCGGTGACTCCCGGATGTTCATCACACTTGATGAGGATTGTGCAAATCAAGACAAGATCACCTTTGGGGATAATTCAAAGAGCAAAGTTCAAGGCCTAGGCAAAGTGGCTATCTCCCAAGATCAATCAATATCCAATGTCTTGCTAGTGCAATCTTTGAGCTTCAACTTGCTTTCGGTTGGTCAATTGTGTGATCTCGGATTCCAATGTCTCTTCACTCCAAGTGAGGTTGTTGTGACCAAGATAGATGACTCATCATTGATATTCAAGGGATTCCGACACAACAACTTGTACCTAGTGGACTTCACTTCAAATGAGGCTAGCTTGCAAACTTGTCTTTTCTCCAAGAATTCTTTGAGTTGGCTATGGCATAGAAGATTAGCTCATGTGGGCATGTCAACCTTGAAGAAGCTTGTCAAGAAGGAGATGGTTAGAGGAATCAAGGATGTGGTGTTTGAGAAGGATAAACTTTGTAGTGCTTGTCAAGCCGGCAAACAAGTGGCAAACACTCATCCAACTAAAGCTTTCATGTCAACCTCAAGAGTCCTAGAGTTGCTACACATGGATCTATTTGGCCCTACCACTTATGCTAGTCTTGGAGGCTATCTCTTTTGCTTGGTGGTAGTGGATGACTACTCTCGGTACACTTAGGTGTTCTTTCTTAAAGATAAGGGAGAGACTCAAGAAATCTTTAAGAAGTTTGCTACAAGAGCTCAAAATGAATTTGATGTGAAGATCAAGAAGATTAGAAGTGACAACGGCACCGAGTTCATCAACACAAAGATTGAGGATTATTGTGATGAAGTGGGGATCAAGCATGAAGTATCCGTCACATATACTCCACAACAAAATGGTGTTGTAGAGAGGAAGAACCGGACGCTCATAACTCTAGCAAGGTCTATGCTTGATGAGTACAACACTCCGGAGAAGTTTTGGGCGGAGGCAATCAACACCGCATGCTATGTGTCCAATCTACTCTTCGTCCAAAGGCTATTGAAGAAGACCCCCTACGAGCTTGTCAATGGGAAGAAGCCGAATATCTCATTCTTCCGGGTGTTTGGTTGCAAAGTGTACATCTACAAGAAGCGCCAACACTTGGGTAAATTCCAATGGCGGTGTGACATTGGTTTCCTTGTTGGTTATTCGCTTAAGTCCAAGGCATACCGTGTATTTAACAAAGCCATCGGCTTAGTTGAAGAAACGCATGACTTGGAATTTGATGAAACTAATGGCTCCCAAGGAGAGCTTGAGTATATTGATTTAGGTGATGAACCCTTGAGGGAGGCAATGAAGAACATGCCAATTGGTGCTATCAACTGCAAGAGGTGGAATAAGGTGAAGATGAAGCTAATCAAGATCCTTCTCCACCCGCACGCCTCAAGTTGATGAAGAAGAACAAGTGAGGGAAGCTCAAGAGGACACTCACATCCCTCAAGATCAAGCTGAGGCGGAAGCTCAAAATGTTGAAGCACCACATCCTCCTCCTCCCCCTCCTCAAGAAATCAATAGAAGATCAACACCTATTCTTCAATCTCACCCCCATGACCAAATCATAGGGAGTCCATCAAAGGGAGTTATGACTCGCTCTAGACTTGCATCTTATGTTGAACATCACTCATTTGTTTCCTTTGTTGAGCCTACTAGTGTTGAGGACGCACTTGCAGATCCGGATTGGGTGAATGCCATGCATGAAGAACTCAACAACTTCACCCGGAACCAAGTGTGGACACTTGAAGAAAGGCCAAAGGGTGCAAGAATCATTGACACCAAGTGGGTGTTTAGGAACAAGCAAGATGATCAAGGTGTCGTTGTGAGGAACAAGGCAAGATTGGTGGCAAAGGGGTTCTCTCAAGTATAAGGACTTGATTTTGGAGAGACCTTTGCCCCGGTAGCAAGACTTGAAGCCATTCGTATCCTTTTGGCGTATGCTTCACATCACAAAATGAAACTCTTTCAAATGGATGTGAAGAGCGCCTTCTTAAATGGTTTCATCAATGAACTTGTCTATGTCTCACAACCTCTCGGGTTTGAAGACCCAAACTTTCCTAATCATGTGTATAGGTTGTCCAAGGCACTCTACGGATTGAAGCAAGCTCCAAGAGCTTGGTATGAGAGGCTAAGGGACTTCCTACTCAAGAAGGGCTTCAAGATAGGGATCGTCGACACTACACTATTCACCAAGAAGCTTAATGGAGAGATCTTTGTTTGCCAAGTATATGTCGATGACATTATATTTGGGTCAACAAACCAAGACCATTGCAAGGAGTTTGGTGACTTGATGTCCAAGGAGTTCGAGATGTCCATGATTGGCGAGTTTCTTCCTTGGCTTCCAAGTGAAGCAATTGAGGGAGGGCACCTTCATATCTTAAGAGAAGTACACTCATGATGTGCTCAAGAAATTCAAGATGGAGTATAGCAAGACAATCAAGACCCCAATGCCTACTAATGGCCATCTCGACCTTGATGAGGGAGGTAAACCAATTGATCAAACTCTCTATCGTTCGATGATCGGTAGTTTACTTTACCTCACCGCATCTAGGCCGGATATCATGTTTAGTGTGTGTATGTGTGCTAGGTTTCAAGCAAGCCCTAAGGAGTCGCATCTATGTGCGGTCAAAAGAATCCTTAGGTACATAAGGCACACCCCTAGCAATGGTCTTTGGTATCCCAAAGGAGCTCCCTTCCAACTAGTTGGCTATTCCAATTCGGATTATGTTGGGTGTAAGGTTGATAGGAAGAGCACCTCTAGCGGGTGCCACATGCTAGGAAGACCACTTGTTTCTTGGTCCTCTAAGAAGCAAAATAGTGTTGCATTGTCAACCGCCAAGGCGGAATACATTGCCATGGGAGCAAGTTGTGCACAAATCTTATACATGACCCAAACACTTCTTGATTACGGCGTTGTTTTAAAAGATGTTCCACTCTTGTGTGATAATGAAAGCGCCGTAAAACTTGCTAACAACCCGGTTCAACACTCTCGCACCAAGCACATAGATATTCACCATCACTTTCTTAGAGATCATGTGGCTAGGAAAGACATTACACTAGTTGGAGTTAAGAGCGAAGATCAATTGGCGGATATCTTCACTAAACCACTCGATGAAACAACCTTTTGTAGGTTGAGAAGCGAGTTGAATGTGCTTGATCACTCAAACTTCACTAAAAATGATATTGTGTGAACCATGCATTCATATGTATTATAACATGTTTAATCTTTAGTAATGCATATAGGCTTGGCTAACGCGGTCGGGATAACCACCCTCAAGCATGTGAAGAAGCCTTACCGCGGTTTAAACTTGCAAGCAACCTAGATTCAAATTCCGTATTGCATAGCATATGCATGTGTGTTGCTTGTTGCTTTCTTTTCGGTTAAGTTTGATCATCCTCTAGGTTCGTCACTTAGGGGAGCATTCAAAGCTCTAGCCGTAGCTAATAGCCCTCTTGTGCCCCTATGGTGATCCTTGGAGCTTTATTGAACTATTTTGATATGAAAACTAATTCTAGCCTATGGCAAACTATTTCTAAATTGAGGGTTTGAGAGATGGTTCTTATGCCAAGTCCAACAAGTGTTTCTTTCCGCTCTTTTGTGTTGGTACTTGGCTAAGAGAGAAAAGATTGGAGAGAAAAATAGGAAAATTCAAAGCAAATCAAGCTTCAGACTACCCTCCTGACCACTCTGCATGGTCCGACGCTCAGTGGTCCGAAGCCCTGTCCCTCCCTACGTGAATTCGTCCAGCTCAGTGAAATCTGTCAGACAACCAGTCTGACGCTCCTCCGGACTATCGGCTAATGGTCCGGTGCCTCAGTTAGCGCCAAACAGTTCAATCAACAGACCTCCGGACTACCTCCTTTAGTCCGACGGTTAGTCCGACGCGCTGGTCCGAAGCAGGGGTGCTTACTGTGTGGTTTCTATTTTTCTTCCAAATGTGTCGGACCCCTCCGTCGGACCTACCTCCGGACTATGTCGAGTAGTCCAACGCTCAGAAAATTTGCGCTTAACCCCCGCGCTGGCAGTTTCTTTCGGCAGTTGACTTTGTTCCCCTTTCCGTACACTACGCCGATCCTCTCCACCATCACATCGCCATAGCTCCGCCTCCGCTTTTGCTCCACTTGCTCACCCACGCCACCCTCGCCGCCGGCCAGCCGCCTCACTGCAGCGCCATCGTAGCTCCACTGCTCTGCCGCTCCCTGCTAGCACCCTGCCAGCAGCAGCAGCACCGTCGCCTAGCGCGCCGCCGCCGAGGGCTCCCTCACCGCCAACCAGACCACCCTGCCACTACTCCCTCCTCCCTGCCAAGCTTTAACCACTCCCCTAGTTCACATTGCCAGCCAAAGAATATCTCTCCCTAGGGTTTGCCTAAACCTAGGGTTTTGGGATTCATCATTGATTCGCCTTGTCGATTCCTAATTTTGATCGTCGACTACGCTTCATTGTCTTCCTAGGGTATGTCCTTGATCATAGTTTAGCGTTTTGTCTAGCTATTGATCAACTCACGCCTTAGTTCTTTCATCTCCAATTCACTAAATCAATCTTGTCAATTGTGATCCGCAGTTGGTAATCATCCTTGTGGAGTGTGGTTTGGAGTTTTATGTGCTTTGATTAGATACACTCGCTTACCTCAGGTACCATGGAAGATTTCATTCAATTCTTATCTAGATGCTTGCTTCCATACGATATCTTATCTCTACCCATTAAATATGCTTATATATATATCCTATCTATTCTTTCTAGCAGCAGTCGTGGTAGTTGGAACTCGGGGCAAAGCTCGCGAGTATGGATTGAGGCAAAGCCTCAGAAGGATCAGTCAGTGGCTTGACAAGCCTCTCTTGACAGTTGTGTTTGGTTAGTGTTTCAGAGGTTTGCAGTTGGCAGTGATTCTTTGCAGTTGGTAGTGATTCCTTGCACTTGGCTTGAGTCAGTGGTTTTCTTGGCATTGGTTCTTGTCAGTGGGCAGTGATTTTCTTTGTTGATCAGTTATGGCTCGTGGCAAGGCTACTAGTGCGGGTTCTGGTGATGATACGCCTCCCCATCCGCGTCCTACTAAGGAGAAGGGGAAGTCCAAGCTTGTTGAGAAGCCAAAGAAGAAGCGAAAGCTTACAGAGGCCGAGAAGGCCGAAGCAGTTGCAGATCCAGCAGACCGCGCAAAGCAAGGTGGTCACCGAGGTTCAGTTTGACTTGGCACCCCTCCGCGGGTTCTTCCTACTCCCCCAGCTTAGCGAGAGACAGAGATAGTACTAGCAGAGGAGTCAGAGCCTGTCACTGAGGCTCTTGGAGCACCATTGGCACGTCTTCCCTCGGGGTGTGTCACTCCCTCTCAGGATGCTCAGTCCACTCCACCGCGTGAAAACATGTGCACCTCTGCAGCTCCCACTTCAGCTTCAGCTTCAGTTCACCTTGATCTGAGGGATCTTACTTCAAAGCAGGTGAAGAAACTCCGATTCATAGAGCTCGAGAAGTGGTGCCCGGATCAGCATGACCCCAGAGCTTCCCCCGGATGACACACACCTCTCATGGAGGATTTTTACATAGCAGCCCAGCTTTCAGGCATTCAGATCAGACCTCACAGAGTTTGCTCCTTGGAGAGCATTGTTGACCTTGCTGGTGAAGAGATCCACCCTTTCATCACGTACCTTCCGGGACTTGCCGACCTCCTTGGTCGTTCCGGGAATTACATTGATAGGTGGGTTCAGGAGTTTTACGCTTCAGTATGGATTGAGCCGGAGCACCGTTTCATCCAATACACCTTCAGAGGAGAGCGTCACAGGCTCTACTTGACTCAGCTCAGAGAAGTGCTCCACCTGACCTCCGGAGATCTTCGTCTTCACGTTGACTGCTACAGAGGCATTAACTTGCCCCACCGAGCTCGCGGTGGACGTACTCTGTCAGTCCAGTCAGTGGATCCTCTCTTTAGGCCACCCTTCATAGAGGGCTCTCGGCGTACACCGGCAGAGCTTTGTCCTGCTATTCACCATTTGAACGGCATTCTACGACATACCTTGTTGCCTCGCACCGGCTATAAGGAGGGTTTGACCAACATGCAGCAGTTCCTACTTCAGGCTCTTGTCTCTCAGACACCTTTCGACATAGCAGACTTCATTGGGTCAGAGATTGAGGATGTGGTTGCAGATGGTATGCGGTCTCGACGGCAGTTGCCATATGCTCATTGGATTTTCTCTATCATAGCTTTGAGGCTTGAGGGATCCAACCCAGGAGTTCGCTCTTTGCTTGACCAGTCCCCGACTTTCTTCCCACCGTATAAGGTTCTATCTACTGTGGATAGTCGGTTTGGGAACCGTGTGCTTCGACAGGTCGGACTCATGACCGCACCTGTTGACAGGGACGATGTGGATGCTCAGGATGATACTATCAGAGGCATTGAGCAGCAGGAGCTCCGGGACTTAGAGACTGAGGAGGCTGAGGGCACCCCAGTTGACACTTCCTCTGACAGCTCAGACGCAGACTTCCAGCCTATTCCAGCTATGCCCCCACGGGCTCACGACACTGAGGCTGGCGGTTTTGGTTCCACCTTTGAGACCCTGATGCTGAAGATTCTTGTCCGCATTCAGGAGCACCAGGGTTCACTAGTCACTACAGTCACCCAGGTTCAGCAGAGACAGGACAAGATGCAAAGACAGACTTAGGAGCGACACTTTGAGATACAACAACAGATGCTAGCAATGCAGCCTGAGTCACAACACTTGTAGATACAGTCTCAGCAGATTCAGGCGCAGAACATGGCCTTTATGACCCATATGATGAAGTGGACTGGTGCTCCTCCACTTGAGTTCCCGGCAGCGCCACAAAGTCAGATGATGAGCCAGTCACAGTCCGCTGGCTCTTCAGTGGCCCCTCTACCAGTTCTTGGCCCCGTTGTAGGCTTCAGCAGACAGTTGGCCATTCAGTGACCCCATCAGTGTTAGTCGGACGATCTATCACTCCCACCCCAGCCATACAGTCCAGTGGACTTCAGGGTGCAAGATTGACCACCCTGTTCCAGTCTCCGGCTACATAGGTCACCCAGTGGTTGGATACGCTTGGCCCGACTTAGCAGTTCACGCCCCTCACTACCGGCTTCACGTCGATGTCAGCTTCTTTAGGCTTGACTGCTCGTGACCTTGTCTGCGTCGTTCAACGACATTACCGGGCAGCCGTGCCCCACTAGAGAGCATATAGCAGCAGAGCTTCAGACTGAGTTGGTTACACCAACAGCGGGTCAGCACCGCTCTTCAGTTGCTTCGTCTGAGGCCACGCACGATAGCCGGTGAAAGGATCAAGATGCCCAAGAGGGGGGTCAATTGGGCTCTTTTAAATTTCTAAGCAAGAATTAAACCTATCAAGAGCCAATTAACCCCTGGTGCTTTTCCAAAGTGTGTCCTAGCTACACAAGCAAGACATGGCAATGAAAGCGGTAAAGCCCTATGTGATTCTAGTCAAGCAACAAGAATGTAATGCGGAAAGTAATGCTTGAATGTAATTGCAATAAGTAAGGAGAAGGGAGTAAGCAAGGTGACACGACAACATTTTGCCGAGGTATCGAGGAGTCGACACTCCCCTAGTCCTCGTTGGAGCACCACGCACGGTATCGCTCCCCCTTAGTCCGCGCAAGGACTAAGTGCTCTCTACGGGCTGATTCTTCACCACTCCGGCTCGGTGAATCGCCCACAACCGATCACAACGAAGCTTGGGCCATCCACAATGATCTCCACCGGATGATCACCAAGCAAACCTCCGCAAAGCCGTCTAGGTGATGTTGATCACCAAGAGTAACAAGCACTAACTCTCACTTGACCAAGGCTAGTCTAGTGATTGAATGGATGCACACTTGCTAACTCTAAGCAACTAGTGAGAATTAACTCATGGAATTGCAATTCACACTCTCACTAGGGCTCTTGCACTTCTTGCACTCTCACAAGGGTTGGTCAGCAATTGGAATGAGCAAGAGAGGGCTCATGGGGCTGGTGGAGGAGTATAAATACCCCTAAGCCAAACCCCAAACGTTAGGCACAACATGTACCTTTTTGCGTCACTCCGGACGCTGCTGCAAGGTGGGATCTAGACCATCAAGCATGCGTCCGGACCCCCTCAGATCTCTGAACTCGACACTGAAACACAGGCAGTCCGGACTCTCTTTCCAGTCCGGACGCAAGCATCCGGACTGCGTCCGGATTGATTTATGCTCTCTGGAACTCTTCGTGTAGGGTTCAGACGCAGCCATTAGTCCGAACATCTACACACCGGACAACGTTCGGATCAAAACTTTGATTTTGGAGCTCTCTTTGTAGGGTCCGGACGCAACCAATGGTCCGGACCCTGCACTATTCACAGCGACTGGACACCCTGATACACACAGAGTAAACCCTAGGGTCCGGACGCACAGCCAATGGTCCGGACCCAGGGAAAATACTAGCGTCCGGACTCCTTTTTCAGGCCAGAACAACACACTTCCAAAATGGAAGTTCCTCTATATACTCCAAGGACTATTTCTAAAGCCTCCTAGTGCTAGTTTCAACAAGTGTGAACCACACCTAATCACTAAGCCTCTCCTAGGTCAAGCTACTAGATAGAATCCCTCTTAATAGTACGACCAAAGGAAAAATAAAGGTGCTAAACTACTCTAAGTGTCACTCAACTCCTCATGACACTTAGACCTAGTCTAATCTTCAACCTTGTCGCCAATACTTTGAAAACCGAAACGATTCCAAATAAGGGGCACGGCTACCATGATAGTACAATCAACCATCCATTACCATGACCTAACTTTCTTATTGCCTCTGCAAAACACAGGTTAGTCATAGTAATCTTGCATTGACGTTAATCACCGAAACACTAGGGGCCTAGATGCTTTCAATCTCCCCATTTTTGGTGATTGACGACAATATGCCATAGAGTATGATAAGAGAGTTTTATTTTAGGTTTTCAAGTGACTTGGCTTATCTAAGCATGGGTTAGTGAATAAGAATGAATACAACATGCTTAAATAATCCAGGCCACAACATGTACTAAGGATGTGAATCGAGTGCAAGTACATGAGATATGCTTAACATAGGTATATATCAAAGTAAGGCACGAAAGCATATCAAGGGCGAAAAGCATGTTACATAAGATATATGAGAGTGAACCACAAGTCACAAGCAAGTGTATCATCACACAAAAGCATATGCATGATAGGGTAAACATGATGCAAGAGTACGAGAGAAGTAAGCACCACAAAAGATCCAAATCTCTCTCTCAACTCCCCCTATCACTAGCATACTCTCTCTCTCCCACCCTTTGGCGACAAAGCACCAAAAACTAGGCGTCGGAAGAAGGAGGAGCAGCTAGGTCAGGAGCACGAGCACGGAAGTCAAACTGGTCATAGTCTGGATTGGAGTCACTGTCATCGCTCTGACCCGCTGTAGCTGGAGCTGGCGGAGGAGAAGTAGCTGTCTCAGGAGCAGTGACCATAGAAGTAGAAGCTGAAGCATCGACCACTAACTCTGCTGGTGCATCTGAAGGCTGAGTCTCCGTAACCACGAACTCTATTTGTGCCGGTTCCTGTGGACACAAATTGTGGCACAAAGGATAAACCGCAAGCACACGACTGTCAAGGTAGTTTTTCACCCAAGAGTATTCCAGGGGTATCGAATCCACATGGAACGTGAAGTGTACTTAACAAAGAACTAAGTTAGTCCTATGATGACACAAGGGGTTTATGATAGGTTGGGTAGAGAGGATTTTCTATGGTTATGAAACTAGCAAGGTAAGGTAAGATACAAAGGTTGTTCACTTCGGGCCACTAGACCGCTTAGCAACAGAAAGGGATGAGAAGGGTGCTAAACAGCCTAGCACAAGAAAGCTTACGTTTTAAGAACTTGGCCGAACGTGGTGGGATCAAAGCTAGATAGGACTGTCACCCCTACTAGGTACCACAAACAAAACCGTTGGACAAGCCATAGACACAGGTAAGCATATAGCCTAGACACCACGTCTACACTATATCTTACTACTCTAATCCGGATCCCGATGAAATTGATTAGAGTACCGGTTTAAGGGCGGTGAACCAATGAACAACTAGAGTAATTACTTTACCAGAACTGAAGATCAATTACCATAAAAGAATCTCAAATGCAGACTTACAAAAGAGAAGACCGTATCTGTAGAGGTACAGCTAGGAGAAGACACCAGATAGGACCGACTCCTCTCCATGTACAGCTCGAGAGAAGACGCCAGACAGGCCCGACTCTTCTCCAGACTCTCCTCACTCTCTCCCTATTTTCTATGCTACTACTAGAGTAGGGCTTTGCCTATGTGTAGAGAGAGTAGCTCCTCCTGGGTGTGTTGAATGAGAGGAGTGAGGGGGTATTTATAGTGGAGAGGTGGAGTAGGGGCTACTCCGGTGCCACCTCATCAATCTGCGTGATGTTGTTTGGCCTCCCTTGGATCAAAACCATCATTGAACCAGTGGCTACGATGCTCCAAGGGCATGCAACCGACTTGTATAGGTCGGTGGTAAAGTCCACCACGAGCTGCAGTCGAAAACCGGACAAGAACTGGATCCTATGGTGGTGAACCGGACCTGAACCGGCGGACTGGGTGCTATTTTCTCCTAACTGGAGAGAAAACTAGGGGCAAACTAGCTGAACCGGCCGGTCCAGGCGGTCCAACCGCGCCTGGACCACCCAGACCAGCCAACCGCCTCCCCGCACCACTAGCGTTGCGCCACGTGGCCTCCGGGCTGGCTGCTCGCGCCCGCCCGCGCTCGCCTGCGCGTGGGAGCAGCACATGCTGCAGCGGGGCCCACCTGGCCCCCTTGCCTGCCACCGCAAGCAGCCCCTGCGGCTGTAGGTGATTTGGGGTGCTGACATCACGATGACGTCAGCATCCCTTTTTGATTTGCGCATATCTTTTTATTCCGGGCTCCAAACGTAGCAAATAATATATCCATTTTAATCATCTCGACGAGCCCTTCACAATGGTGTACTCAAATTCATCATTTGATATACTTTTATATATGATAATCATTACCTACACTCAAATAGTCAAGGGATATGTGGAACTGGTTATCGGGTATAATATGTTCATGTTATGTTTGTTTTCCTTTGAATATGAGGATGTTGACGGTATTTTGATGGTGACAGAATGACTCATAATTACCGTCAACAAGATCCCCCATATTTATCTTTTTGCTCGTCCTCGAGTAAAGGTTAAAAGCTAATATGACTATAACATCATTAAGGAATATAGCAGACATAAAGTTTCCTTCAAGACATTTCTTATACAAGTGGGATATTTGGCATTGTCTAACATATATCCTTTAGAGGTTGAGAAATGGAACAGTTCTCAAAGCAAAGTCATCTTTCCAAATCATATTTTAGTACTTGGAGTTTTTGATAAATTTTTAAAAGAAGCACATAAGTCAACTTACTCCTCATATAGCACTCTAGATCACTCACAAGGTGTATGATTCCTTACCAAGGCATAGTATGAGGTTGCCTTCTCTTTTATCTTCCTACTTCTAAATGGCTTATGTGGAGCTTAGGTAGGGATAAAGAATGTAGCAAACTTACCTTGCATATACTGTAAAGTCAAATTCCGAATCCAATGAGAGAAGTGTCATACTCTTAGATCAAGATGTGCAAGTGTGTGAAACATGGCAAATGATCAGTACTCCTTTATTTGATATGGTCTCTCTTTCTAACTTATTATTTTGAGACATAACTATCTTTCTTTCTTTCTTTTCATATGAGCTTTTATTTGCTCATTAATTATTTTTTTTTCTAAGACTTGGGACCTTCATGTGCCCCTATATATTTTTTCATATTTTTCATAATTTTGCATAGTCTATGTCTCATTTGACTAACAACATACTAGAGAGAGAATTTCTATTAGAACATGGAGCATGAACTATGTGGAAAATGTAAGGCATGTTTTTGCGTACTTCCAGTGTAGAAGCGGCATATATATGTGGCGTGTACGTGATCTTGATCTTGGGAGCATGATAAGTCTCTGAACAAGGGTCACGAAACTTGACCAAACTCAACACAAAGTAAGCAACTTATGTAGAAAGCTTAAATCATGAAAGAGCATATATGACTGTGGTAGGAATTTTCTCACTATATAGTAGTGACATTATGGTTTTATGATATTTTTAAAAATTAATCTCCAAGCACTTTAAATAGACAAGGTATGAATCATGAGCCAAGAACTATATCACATTAATCAACAACTTAGTAAATATGATTTTCCTATCAAGATATTTTTCCCACTAGCATAAGCATATGCAAGAAGTCAACTTATGATGCTTCATCCTTTCAAAATGTCATAGATCATGTCACTTTTCAAATTTTAATTTCAGATGCGATCTTCTTGTTTTTATTCAATATTAAAAGAAAAAATAAACTAAAGAAAAGAAATGCATTAAAAGAAGAGTAGAAGATTGGCAAACCAGTCAGGAAGCAGGTTGAGAACGTTGGGATGATGACTGGTGGGGCCAGGGATCCATAGTGGGGTCGGCCGACCCCACTTTGGTGCCTCTGGTCATTCTGGTGCCCACACTTGTGAAGGTTGGGGTCGGATGACCCCCCATACTTCGTTGTAGGTGTACCTGACTTTTTATTCATAGAGAACAAATGTGAAAACACAAAGGACTCTACTGGTGGGACACACCAGTGAGTCAAAATTTATTTGAATGGAGCAAGACATAGAGTGATATTGGAAAGATAAACATGACTAAGCAAAAGAGACACAAGGCATAAGAATAAGGGACTAGACAAGTTTTAAGTTAGATCATGGAAAGGTTTGAATTCAATCATGTCTATTTCCTCATCTAGTTATCAGGTTCAAGAAATACTTTTTAATCGTTAGCCATTTACCTTAAAGATCTTACCTTCATCATCTTGAAGTGTAATAGCTCCATGAGGCGAAGTATCTATGACTTGAAATGGCCCTTCCCATTTGCTTCGAAGTTTTCCATGTCCAAATAACCTTACTCTTGAGATTAACATGAGTACCTTGTCTCCTGGCTCGAATTCCTTTTATTTATCCTCTTGTCATGCCATCTCTTTGTTCTTTCCTTGTAGATTTTGGCATTGTGGTATGCTTTCTCCCTTCATTCTTCTAATTCTGAGATTTGCATTTTCCTATGCCTTCCTGCAGCTTGTAGATCCATATTCCAATTCCTTATGGCCCAATGTGCTCGAAACTCCAACTCGACTGGGAGGTGACAAGTCTTCCCATATACTATTTGGTATGGTGACATGCCAATGGATGTCTTGAATGCTGTCCTATATGCCCATAGTGCATCAGGTACTTGTCCCTCCATCTTTTCCCCATCTCATCTACTGTCTTCTGCAGTATGTTCTTGATTTGTTTGTTGAACGTTTCTGTTTGTCCACTTGTTTGGGGATGGTATGAAGTTGCAACATTTTGTCGAATGCCTTGCTCTTCTAGGAAGCGTCGGAAACCAGCCTTGGGTTCCAAACCGTGGAAAGATGGTTTCTTCAAACATCTTTCTTGAGCTTTTTGAATCTGCTGCTTTGCATGGCATTGCTTCAACCCACTTGGACACATAGTCCACAACCACTAGGATGTACTCACATCCACGGGACTTGGGAAAAGGTCCCATGAAGTCAATGCCCCATACGTCAAAAAGCTCCACTTGAAGGTTGTTTGTCAGTGGCATTGCATCTCGAGCATTGATGTTCCCATGCTTCTGGCACCTCACACATCTCTTGATGAAGTTCTTTGTATCTTCATACATGGTTGGCCAGAAGAAACCACTTTGCCAGATCTTTGCATGGGTTCTGAATGCTCCATAGTGCCCTCCATATGGTGCAGCATGATACCTCTCAATGATCTTGAATGATTCTACTTCAGGGACACATTTCCTTAACAGACCATCATTGCAGACTCTATAAAGGTAAGGATCATCCCAGAGATGTACTCGACTATCTTGTATGAGCTTTTTATTGTTTTCTCCTGGTGGTACTTGTCCTGCAACCATAAAGTTCACAATACTCGCGTACCATGGGCTGGAGTTTGTGATCTTGAGGAGCATGTCGTCTCTTAGGAAGTCATTGATCGACAGGTCCTGTGCATCTTGAAAATGCATTCTAGACAAGTGACAGGCTACCGAATTTTCTACTCCTTTTTTATCTTTTATTTCCAATCAAATTATTGGAGTAGCAAGATCCATCTTATTAAACGTGGTTTAGCATCTTAGTGAGCAAGTATTTTAAGGCAGCATGATCGGTATAAATAATAACCTTTGCTCCAACTAAGTAAGATCTAAATTTTGTCAATAGCAAACACAACAGCAAGGAGCTCTTTTTCAGTTGTTGCATAATTAAGTTGAGCTCCTACCAAAGTTTTGCTAGCATATGAAATTGCATGATGCTTTTTATCTTTTGTTTGGCCAAGAACGACACCAACAACATAATCACTTGCATCACACATTATTTCAAAAGGGAGTGTCCAATCAGGGGGTGGATGATTGGAGCAGAGATAAGTGCTTTCTTGAGAATATAAAAAGCATTTAAGCACTCATCATTAAAATCAAAGGGTGCTTCTTTAGCAAGCAGGTTTGTTAAAGGCCGAGCAATTTGAGAGAAATCTTTAATGAAACGCCTATAAAAACTAGCATGCCCAAGAAAACTTTTAACACCCTTAACATTCGTGGGAGGTGGAAGCTTCTCTATGACTTCTATCTTAGCTCTATCCACCTCGATCCCACATTCGGACACTCTATGTATAGCACTATACCTTCCTGAACCATGAAATGACATTTTCCCAATTCAGGACTAAATGCTTTTCCTCACATCTTTGTAAGACATTGTCCAAATTCTCAAGACAATCATCAAAGGTTTTTCCATAGACAGAGAAATCATCCATGAAAACCTCCCATGATTTTTTCAATCATGTCAGAGAATATGGACATCATGCACCTTTGGAAAGAAGCAGGAGCATTATTGTCGGTGTCTAAAATGGCGGGGTCTAGACGACCAATGAGTAAATTTCTAAGCGTGTCGGAGTTCGGATGGTTACGCTCGGAGAAACACAGAGGTTTATACTGGTTCGGGCACGAACGCCCTAACGCCAGTGTGTTGCGGGGGTCGTATTACTGAGCGTGGAGAGCTCGTAGAGGGGAGCTACAAGCTTTGGTGAGAGAGGGAAGCGCCTTCCCAGGTCTCGTGTGTATGAGGTTCTTGGTTCTGGTGTGTGCTCGCGTGTATGCGAGCTTGAGTGTGTGTGAATGAGTGTTGGAAAGTCGAGAACGCGAGATTGGGGGTCCATTCTCTTCCTTTATACGTAGGAGAGACGGAGAGTATAGTAGAGAAGAAGGGAGTGAACGTGGGCCCGACTTGGGCTGCTGCCGAGGGAGGGCTTTGTCTTCATCCTGTCTTCCTTCCTGAGGAAGATTGCGCCAGTAGACACATGTCCAAATCCTGTCCATCCTTGTTTGTGCTGTAGCCATGCACCTTGTGACCAGAAACCTTGCTATCCCCTTTTCTAGGCATGGGCGGAGGCTGTCGCACAGGACCAGGCCCCCCCACGTTCCGTCGTACAGGGCTGATGACGCCCTAATCCCTGTTGGGGTGTCCGTCGGAGACATGGCGTGGATGTAACGCGCAGAAGTCGTTGGTTAGGCAGCACAAGAACCTTGTACCATAGGGTGAACAGAGGTCGGCATGACGACTCATGCCTTAAGCCCCATGCTTGAGGACGAAGGAGACTGTGGACCTTTTGACTATATGGGCTAGGCACCCTAGGCTATGGATGGCGGTGAGATCTCCGAGGGCGAGGAATGTCATAGATGACGTTTGCTGGGCTCGGACGGGGCGGAAGAGCCCCCGAGGGTAGATGACGTCACGGGCTCGCCACCTTGGCTCGGGCGAGGCAAAAGAGCCCCCGAGGGTTGATGACGTCACGGTTGACGCCACCTTGGCTCAGGCGGGGCGGAGGAGCCCCTGTAGGGTTATGAGGTTTGCTACACTAGCCAGAAAACAAAATTTTTCGACCCATAAACCAGGAACTAGTGCTAGTTATAGATCACGGGGTTACCACTAGACGCGCAGGTGCAGCGAAAAGCGACTTGATGTAGTCGTGCACGTCGCAGCAGTGCCGTGCAGTTGCGAAGTCGTCCGTCTCAACGTCTCTTACTCGCGGTTCGTCCTTGTGCTCCAGATGCAGCACCTCAGAGGAATCCCACACGTGCAGGGAAGAAGCGTCACGCCTCTGGACTGCTAGGTCCGCGAGGAAGTACTAGGCGCGAGCGTGGGAGCGCGACGGCGGCTGCCAAAGATGTAAGTCTAAGCCCCGCGCCTCCCCTTGCTTATATAGGCATCCTAATGAGCTCCCACGTTGGAGGCCCATTAGCAACCCTAAACCTAGTCTAATTCGGGTCCAACCCGAATTAGGTTTCCAACCCCTTAAGCGTGCGACCCTATGGTTTCACGCACACATAGACATGCCCAAGTACTCTTACTCGACCAATAGTTGATAGCGGCCTCTAGCAAGGCATGTCAACTCCTATGCATACGCTACGATCATATCAGACGAACCACCACAATACAATATACATGTTATTCCTTTTGCCTTATGATATTTGGTCCAACTCGTGGGTTAACACTTAACCCAAGCACGACCATGCATTTCATGATCTAATCATTGAGTGATCCAGTGATATCCCCTCTCATGGAGAGTGGCAAATTCCATCTTGATTGACTATGTCTCACAGCATGTTTCCTGACAAACCCGAAAGTCACCTTTATAAACTACCCAGTCACGGAGTAGCGTTTGGTAGTCCCAAGGTAGGTCATTTCACATCTTGAGTACATACGACAATCTCAGGTCTAAGGACATAACGTACATGATGTGTATAGAGACAATCTCATGTCGGGTCTGTCCAACACCATGTCCTACATGTGCCCACATTATTAGTTCGACATCTCCATGTCCATGACTTGCGAAACATAGTCATCAACTAATAATGTTTTGATCCAATATTCATGTACATTCTAGTACAAAACTTCGATCAGGGACAACTTTAGAATAACCATACAAGTAAAAGAGTTTCACAAACAATTCACATAATTTCTTATTGATACAAGTTGTTTTTAATGATATTCATTGAACTCATAATATGTCATGGATACAAGGAAATACAATCATCTCTATGATTACCTCTAGGGCATATTCCCAACACCCCCGAGGGTCGATGACATCACAGATGACACCACCTTGGCTCGGGCGAGGCGGAGGAGCCCCCGAGGGTCGATGACGTCTCGGATGAGGCCACCTTGGCTCGGGCGAGGCGGAAGAGCCCCTCATGGGGATTTTGTTTTTGCGGAGTCTGGTAAAATGGGGACTGTTGATGGCTGGTCCGTGTCGGAACAGGAAGGCGTTCATGGTGTCCGACCAAAAATAGGAGGCAGCTATCAGCATGTTCTCGTTTTCTCTCTATATCGCAATAAGAGCCGGATGCATTGGTCCAAATTGCGTTCTTGCCAATAAATTTGCTGCGCCCTAGCAACCCTGAGGTACCAATTTTCCACCCCTTATGGGCTTGGGCCATGATCGGAAACATCCTTCCCCCATCTTTTTAAAACCCAAACATTAATTTAAAAAGGGGTTTTTTTTGGTTTTTTTTGGGTTTTTTTAAATAGCAGGTCCGGGTTTCCCCCCGGGGGGCCCCCAAAAACTAAAAAGGGGGAACCACAAGTGGGAAACACTATTTGTTGTAATTCCCCCGGGGGGAAAAATTTTTAAAAAGGGAAAAGGAGATAAACCAATCTATGCAAAAAAAACCCCGGAAGGGGTTGGGTTTTGGGAAAAAAAATACCTTATTTTTGGGATCCTTGGGTACCTTGGGGCCGGGGGAGTTTCTAGCATTTTCCTTTGATTTCGGGGGGACTGTTCCGAGCTCGTTTTTCTTCAGACGACTGGAGGTTGAAGACGAAGGCAAGGGGAAAAAAAAATGAATCGGGGTAAAAGGTAGTTTTGGGGGTTTCCCGGGGAACTTTATAATTTACTCAGGGGGAAATTTTTGGGGGGGTTTTTTTTCACTTTTTGGGGAAAGTGGAGGGGCCCCATAATACGCTGGGATCGAGTTGATCTCAACTTTTTTTTTGCTACAATCGGGGGTGTTATTATTAAATTGCAGTTCCCGCACAGATCACAAACTATTTCATCTACTCAAGTAAGGGACAGCAGCAGCTCCGAAAGGGCACATGGAAGAATTTCGGCCCTGTAAAGTTTTATACCTCCCAAACTAAAAACATTTTTTGGGCACCCGGGGGTTTTTAAACACTGTCAAAAAAATAGGTTTAAATGGCAGCGGCCGTTCGCCCCCCCGGGAATGGGGGGGTTGGGCCAAAATTTTTGAATGAAGATCACGGGGAAGGGGTTAAAATTTTGAAAAGCTTAAGCTATGGATTGCGATACCCCCTTTCGGGTGAAGATCATTGCCATTGCCGAGAGGGGGCATTGCCAAAACCCCCCATGGGGGCATTGCCCAAATTTCGATGAAGGGGGGGTGCTGAAATTTTGGGTAGGGAAAATTTGGTGGGAAACATTACCACACAAGGGCGGGTTTGGGGGATGTTGCCCCAAAACCGATTTGGGGAAAAAATTGCCCCCCCGGGTTTGGGCGTAACTTACGCTTGGGGCAGGGAGAAAAAACCCCTGAAAAAAGAAGGAAGTTAGGGGTCTGCCATGGAAAGTTTTTAAAGAAAAAAACAAAAAGGAAACTGGTGTTTTTACCTATTATTATTAATATTTTTCCCCCCCCTTTTTTAGTCGGGTTTTTTTTTTTCCTTTAAAAAAAGGGGGTTTGTTTTGGGAAATAAATTTATTTTTTTAAACCAAATCCTCGTGATCATTTCCCCTTTAAAAAGGAGTTTTTTTAGGAAGGGGTGTCCCCCTCTTTGTACAACCTCCATCGGGATTTAAAAAAAAATACCCAAGGGGTACAAAAAGAATATCAACCAAAACAAAAAAAAAATTTTAAATTTTTTTCTACTTTTACCCCCAAAATTTTCCCCTTTTTTTCATTTTTATAGCTTTAAAAGTTTCCCTTTTTTCTTCGACGGGGTGCATCACCTTGATTCCCCAAAAACCCCTTTTTTGTTTTCCCCGGGGGGGGACCTCTACCTTGGCTTCGGGGCATCGCTGGGTTTCCTTTTTTTTTCCCCCCCTTTGTTATCCTGATAAACCCCAATTTTTTCCCCCCCGGGGGCCATCGCCGTTGTATGGATTGGATCTTTTCTTTTATCTTTGACAATCTGACTTACATCTTTGGGGGCCCTCGCCTTGTCTCGTTTGTTTTTTCTAGTTATCGTCCTTGTCAATTAACTGGTCAAATCGGGGACCCTCCGGGGAAAAACCCACTTTGGGGAAAGCCCAAGGTTTCACAACCGACGCTTTTTGTGTCAACACCCTTTTGGCCACCCGGGGGGACACGATTAATAAATTAATTATTTATCAAAACTAATCCCCAAAGGGGTTATTTTAAGTCTCCATACGCATCTGGGCATTTTCAAAACACCGGACAGGGGTTAACCTTAGATCCTTCA
>CM039122.1:28336461-28789142 GCA_022036555.1 Microstegium vimineum | reverse complement strand
GATTTTGCTCTCGGGAAAACTCTTCGGTGGGTTGACGCAGCCTTAGTCCAACTCTACACACCGGACAACGTTCGGATCAAAACTTTGTTTTTGGGAGCCCCTTTTTGTGGGGCCCCGGACGCAACCAAGGGTCCGGACCCTGCACATTCACAGGACTGGACCCCTGATACACACAGAGTAAACCCTGGGCCCGGACGACACCAATGGTCCACCCGGGAAAATCGCGTCCGGACTCCTTTTTTCAGGCCAGAACAACACACTTCCAAAATGGAAGTTCCTCTATATACTCCAAGGACTATTTCTAAAGCCTCCTAGTGCTAGTTTCAACAAGTGTGAACCACACCTAATCACTAAGCCTCTCCTAGGTCAAGCTACTAGATAGAATCCCTCTTAATAGTACGACCAAAGGAAAAATAAAGGTGCTAAACTACTCTAAGTGTCACTCAACTCCTCATGACACTTAGACCTAGTCTAATCTTCAACCTTGTCGCCAATACTTTGAAAACCGAAACGATTCCAATAAGGGGCACGGCTACCATGATAGTACAATCAACCATCCATTACCATGACCTAACTTTCTTATTGCCTCTGCAAAACACAGGTTAGTCATAGTAATCTTGCATTGACGTTAATCACCGAAACACTAGGGGCCTAGATGCTTTCAATCTCCCCATTTTTGGTGATTGACGACAATATGCCATAGAGTATGATAAGAGAGTTTTATTTTAGGTTTTCAAGTGACTTGGCTTATCTAAGCATGGGTTAGTGAATAAGAATGAATACAACATGCTTAAATAATCCAGGCCACAACATGTACTAAGGATGTGAATCGAGTGCAAGTACATGAGATATGCTTAACATAGGTATATATCAAAGTAAGGCACGAAAGCATATCAAGGGCGAAAAGCATGTTACATAAGATATATGAGAGTGAACCACAAGTCACAAGCAAGTGTATCATCACACAAAAGCATATGCATGATAGGGTAAACATGATGCAAGAGTACGAGAGAAGTAAGCACCACAAAAGATCCAAATCTCTCTCTCAACTCCCCCTATCACTAGCATACTCTCTCTCTCCCACCCTTTGGCGACAAAGCACCAAAAACTAGGCGTCGGAAGAAGGAGGAGCAGCTAGGTCAGGAGCACGAGCACGGAAGTCAAACTGGTCATAGTCTGGATTGGAGTCACTGTCATCGCTCTGACCCGCTGTAGCTGGAGCTGGCGGAGGAGAAGTAGCTGTCTCAGGAGCAGTGACCATAGAAGTAGAAGCTGAAGCATCGACCACTAACTCTGCTGGTGCATCTGAAGGCTGAGTCTCCGTAACCACGAACTCTATTTGTGCCGGTTCCTGTGGACACAAATTGTGGCACAAAGGATAAACCGCAAGCACACGACTGTCAAGGTAGTTTTCACCCAAGAGTATTCCAGGGGTATCGAATCCACATGGAACGTGAAGTGTACTTAACAAAGAACTAAGTTAGTCCTATGATGACACAAGGGGTTTATGATAGGTTGGGTAGAGAGGATTTTCTATGGTTATGAAACTAGCAAGGTAAGGTAAGATACAAAGGTTGTTCACTTCGGGCCACTAGACCGCTTAGCAACAGAAAGGGATGAGAAGGGTGCTAAACAGCCTAGCACAAGAAAGCTTACGTTTTAAGAACTTGGCCGAACGTGGTGGGATCAAAGCCTAGATAGGACTGTCACCCCTACTAGGTACCACAAACAAACCGTTGGACAAGCCATAGACACAGGTAAGCATATAGCCTAGACACCACGTCTACACTATATCTTACTACTCTAATCCGGATCCCGATGAAATTGATTAGAGTACCGGTTTAAGGGCGGTGAACCAATGAACAACTAGAGTAATTACTTTACCAGAACTGAAGATCAATTACCATAAAAGAATCTCAAATGCAGACTTACAAAAGAGAAGACCGTATCTGTAGAGGTACAGCTAGGAGAAGACACCAGATAGGACCGACTCCTCTCCATGTACAGCTCGGAGAAGACGCCAGACAGGCCCGACTCTTCTCCAGACTCTCCTCACTCTCTCCCTATTTTCTATGCTACTACTAGAGTAGGGCTTTGCCTATGTGTAGAGAGAGTAGCTCCTCCTGGGTGTGTTGAATGAGAGGAGTGAGGGGGTATTTATAGTGGAGAGGTGGAGTAGGGGCTACTCCGGTGCCACCTCATCAATCTGCGTGATGTTGTTTGGCCTCCCTTGGATCAAAACCATCATTGAACCAGTGGCTACGATGCTCCAAGGGCATGCAACCGACTTGTATAGGTCGGTGGTAAAGTCCACCACGAGCTGCAGTCGAAAACCGGACAAGAACTGGATCCTATGGTGGAACCCGACCTGAACCGGCGGACTGGGTGCTATTTTCTCCTAACTGGAGAGAAAACTAGGGGCAAACTAGCTGAACCGGCCGGTCCAGGCGGTCCAACCGCGCCTGGACCACCCAGACCAGCCAACCGCCTCCCCGCACCACTAGCGTTGCGCCACGTGGCCTCCGGGCTGGCTGCTCGCGCCCGCCCGCGCTCGCCTGCGCGTGGGAGCAGCACATGCTGCAGCGGGGCCCACCTGGCCCCCTTGCCTGCCACCGCAAGCAGCCCCTGCGGCTGTAGGTGATTTGGGGTGCTGACATCACGATGACGTCAGCATCCCTTTTTGATTTGCGCATATCTTTTTATTCCGGGCTCCAAACGTAGCAAATAATATATCCATTTTAATCATCTCGACGAGCCCTTCACAATGGTGTACTCAAATTCATCATTTGATATACTTTTATATGATGATAATCATTACCTACACTCAAATAGTCAAGGGATATGTGGAACTGGTTATCGGGTATAATATGTTCATGTTATGTTTGTTTTCCTTTGAATATGAGGATGTTGACGGTATTTTGATGGTGACAGAATGACTCATAATTACCGTCAACAAGATCCCCCATATTTATCTTTTTGCTCGTCCTCGAGTAAAGGTTAAAAGCTAATATGACTATAACATCATTAAGGAATATAGCAGACATAAAGTTTCCTTCAAGACATTTCTTATACAAGTGGGATATTTGGCATTGTCTAACATATATCCTTTAGAGGTTGAGAAATGGAACAGTTCTCAAAGCAAAGTCATCTTTCCAAATCATATTTTAGTACTTGGAGTTTTTGATAAATTTTTAAAAGAAAGCACATAAGTCAACTTACTCCTCATATAGCACTCTAGATCACTCACAAGGTGTATGATTCCTTACCAAGGCATAGTATGAGGTTGCCTTCTCTTTTATCTTCCTACTTCTAAATGGCTTATGTGGAGCTTAGGTAGGGATAAAGAATGTAGCAAACTTACCTTGCATATACTGTAAAGTCAAATTCCGAATCCAATGAGAGAAGTGTCATACTCTTAGATCAAGATGTGCAAGTGTGTGAAACATGGCAAATGATCAGTACTCCTTTATTTGATATGGTCTCTCTTTCTAACTTATTATTTTGAGACATAACTATCTTTCTTTCTTTCTTTTCATATGAGCTTTTATTTGCTCATTAATTATTTTTTTTTCTAAGACTTGGGACCTTCATGTGCCCCTATATATTTTTTCATATTTTTCATAATTTTGCATAGTCTATGTCTCATTTGACTAACAACATACTAGAGAGAGAATTTCTATTAGAACATGGAGCATGAACTATGTGGAAAATGTAAGGCATGTTTTTGCGTACTTCCAGTGTAGAAGCGGCATATATATGTGGCGTGTACGTGATCTTGATCTTGGGAGCATGATAAGTCTCTGAACAAGGGTCACGAAACTTGACCAAACTCAACACAAAGTAAGCAACTTATGTAGAAAGCTTAAATCATGAAAGAGCATATATGACTGTGGTAGGAATTTTCTCACTATATAGTAGTGACATTATGGTTTTATGATATTTTTAAAAATTAATCTCCAAGCACTTTAAATAGACAAGGTATGAATCATGAGCCAAGAACTATATCACATTAATCAACAACTTAGTAAATATGATTTTCCTATCAAGATATTTTTCCCACTAGCATAAGCATATGCAAGAAGTCAACTTATGATGCTTCATCCTTTCAAAATGTCATAGATCATGTCACTTTTCAAATTTTAATTTCAGATGCGATCTTCTTGTTTTTATTCAATATTAAAAGAAAAAATAAACTAAAGAAAAGAAATGCATTAAAAGAAGAGTAGAAGATTGGCAAACCAGTCAGGAAGCAGGTTGAGAACGTGTGGATGATGACTGGTGGGGCCAGGGATCCATAGTGGGGTCGGCCGACCCCACTTTGGTGCCTCTGGTCATTCTGGTGCCCACACTTGTGAAGGTTGGGGGTCGGATGACCCTCCCATACTTCGTTGTAGGTGTACCTGACTTTTTATTCATAGAGAACAAATGTGAAAACACAAAGGACTCTACTGGTGGGACACACCAGTGAGTCAAAATTTATTTGAATGGAGCAAGACATAGAGTGATATTGGAAAGATAAACATGACTAAGCAAAAGAGACACAAGGCATAAGAATAAGGGACTAGACAAGTTTTAAGTTAGATCATGGAAAGGTTTGAATTCAATCATGTCTATTTCCTCATCTAGTTTATCAGGTTCAAGAAATACTTTTAATCGTTAGCCATTTACCTTAAAGATCTTACCTTCATCATCTTGAAGTGTAATAGCTCCATGAGGCGAAGTATCTATGACTTGAAATGGCCCTTCCCATTTGCTTCGAAGTTTTCCATGTCCAAATAACCTTACTCTTGAGATTAACATGAGTACCTTGTCTCCTGGCTCGAATTCCTTTTTATTTATCCTCTTGTCATGCCATCTCTTTGTTCTTTCCTTGTAGATTTTGGCATTGTGGTATGCTTTCTCCCTTCATTCTTCTAATTCTGAGATTTGCATTTTCCTATGCCTTCCTGCAGCTTGTAGATCCATATTCCAATTCCTTATGGCCCAATGTGCTCGAAACTCCAACTCGACTGGGAGGTGACAAGTCTTCCCATATACTATTTGGTATGGTGACATGCCAATGGATGTCTTGAATGCTGTCCTATATGCCCATAGTGCATCAGGTAGCTTGTCCCTCCATCTTTTCCCCATCTCATCTACTGTCTTCTGCAGTATGTTCTTGATTTGTTTGTTGAACGTTTCTGTTTGTCCACTTGTTTGGGGATGGTATGAAGTTGCAACATTTTGTCGAATGCCTTGCTCTTCTAGGAAGCGTCGGAAACCAGCCTTGGGGTTCCAAACCGTGGAAAGATGGTTTCTTCAAACATCTTTCTTGAGCTTTTTGAATCTGCTGCTTTGCATGGCATTGCTTCAACCCACTTGGACACATAGTCCACAACCACTAGGATGTACTCACATCCACGGGACTTGGGAAAAGGTCCCATGAAGTCAATGCCCCATACGTCAAAAAGCTCCACTTGAAGGTTGTTTGTCAGTGGCATTGCATCTCGAGCATTGATGTTCCCATGCTTCTGGCACCTCACACATCTCTTGATGAAGTTCTTTGTATCTTCATACATGGTTGGCCAGAAGAAACCACTTTGCCAGATCTTTGCATGGGTTCTGAATGCTCCATAGTGCCCTCCATATGGTGCAGCATGATACCTCTCAATGATCTTGAATGATTCTACTTCAGGGACACATTTCCTTAACAGACCATCATTGCAGACTCTATAAAGGTAAGGATCATCCCAGAGATGTACTCGACTATCTTGTATGAGCTTTTTATTGTTTTCTCCTGGTGGTACTTGTCCTGCAACCATAAAGTTCACAATACTCGCGTACCATGGGCTGGAGTTTGTGATCTTGAGGAGCATGTCGTCTCTTAGGAAGTCATTGATCGACAGGTCCTGTGCATCTTGAAAATGCATTCTAGACAAGTGACAGGCTACCGAATTTTCTACTCCTTTTTTATCTTTTATTTCCAAATCAAATTATTGGAGTAGCAAGATCCATCTTATTAAACGTGGTTTAGCATCTTAGTGAGCAAGTATTTTAAGGCAGCATGATCGGTATAAATAATAACCTTTGCTCCAACTAAGTAAGATCTAAATTTGTCAATAGCAAACACAACAGCAAGGAGCTCTTTTTCAGTTGTTGCATAATTAAGTTGAGCTCCTACCAAAGTTTTGCTAGCATATGAAATTGCATGATGCTTTTTATCTTTTGTTTGGCCAAGAACGACACCAACAACATAATCACTTGCATCACACATTATTTCAAAAGGGAGTGTCCAATCAGGGGGTTGGATGATTGGAGCAGAGATAAGTGCTTTCTTGAGAATATAAAAAGCATTTAAGCACTCATCATTAAAATCAAAGGGTGCTTCTTTAGCAAGCAGGTTTGTTAAAGGCCGAGCAATTTGAGAGAAATCTTTAATGAAACGCCTATAAAAACTAGCATGCCCAAGAAAACTTTTAACACCCTTAACATTCGTGGGAGGTGGAAGCTTCTCTATGACTTCTATCTTAGCTCTATCCACCTCGATCCCACATTCGGACACTCTATGTACTAGCACTATACCTTCCTGAACCATGAAATGACATTTTTCCCAATTCAGGACTAAATGCTTTTCCTCACATCTTTGTAAGACATTGTCCAAATTCTCAAGACAATCATCAAAGGTTTTTCCATAGACAGAGAAATCATCCATGAAAACCTCCATGATTTTTTCAATCATGTCAGAGAATATGGACATCATGCACCTTTGGAAAGAAGCAGGAGCATTATTGTCGGTGTCTAAAATGGCGGGGTCTAGACGACCAATGAGTAAATTTCTAAGCGTGTCGGAGTTCGGATGGTTACGCTCGGAGAACACAGAGGTTTATACTGGTTCGGGCACGAACGCCCTACGCCAGTGTGTTGCGGGGTCGTATTACTGAGCGTGGAGAGCTCGTAGAGGGGAGCTACAAGCTTTGGTGAGAGAGGGAAGCGCCTTCCCAGGTCTCGTGTGTATGAGGTTCTTGGTTCTGGTGTGTGCTCGCGTGTATGCGAGCTTGAGTGTGTGTGAATGAGTGTTGGAAAGTCGAGAACGCGAGATTGGGGGTCCATTCTCTTCCTTTATACGTAGGGAGAGACGGAGGAGTATAGTAGAGAGAGAAGGGGAGTGAACGTGGGCCCGACTTGGGCTGCTGCCGAGGGAGGGCTTTGTCTTCATCCTGTCTTCCTTCCTGAGGAAGATTGCGCCAGTAGACACATGTCCAAATCCTGTCCATCCTTGTTGTGCTGTAGCCATGCACCTTGTGACCAGAAACCTTGCTATCCCCTTTTCTAGGCATGGGCGGAGGCTGTCGCACAGGACCAGGCCCCCCCACGTTCCGTCGTACAGGGCTGATGACGCCCTAATCCCTGTTGGGGTGTCCGTCGGAGACATGGCGTGGATGTAACGCGCAGAAGTCGTTGGTTAGGCAGCACAAGACCTTGTACCATAGGGTGAACAGAGGTCGGCATGACGACTCATGCCTTAAGCCCCATGCTTGAGGACGAAGGAGACTGTGGACCTTTTGACTATATGGGCTAGGGCACCCTAGGCTATGGATGGCGGTGAGATCTCCGAGGGCGAGGAATGTCATAGATGACGTTTGCTGGGCTCGGACGGGGCGGAAGAGCCCCCGAGGGTAGATGACGTCACGGGCGTCGCCACCTTGGCTCGGGCGAGGCAAAAGAGCCCCCGAGGGTTGATGACGTCACGGTTGACGCCACCTTGGCTCAGGCGGGGCGGAGGAGCCCCCTGTAGGGTTATGAGGTTGCTACACTAGCCAGAAAACAAAATTTTTCGACCCCATAAACCAGGAACTAGTGCTAGTTATAGATCACGGGGTTACCACTAGACGCGCAGGTGCAGCGAAAGCGACTTGATGTAGTCGTGCACGTCGCAGCAGTGCCGTGCAGTTGCGAAGTCGTCCGTCTCAACGTCTCTTACTCGCGGTTCGTCCTTGTGCTCCAGATGCAGCACCTCAGAGGAATCCCACACGTGCAGGGAAGAAGCGTCACGCCTCTGGACTGCTAGGTCCGCGAGGAGTACTAGGCGCGAGCGTGGGGAGCGCGACGGCGGCTGCCAAAGGATGTAAGTCTAAGCCCCGCGCCTCCCCTTGCTTATATAGGCATCCTAATGAGCTCCCACGTTGGAGGCCCATTAGCAACCCTAAACCTAGTCTAATTCGGGTCCAACCCGAATTAGGTTTCCAACCCCTTAAGCGTGCGACCCTATGGTTTCACGCACACATAGACATGGCCCAAGTACTCTTACTCGACCAATAGTTGATAGCGGCCTCTAGCAAGGCATGTCAACTCCTATGCATACGCTACGATCATATCAGACGAAACCACCACAATACAATATACATGTTATTCCTTTGCCTTATGATATTTGGTCCAACTCGTGGGTTAACACTTAACCCAAGCACGACCATGCATTTCATGATCTAATCATTTGAGTGATCCAGTGATATCCCTCTCTCATGGAGAGTGGCAAATTCCATCTTGATTGACTATGTCTCACAGCATGTTTCCTGACAAACCCGAAAGTCACCTTTATAACTACCCAGTCACGGAGTAGCGTTTGGTAGTCCCAAGGTAGGTCATTTCACATCTTGAGTACATACGACAATCTCAGGTCTAAGGACATAACGTACATGATGTGTATAGAGACAATCTCATGTCGGGTCTGTCCAACACCATGTCCTACATGTGCCCACATTATTAGTTCGACATCTCCATGTCCATGACTTGCGAAACATAGTCATCAACTAATAATGTTTTGATCCAATATTCATGTACATTCTAGTACAAACTTCGATCAGGGACAACTTTAGAATAACCATACAAGTAAAAGAGTTTCACAAACAATTCACATAATTTCTTATTGATACAAGTTGTTTTTAATGGATATTCATTGAACTCATAATATGTCATGGATACAAGGAAATACAATCATCTCTATGATTACCTCTAGGGCATATTCCCAACACCCCCGAGGGTCGATGACATCACAGATGACACCACCTTGGCTCGGGCGAGGCGGAGGAGCCCCCGAGGGTCGATGACGTCTCGGATGAGGCCACCTTGGCTCGGGCGAGGCGGAAGAGCCCCTCATGGTGATTTTGTTTTTGCGGAGTCTGGTAAAATGGGTACTGTTGATGGCTGGTCCGTGTCGGAACAGGAAGGCGTTCATGGTGTCCGACCAAAAATAGGAGGCAGCTATCAGCATGTTCTCGTTTCTCTCTATATCGGCAATAGAGAGCCGGATGCATTGGTCCAAATTGCGTTCTTGCCAATAAATTTGCTGCGCCCTAGCAACCCTGAGGTACCAATTTTTCCACCCCTTAGTGGGCTTGGGCCATGATCGGAAAGCATCCTTCCACAGTCTTAAACCGAAACATTCAGATCTGAAAGGGATTCGGTTGGTTTCTGCGTTGATTATGTAGCTAGGATCCGGATTGCCCATGGGGCCTAAACAGCTAAAGGTGGAACCAGCAAGTGGGATCACTACTTTGTTGTAGAGTTCCTAGGAGAAATTAGAAAGGGAATGGAGATAAATCCAGATCTATGCGAGAAAAGAACCAGCGGAAGGTTGGATTGGGAAAAGAATGAGCCTTACCTTTGGGATGTCGACTTGGATCACCATTGGAGCCGAGGGAGTGCTAGCAGTTTGTCCTTGGATTGCGGAAGGGTACTGTTGCTCGAGCTCGTGTTCTTCAGAGCGACTGGAGGTTGAAGACGAAGGCAAGGAAGTGAAAATGAACTCGGGGTAAAAGGTAGTGTGGATCCCGGTAACTTTTATAAGTTTACTCAGGGGCATTTTGGGGTTCCGTTTCACATTGTGCAGGAATGTGGAGAGGTCCGCAGTAGATACGCGTGGTGATCGAGTTGATCTGCAACTGTTTGTGCTACAATCGAGGGATGTTATTATTAAATTGCAGTTCCATGCACGGAGATCGAGCAAACTATGCATCTATCTCGGAAGTAACGGCACAGCAGCAGCTACAGCAACGGCTACAGTGGAGAGAATTTCGGCATGTAAAGTATTATACATCCCGAAACTGGGGGGGCATGTGTTGACACCGTTTTTTAGCACGTGTCAAATGAGCTAAGGTTTGACTGGTCAGCGGCCGTTCGCCGTCGGCATCGGTAAGGTATGGGCCAATATTGCCGATGGAAGTATCACGGGAAGGTTAATTGGTGAAAAGCTTAAGCTATGGAGTTGCTGATACCGATTGCCGATGAAGAGTCATTGCCGATTGCCGATGAGGGGTCATTGCCAACTGCCGATGAGGGGTCATTGCCGATTGCCGATGAAGGGTGGTTGCTGATTGCCGATAGGGAATGATTGGTGAAGACAGTTACCAGCACAAGGTCGCTAATCGGGAGATGTTGCCGATTGCCGATCGGGAAAGTGTTGCCGATGCCGATGGACGTAACTTAGCGCTTGGTGGCAGCAGAAGACCACATGTAGCCAAAGAAGGAAGTTGCAGGGATCTGCCGATGGAAAGTTTTCATCGAAAAGAACAATAAGGAAACTGGTGTTTTGTACCAGTATTATTATTATAGTAGTTTGAGTCCGACTCTTGCATGAGTCGTTTATTTTCCTTTAAAATAGGCGTGTTTGTTTAGGGAAATAAATATTATTGTTTTAGATCCGACTCCTGCGTGAGTCAGTTTCCTTAAAATTAGGAGTTTGTTTTAGGAAGGATACGTGTCGTGTCTTTGTACAACTCTCCATGCGGGAGTAGAAATAGCCCAAGGGCTACGAAAAAGAATATCAATCCAATATCAAACAAACCAATTTTATTCTTATTCTACTTTTACCGCAATTTACCTTTATTGCATTAGTTATAGCTTTTCAACGAGTTCTTTCAAGCTTCGACGGGCTGCATCACCTTGATCTCCGTCAAATCCTTGCAAGTTCCGCGTGGGAGTACCTCTGAGCCTTGGCATTCGGGCGCATCGCTGTTGCCTCGTTCAGCTCTGCTCTAGTTATCCTGATCAAGCCCCAATTCCAGCATCCGGGCGCATCGCCGTTGTATGGATTGGATCTTGTTCTAGTTATCTTTGATCAATCTGAGCTTTGACATCTGGGCGCATCGCCATTGTCTCGTTCAGTTTTGTTCTAGTTATCGTCCTTGTCAATTAACTGGTCAAATCGACTGGCACGCCTCCGGAATACCGAGCTTTGGGTAATAGCCCAAGGTGTTCACAGATCCTGACGCTTTTTGTGTCAACACCTCTTTTGGCACACCCGGTGGGACACGATTATATAAATTATATATATTTATCATGACTAATCCAAGGAGTGTCATTGAAGTCTCCATAGCGCATCTGACAGGTCATCAGAAACAGGCTCTGGAGCAGGGCTTATACCTTAGATCCTTCAGCCTGAACGGGATCGGCGAGGCAGTACAGAAGCAAGATCCGCCGTCGCCACAGCAGACTACTTTCTACGTCGATCCAGGTAAAGTACAAGATACGGTTAATTATGCATCTAATGAGGTATTAATTAGCCAATCCAACGTGCTGTCCGATACCGTGTGCAATGCTGTTAAGCAAGCTTTCAAGGGACAGGCACCATATCATGTTGGTACAGAGTATCGTCAGGTCGGATCGGCATCTGCTGTGACTCCATCGGCGGCTCCAAGGGTGTTTACACCAACTATGAGCCAATCTGCCGATGAGATCGCGCCACCAAGGTTAAGCCCAACAAGCACTACTCAAGTAAACACAAATCTGGTGGCTTCAACAATGTCTAGACCCGTGATCCAGAATCAGCTAACGTCGGCCAGCTGCTGGGGATACGGTATGTATCCAAATCTATCTGCTGATTCCAGATTGGTCCGAGTTAACCATGCAGGGTGGGAGGTTCCTATGGCATCGGTAACATCCGTACAACCGATGGTTCCAGTGATGCATTATACTACGTCTCCTCCAACGGTGCAGTTGCCGACAAGGAATCTGCAAACGGCAATACCCAGAGTACCGTACGCCCAACCATCGGCAAGTCACTTGCCGATACAACAAAGCCCAGCTGCTGCCAGTCAACCCATGGTGGCAATGAATTACCCGGCGCCACAAGAACAAGCCTCAGCTGGCTATCAGTCACCGGCAGCTGCTTGGCCGGTGCAGCAAGGTGTGCCGATTGCCAATCAATCTGTGTCGGCAATCACTGCTCAAGTTGTGGTACCCGTGAGTCCAAGCGATCATCCAAGGGTACAACAAGAACAAACATCAGCCGGTTATCAGCCATCGGCAAATGCTTGGCCGACGCAGCAAGCCGGGCCAATAGTTAATCAGCTTATATCGGTAAATTCTTGGCCGATGCAACAAGGCATGTCGAGTTTCAATCAGCCTGCATCGGCGGCTGCTCAACCCATGGTACCTACAAATCAAAGCTATCATCCAAGAGTACAAGGGTTGCGAGAGTCATCGGCAAATGCCTAGCCGATGCAACAAAGCATGCCGAACGCCGATCAGTTTGTATCGACAATAGCTGCTCAGCCTATGGTACCCGCAAGTCGAGGCTATCATCTGAGCATACAGGGGATGCAAGAGTCGGCTAGTTATCAGCCGTCGGTAAGTCATTTGCCGATGACACCTAATGCAGGTTGGATCGGCCAATTACCGATTCAGCAACAAGTTGTACAGCCTGGGCGCCAAGTGACGGAGGTCCCGCAGTGTTGTCCGGTGAATTTTCAGAACGAAGTATCGGTACATCAACCGATAAGTATTACGCCGCATTACTCGCAAGTGTATCGTGAGACATCGGTGCAGCAACCGATGAATGTAATGCCACAACACGAACCGATAACTATGCAAAGTGGCCCATCGGCAACGCAGCCGATGCATAGTGTTCTAATGACTGGTACTGTGCATACTCTAAACATTTCAAGTACTTCGACGTCAAGACCTGGAGAGATAGATCAACCTACTCAGTCGGCAGGTGTCCAGAACTGCTCATCGGTTAATCAGCCAATGCACAATATTCAACGGATTGGTGCCACTGATGTGCTGACGGCCTTGATTTGCTCACCACAAGGATATGAAGTATATCAACCTACTCGACCAGTGGACATCCAGGGTGGTCCATCGGTCAATCAGCCGACGCATAATATCAAACGGGTTGGTGCTGATGATGGGTGGATGGCTCTGGTCTATTTAACACAAAGATGTGAAGAGGTACATCGGCTTGCTCGACCAGTGAACGTTCAAAGTTCCCCATCGGTCGATCAGCCGATGCATAATATTCAGCAGGTTGATGCCGCAGATGTGCCGATTACTCCGGCCTGTTCACCACGAAGACATGAAGAGATGCATCAACCTGTTACACCGCTCAACGAGCTTGTGCATCGGCAAAATCGAAACACAAAGGTGTGTGCGGCCGAGAAAGTGGAAGCTTCGGATTCGGGCGAAGAGCCAGATATCAGCGTTTCTGAATTGGAGAAAGTCACCTTTGATATCACAGAGGCTGATCAGGATATTAAATCGTTCGAACCCAAGAGGACTTGGAGCGCAAAAGTGCTCTTTGTTGGACGAGGGGGCTCTGAGTCAGATGACGAAGTGAACATCGGCACTTCTGAATGGGTGAAAGATGAGGAGTCGGTACCTTGTACGCTCGGCCAGAAAAGGATTGGAAAGTTCACCTTCGATACCACGAAGGCCGATGGGATATTTGACCTATTGCTTCAGGGAGGGCGAATTAAGCTGGCCCTTAACCAGGTAATTCCATCGGCTAAGGAACTCAAGGGGACCAGGTACTGCAAGTGGCACAATGCGACTTCTCACAGTACCAACGATTGCAAAGTGTTCAGGCAGCAGTTGCAGTCAGAGATTAACTCTGGACGAATACAACATGAAAATCCCAAGGTCCAGAAACCGATGGAAATTGATCAGCACCCGTTTCCAAAAAATATGGTGGAAACCAGTGGAAAGGCCAAGGTGCTGACAATTGATGCTACTAGAAAGAGTGCATCGGTAGATCCTGATCATCAAGTGGCTGAGCGCGACGTCGAAAAGTTTGCCGATGACAGGAAAGGCAAGAGAATTGCCGATGAAGGTGGCTATGTCGGAAGGGCTCCTGGTATGGTAATCACGCACAAGCTACCAAGGCGGAACTATCGGCAATCACGAGATGAGCGATATCGGCAGGAAGGAGAAGAACATCGGGAGTGGCTTCGTCGGAAGAATCATTGGAGGTGTCCCTTCTTCGTTCACTGTTGGGAAGAAGGCATTAAGCTACCTACTGCCGATGACTGTCCTGAATGCAACGGGTATCACACTGCCGATCAGTTAGGTACGAAACCTTATTTTGATGATCGGGCATCCAGGTACGCCAAGTCACCAGTACATGACTGGCTGGGGGCAAGCTTAGTGCCCATAGCAGGCTTGGCAGGCAGGTTGATCAAGAGGAGGACGAGGAACGGACCAAGAAAGAGCTCCCGATGAGGAAGTGTTCTCCAGAGGTTCAAACATCAGGAAAAGAGCCGATGCAAACAATGAGGGGCGGCACCGGCCTGTCTGGAAAACCGAAATCCATCAGTGGTGCCCTAAGGGTCTAACGAAGACCCAGAAAAGAAGAATTCAGCGTGAACGCCAAAACGATTTATGTGGCACTGAAGTTCCTTCAAGGGGGAAGCAGTGGAGGCCAAAGCGCAAGGATGGAGATCCATCGGCAGACGGCAATATTTTGCCGATGGTCTAATCGGGGTCGGTCTTGGACCTGTTGGCTTGGGGGCCGCGCTCGGCAGGTGGGCGATTTCAATTATTATACTTGGGCGCGCCTGCCGATGGTTTGTGTTTGAAACGCCATACTGTCGATGAATTCGTTAACTGCCGGAGGAAGATGGTTGTGGGAATGATTCTGCCGCGCTTGCGTACGATGACTAAGGGTGTGGTGCGTGTGTTCTAGAGGTTGCTCCTTGTACTTTCTTTGGTGGGTCTATCGGCATTGTCCTAAGTTTGTTATGGTGGAAGTATGAAATTTTGTTGCCGATTATTGCCACATCAACGAACAATCGGGCTGAATACTGGACTCCGCTAGAAGTTGAGATTACTCAGAGAAGAGTTTAGCCGATTTGACAAGTTATGGTGTTGGTAATGTTTGCCGATAACTGGGAGAAGGAGTTCGTCGATGGTACTCTGGTATGAGAGTTGATGTTACCGATTGGATCTATGTTCTAAGGTTGGAAAACAGTGTCTTAATTGGGGAGGTCCTTATCGGAGAAGGCAGTCTGCTCCCAGCACTTACATCCTGGAGACTCTTAAGGGGTCAACGTATAGCGTGCTCGTTTGAATACCGATGAAGGGAAAGTTATAATACATCGGTAAAAGCACATTGACATTGTCTTAAAGAAATCAAGTATCGATATTACATTTGCCGATGTGACGGAATTTAATAAGTTACAACAGAGAGTGGATAACTGATATTGCACGCAGGCGGATTTGTTCTATCTCCTCTATCTCCCTAGTGTCCTCATCGGCAGAGCCTTCAACCGACTTGATCTTTCTCTTTAGAGAGATGGCTTGTCGGGCATTGCTGTCTCTCTCTTGTCGTAGAGCTTTGATGGTGTCGGGAAGTTGAGCTCTCTTATGGCTGACTGCATTCAGAGATTCTTCAACCTTTCTCAGCTCAGCTTGCAACTCTTCCTTTCTTGCCGATAGCTGGATGAAAGCCTGTTCAAGCTCAGTGCCGGAAGCTTCTACTTGGCTGATGTTTTTGTGCTTCTCATCGGCAGTTCGCTTCAACTTCAGCATTTCTTCCGTAAGCTTCGATTGAGCATTCCTGTTGGCGATACGGCTTGAAACCCGTTGGTATTGAAGTCGGCGACTCTCAAGGAAGGCTGCTTGAAGGAGTATCTCTTCTGCGTCGGTGGGTAGTTGGCCTTGGAGATCCTTGAAGACTGTCCTTGCTGCGTTTGAATCTTGGACGAGCTGTGATGTGTCTTGTTGCAGCAGGGAAAGCAGTGCTTCGAGTTTGGATTTGACTGCTGCCGATAGAGCTAGGGCAGAACTTTCTTCTTCCTCATCATCATCGGGAACGTTGATGACAAAGGAGAATAAGCTATCGGCTTGAATGGGGCCTTCTTGATGCTCCTCATCGTCCTGAGGGTTGATGCCAAAGGAGAATAGGCTGTCTGGGGAGTCCTGGGCCTAAAAATGAAGAAGTTAGAATATGCTGATCATGAGGTTACACTACAAATTTTTAGGTGACCAACTTACCATCTTGAAGCGGATTTCTTGCCTGGGACTTGGCATGTTGGAGGGTCCAGCCTCATCTTGGAAATCGGCAGCCGTTGCCGATGGATGAGCTGTTGCTGAAGCCGTTGGTGTTGGTGCTGTTGTCGGCATTGCTTTCGATGTGGTAGTTGGCTCCCTTGGCAGCGACACCGCTCTTTCATCGGGAGTCTCGGCTGGTGGAGGCGCCGATGCCGATGTTGTCGCAGCTGCTGCAGCAAGTGGAGTTGTCCCTTGGTTAGGGTTTTCATCTGATGAAGGCACTGGTGCCGATACCGATGCCGTTGGGTCCTATGGTAGCAGTGCCATACTCTCATCGGGGATTTCGGCTGGTGCCGATGCTGATGCCGCTTCCACTGCTGCAGCAGGTGTTGTCTCCTGGTCAGGGACGTCGACTAGTGGGTGATCGGGAATCGGAGCCGTCGACGGTCCTACTGATGGTGCAGCGGTAGTTGGTGGCGCAGTTGAAGCCGATGGCGAAGATGGGCTAGCCAGCCTTAAGCGCCTTTTCTTCCGTGGCGCGGCAACGGGAGATCCAGCCCGTTTCGACGAAGACTGGGGGGCATCGACGGCTGGGCTTGAAGGTACTTGTCTACTGGGAGCAGTTGCCGATGACCTCATAGCCTGAAAATATTCAATGCAAGTTATACAAAGTGAATGTTGCCGATTAAACAGTATATAATTGGTATGAGTGAAGATGAGTTTACTGCAAACACCCGCGTTAGGGCAGCAGCAGCGGCCGATGTAGCCTGGGCTTTTGCAGGTGTCGGTGTAGGTACCTGTCGAGGAATGAAGGCGGCTAATGTGGGGTCTTTATTGCCGATGAGTGATACAGGACTCATCATTCGAAGCTTGAAGGGCTTGCCGCTCCTACTCATCGGAGGAATCGGGTCATCAACCTGTCAAACGCAAGAAGGTTGAATACCGATGGTGGAGGTAAAAGTAAGGAATGCATCAGAATGAAGACTTATAGCGTCGTCGGGGATGATGTGATCGGCATCGATCATGTGCCAATAGTAGTGCGACGACTTGGCAAACAGTTGGCACCTCCATTCTTGCCACCAAGACTTGTACTCATTTGTAATAAAGGAGGTTGGTGACCAGGAGGACAGGTCAAGATCTGATACATCGGCATCGGGAGAAAGGTTGACCACCTTGTTCCAGTACAGGGCGCTGGAGAATGTCTGCCTAGGCCTCACTACCTTGGAGTAACAAAGCTTGATCGGTAGTTGACCGAACACCAGTTGTCTTGCCGCTACCGATGGGTAATAGAACTCAAATGATGGAGGGGCATTCTTTCCCGATCCGAAGATGTTTACTGGAATAGCTCGAGGAGTGATGCTGGCCTTCATAATTATCTGGTTCTCAGGTACATTCCCATCAGTAAGGTTAAATAGCAGTGGGAATTGGTTGTCTTCGTCAGCGTATGGCCACCAGAGCCGTTTTGTGGCAGGAATCCCGTTATAGAACTTCTGAAAAAACATGCCGAATTGTTCTGCATCGGCATCGGTCCCTGGCAGCACTATAATGGCCTCTCCAAAGTTGAGTGGAGGGCGAGTTGCCGATTCATCCTCCCCACATTGGTGGTCTTCTGGTGTGTCTCTCGGGAAACGTTGAGCGAACAAGTCAAACTGAAGCGTTTTCTGCATCTGTGCGTTCAACCACATATTGATGAACCACCAGGGGCCTCCAAGGTTGCCGATGTGTTCACCCAGCAGTAACTTCTGGGATACTTGATGGAGAAGACGATATACCGATCCTAGAAGATATCTGCCCAGGGGGAGTCTTGTCCCATCGGCGAGCAGCTCAGCTGCTGGAAGATACATGGTAGTGGGTCCAACTGCCCTACCGCAGAAGATAAACTTGTCCAGCCACATGTTCAGGAAGGTGGCATGCTCCCTCTGGTTTACCGATCCTGTCTTCTGGTATTCCTGAATATAACCTGTCCAGCCGCCGATATTCCGGGAGTTCACTTTGTACTCAGCTTTCCTATTGAACAAAGTGAAGGTATTGGCAGAGGACACGTCCAGACCGGTCAGCATATGGACATCGGCGAGCGTTGGGGTGGCTGGTCCGTGTCGGAACAGGAAGGCGTTCATGGTGTCCGACCAAAAATAGGAGGCAGCTATCACCATGTTCTCGTTTCTCTCTATATCGGCAATAGAGAGCCGGATGCATTGGTCCAAATTGCGTTCTTGCCAATAAATTTGCTGCGCCCTAGCAACCCTGAGGTACCAATTTTTCCACCCCTTAGTGGGCTTGGGCCATGATCGGAAAGCATCCTTCCACAGTCCTAAACCGAAACATTCAGATCTGAAAGGGATTCGGTTGGTTTCTGCGTTGATTATGTAGTTGGGATCCGGATTGCCCATGGGGCCTAAATAGCTAAAGGTGGAACCAGCAAGTGGGATCACTACTTTGTTGTACAGTTCCTAGGAGAAATCAGAAAGGGAATGGAGATAAATCCAGATCTGTGCGAGAAAATAACCAGCGGAAGGTTGGATTGGGAAAAGAATGAGCCTTACCTTTGGGATGTCGACTTGGATCGTCATTGGAGCCGAGGGAGTGCTGGCAGTTCGTCCTTGGATTGCGGAAGGGTACTATTGCTCGAGCTCGTGTTCTTCAGAGCGGCTGGAGGTTGAAGACGAAGGCAAGGAAGTGAAAGTGAAAGTGAACTCGGGGTAAAAGGTAGTGTGGATCCCGGTAACTTTTATAAGTTTACTCAGGGGCATTTTGGGGTTCCGTTTCACATTGTGCAGGAATGTGGAGAGGTCCGCAGTAGATACGCGTGGTGATCGAGTTGATCTGCAACTGTTTGTGCTAGAATCGAGGGATGTTATTATTAAATTGCAGTTCCATGCACAGAGATCGAGGAAACTGTGCATCTATCTCGGAAGTAACGGCACAGCAGCAGCTACAGCAACGGCTACAGTGGAGAGAATTTCGGCATGTAAAGTATTATACATCCCGAAACTGGGGGGGCATGTGTTGACACCGTTTTTTAGCACGTGTCAAATGAGCTAAGGTTTGACTGGTCAGCGGCCGTTCGCCGTCGGCATCGGTAAGGTATGAGCCAATATTGCCGATGGAAGTATCACGAGAAGGTTAATTGGTGAAAAGCTTAAGCTATGGAGTTGCGGATACCGATTGCCGATGAAGAGTCATTGTCGATTGCCAATGAGGGGTCATTGCCAACTGCCGATAAGGGGTCATTGCCGATTGCCGATGAAGGGTGGTTGCTGATTGCCGATAGGGAATGATTGGTGAAGACAGTTACCAGCACAAGGTCGCTAATCGGGAGATGTTGCCAATTGCCGATCGGGAAAGTGTTGCCGATGCCGATGGACGTAACTTAGCGCTTGGTGGCAGCAGAAGACCACATGTAGCCAAAGAAGGAAGTTGCAGGGATCTGCCGATGGAAAGTTTTCATCGAAAAGAACAATAAGGAAACTGGTGTTTTGTACCAGTATTATTATTATAGTAGTTTGAGTCCGACTCTTGCATGAGTCGTTTATTTTCCTTAAAATAGGCGTGTTTGTTTAGGGAAATAAATATTATTGTTTTAGATCCGACTCCTGCGTGAGTCAGTTTCCTTAAAATTAGGAGTTTGTTTGAGGAAGGATACGTGTCGTGTCTTTGTACAACTCTCCATGAGGGAGTATAAATATGTGCCCAAGGGCTACGAAAAAGAATATCAATCCAATATCAAACAAACCAATTTTATTCTTATTCTACTTTTACCGCAATTTACCTTTATTGCATTAGTTATAGCTTTTCAACGAGTTCTTTCAAGCTTCGACGGGCTGCATCACCTTGATCTCCGTCAAATCCTTGCAAGTTCCGCGTGGGAGTACCTCTGAGCCTTGGCATTCGGGCGCATCGCTGTTGCCTCGTTCAACTCTGCTCTAGTTATCCTGATCAAGCCCCAATTCCAGCATCCGGGCGCATCGCCGTTGTATGGATTGGATCTTGTTCTAGTTATCTTTGATCAATCTGAGCTTTGACATCTGGGCGCATCGCCATTGTCTCGTTCAGTTTTGTTCTAGTTATCGTCCTTGTCGATTAACTGGTCAAATTGACTAGCACGCCTCCGGAATACCGAGCTTTGGGTAATAGCCTGAGGTGTTCGCAGATCATGATGCTTTTTGTGTCAACAGGTACCCTATTTCTAGGTATCCGATAGTAGCCCCCGAGCCTTCGATGTAGTGAAGGACTACACCGGAGGCTTCCGAGAGCGCTTATGGTGGTTTGGTTGAGTCTTTGGATTTCGGTGGGTGCACGTGAGCGCACCCGCCGGGTGTAGCCCTCGAGACCTTAGTGGGAAGATATTTCCTACTAAGGGCTTATTCGGAAACCTTGCACAGTGCTTGACCCTTCGCCTCCCTCACGAGGCGGGGAGGGAGTGGTCTGCTCCGTACGTCAGAGCCAGAGCTCTGGCTGCGCGCCATCCCTGCTGCGGGTTGTACTGTTAGCAAGTAGGCCCTGAGATGACGAGTCGATGTGCTGTCTTTCGGCCTGTACGGGCGATTGACCGGTCGAAGACATGTTTCTCAGATTCCGGGGTCTGACTGCGCCCCCTCTCACTGTAGTCAGAAAGTGGACGTGCCGTGTCTTTTCCATTTGAGGTGCGGTACCAGGGCACCGCTCGCTCTGCGGTCAAGATTCTAAACGGCACGCCCTGAGCCCGTCCTCTATTTGGCCATTTATGGCCCCGCTGCACCCTCTTGAAGTGGGTGCTTCGGTACAGTGCGGTGTGGTTGGGAGGCGAACGCTGTAGCCCCACGGGCCTGCCGCCGTGTGGATGCCCTGGTGGGCTATAAATAGGGGCGACTGCTTATGGGAAGACTCACACCCTTACAGTATGGTTTGCCCTAGATTCTTCCTCCGAGGTCTTGTCGTAGAGTCCCTTGAGCCTCCCTGGCGGGCGACCTTTTGAGAGCAGCACCGTCTCGTGCCATCGGAGTTCTGCGTTGGGAGCACCACCGTCTCGTGCCATCGGACGGGAGATGTCAGGGGGAGTTTTGGGGCATGAGTAGTTCTTCCCCGTCATCTCGTCCCACGAGACGGTTGTGCTCCCCTGCCGTCTCCCATAGTAGGGGGCCAAGGATCCGTCTAGCGGAAAGACTGTGCGGTCCGCCCGCACAGCTTTCTAAGCTAGATGTTCCTTGGGCCTACTGGTGGCGACGGCACGGTTGGGAGACGGTGGACCTGCGGGCCGGTGAGCCTGGTCGCGTCCGAGTGTGGATGTGTCAGTGCCACCCCCCGAAGCCCTAGGGATCAAAAGGTGACTGTCCGCGCACGCGCACGGGGTCGCCTTGATCATGTAGCACCTGTGTAACCACTGGTTCTGCATGCCTAGTTGGGCTTCGAGGGAGTGGTCCTGAACGTCCCTTGGTGCTTGTGAACGCCCTCCCAGAGTAGGGCAGGGTGTGTCGCCGGACCGACGGGCGTTCCGTGGCCCGACGTTCGAAGCGTGACCTAGAAAAATGCTTGACCAACTTGTCATGCCCGACCTTCGTATCTCTGGACCTTAATGGGCTGTCGGGGCGTCTATAGCCCTTATCCCTTTAGCTTACCTGGACCCAGAGGCCATCCCCGTTGGTATCGGTGCGTAGGCGTTCGTCCGATCTCTGGATGCGTCATGTGAACCGTGTCGGGGGTCGAGCCGAGCCCTACTTGCGCTTGAGGGTAAACGTGACGTTGAGCCTGATGTCCGTGCGAATTTCAGAAAAAAGTTTCTCGCGCACGAGCGGGGACAGAAATCGAGCGAAAACGGTCAAACGTGGGGAGGAGATCGGGATGAGGCAAGACTTTATTGAAAAAATCGAGGAAGAGCAGCCCCTTTATCCAGCCCCCAAGTAAGACGTGCGACCCGGGCTGGGAACGCGTCTTGCTTACTGTTCAGGCTACGTGTTGCCCACGTGGGGTATATCAAACCTCTTCTAAAGAAAAGACACTAACGCGGGCGTATGTGATTCGGGGGGGGAACGTTAGGCATAGAAGCGACGTAGCTTTTCGATGTTCCAGGCGTTGGAGAAGACTTGGCTGTCGGGACCCACGATGGTGATCTTGTGGTTTCCGGGGCGGAGGACCTCCACCACGAAGTACGGTCCTTCCCATGGCGGCGTGATTTTGTGCTTGTCTTTATTGCTTTGCCTGAGCCGAAGCACCAGGTCACCGATGTTGAATTCGCTCTTGCGGACGCGGCGATCGTGGTACCTCCGGAGGGCCTGGTGGTACTTTGCGGAATGTAGGAGGGCGATGTCCCTTGCTTCGTCTAGCTGGTCCACGGTGTCCTCCATGTTGGCTTGGTTGCCCCCCTCATCGTAAGCCTTGACCCGCGGGGAACTGTACTCCAGGTCGGTGGGGAGCACGACCTCCGCGCCGTAGAGCATGAAGAAAGGGGAGCAGCCGGTGGCTCTGCTCTGGGTCGTTCTGAGGTCCAGAGGACGGCTGGCAATTCTGCGACCCAACGGCCTTCAAACTTCTTAAGCCGGCTGAAGATCCTTGTTTTTAACCCATGCAGGGTCATCCCGTTGGCGCGCTCGACCTGCCCATTCGTTTGGGGGTGCGCGACGGCGGTCTAGTCTACCCGGATGTGGTTCCTGTCGCAGAAGTACATGAACTTCTTGCCAGTTAATTGGGTGCCGTTGTCGGTGATGATCGTGTTGGGCAGTCCGAAACGATATATTATGTCTGTGAAGAACATGACTGCCTGCTCCAACTTGATCCGGGCAAGGGGGCGTGCCTCGATCCATTTCGAGAATTTGTCGATGGCGACGAGAAGGTGGTCGAAGCCCCCGGGGGCCTTGGAGAGTGGTCCCACCAGGTCCGGACCCCAGACCGCAAAGGGCCATGTGAGGGGGATGGTCTACAGCGCCTACGCGGGCAGGTGAGACTTGTTAGCGTAGAACTGACACCCTTCGCAGGGAGAAGAACTGGCACCCTCCCCGCAACATTGCCGTTGCGCCACGTGGCCTCCGGGCCAGCTGCTCGCGCCCGCCGGCGCTTGCCTGCGCTCGCCCGCGCGTGTGAGCATCACATGCTGCAGCGGGGCCCACCTGGCTGCCTTGGTCTGCTGCCTGGGTGGCAGCACATACTGCAGAGGGGCCCACCTGGCCCCCTTGCCTGCCACCGCAAGCAGCCCCTGCGGCTGTAGGTGATTTGGGGTGCTGACGTCACGATGACGTCATCATCTCTTTTTAATTTGCACATATCTTTTTATTCCGGGCTCCAAACGTAGCAAATAATATATCCATTTTAATCGTCTCGACGAGCCCGTCACAATGGTGTACTCAAATTCATCATTTGATATACTTTTATATGATGATAATCAATACCTGCACTCAAATAGTCAAGGGACATGTGGAACTAGTTATCGGATATAATATGTTCATGTTATGTTTGTTTTCCTTTGAATATGAGGATGTTGATGGTATTTTGATGGTGACAGAATGGCTCATAATTACCGTCAACAAGATCCTCCATATTTACCTCTTTGCTCGTCCTCGAGTAAAGGTTAAAAGCTAATATGACTATAACATCATTAAGGAATATAGCAAGCATAAAGTTTCCTTCAAGACATTTCTTATACAAGTGGGATATTTGGCATTGTCTAACATATATCCTTTAGAGGTTGAGAAATGGAACAGTTCTCAAAGAAAAGTCATCTTTCCAAATCATATTTTAGTACTTGGAGTTTTTGATAAATTTTCAAAAGAAAGCACATAAGTCAACTTACTCCTCATATAGCACTCTAGATCACTCACAAGGTGTATGATTCCTTACCAAGGCATAGTATGAGGTTGCCTTCTCTTTTATCTTCCTACTTCTAAATGGCTTATGTGGAGCTTAGGTAGGGATAAAGAATGTAGCAAACTTACCTTGCATATATTGTAAAGTCAAATTCCGAATCCAATGAGAGAAGTGTCATACTCTTAGATCAAGATGTGCAAGTGTGTGAAACATGGCAAATGATCAGTACTCCTTTATTTGATATGGTCTCTCTTTCTAACTTATTATTTTGAGACATAACTATCTTTCTTTCTTTCTTTTCATATGAGCTTTTATTTGCTCATTAATTATTATTTTTCTAAGACTTGGGACCTTCATGTGCCCCTATATATTTTTTCATATTTTTCATAATTTTGCATAGTCTATGTCTCATTTGACTAACAACATACTAGAGAGAGAATTTCTATTAGAACATGGAGCATGAACTATGTGGAAAATGTAAGGCATGTTTTTGCGTACTTCCAGTGTAGAAGCAGCATATATATGTGGCGTGTACGTGATCTTGATCTTGGGAGCATGATAAGTCTCTGAACAAGGGTCACGAAACTTGACCAAACTCAACACAAAGTAAGCAGCTTATGTAGAAAGCTTAAATCATGAAAGAGCATATATGACTGTGGTAGGAATTTTCTCACTATAGAGGAGTAGTGACATTATGGTTTTATGATATTTTCAAAAATTAATCTCCAAGCACTTTAAATAGACAAGGTATGAATCATGAGCCAAGAACTATATCACATTAATCAACAACTTAGTCAATATGATTTTCCTATCAAGATATTTTTCCCACTAGCATAAGCATATGCAAGAAGTCAACTTATGATGCTTCATCCTTTCAAAATGGCATAGATCATGTCACTTTTCAAATTTTAATTTCAGATGCGATCTTCTTGTTTTTATTCAATATTAAAAGAAAACATAAACTAAAGAAAAGAAATGCATTAAAAGAAGAAGAGGAGAAGATTGACAAACCAGTCAGGAAGCAGGTTAAGAACGTGTGGATGATGACTGGTGGAACCAGGGGTCCATAGTGGGGTCGGCCGACCCCACTTTGGTGCCTCTGGTCATTCTGGTGCCCGCACTTGTGAAGGTTGGGGGTCAGATGACCCCCCCATACTTCGTTGAAGGTGTACCTGACTTTTTATTCATAGAGAACAAATGTGAAAACACAAAGGACTCTACTGGTGGGACACACTAGTGAGTCAAAATTTATTTGAATGGAGCAAGACATGGAGTGATATTGGAAAGATAAACATGACTAAGCAAAAGAGACACAAGGCATAAGAATAAGGGACTAGACAAGTTTTATGTTAGATCATGGAAAGTTTTGAATTCAATCATGTCTATTTGCTCATCTAGTTTATCAGGTTCAAGAAATACTTTTAATCATTGGCCATTTACCTTAAAGATCTTACCTTCATCATCTTGAAGTGTAATAGCTCCATGAGGCGAAGTATCTATGACTTGAAATCGCCCTTCCCATTTGCTTCGAAGTTTTCCATGTCCAAATAACCTTACTCTTGAGTTTAACATGAGTACCTTGTCTCCTGGCTCAAATTCCTTTTTCTTTATCCTCTTGTCATGCCATCTCTTTGTTCTTTCCTTGTAGATTTTGGCATTGTGGTATGCTTTCTCACTCCATTCTTGTAATTCTGAGATTTGCATTTTCCTATGCCTTCCTGTAGCTTGTAGATCCATATTCCAATTCTTTATGGCCCAATGTGCTCGAAACTCCAACTCGACCGGGAGGTGACAAGTCTTCCCATATACTATTTGGTATGGTGACATGCCAATGGGTGTCTTGAATGCTGTCCTGTATGCCCATAGTGCATCAGGTAGCTTGTCCCTCCATCTTTTCCCCATCTCATCTACTATCTTCTACAATATGTTCTTGATTTGTCTGTTGGACGTTTCTGCTTGTCCACTTGTTTGGGGATGGTATGGAGTTGAACCATTGTGTCGGATGCCTTGCTCTTCTAGGAAGCATCGGAAACTCCGTTCAATGAAGTGGGAGTCCCCGTCACTTATCACCAGCCTTGGGGTTCCAAACCGTGGAAAGATGGTTTCTTCAAACATATTTCTTGAGCTTTTTTGCATCTGTTGCTTTGCATGGCATTGCTTCAACCCACTTGGACACATAGTCCACAGCCACTAGAATGTACTCACATCCACGGGACTTGGGAAAAGGTCCCATGGAGTCAATGCCCCATACGTCAAAAAGCTCCACTTCAAGGTTGTTTGTCAGTGGCATTGCATCTCGAGCATTGATGTTCCCATGCTTCTGGCACCTCACACATCTCTTGATGAAGTTCTTTGTATCTTCATACATGGTTGGCCAGAAGAAACCACTTTGCCAGATCTTTGCATGGGTTCTGAATGCTCCATAGTGCCCTCCATATGTTGCAGCATGACACCTCACGATGATCTTGAATGATTCTACTTCAGGGACACATTTCCTTAACAGACCATCATTGCAGACTCTATACAGGTAAGGATCATCCCAGAGATGTACTCGACTATCTTGTATGAGCTTTTTCTTGTTTTCTCCTGGTGGTACTTGTCCTGCAACCATAAAGTTCACAATACTAGCGTACCATGGGCTAGAGTCTGTGATCTTGAGGAGCATGTCATCCCTTAGGAAGTCATTGATCGGCAGGTCCTGTGCATCATGGAAATGCATTCTAGACAAGTGATCGGCTACCGAATTTTCTACTCCTTTTTTATTTTTTATTTCCAAATCAAATTATTGGAGTAGAAAGATCCATCTTATTAAACGTGGTTTAGCATCTTTCTTAGTGAGCAAGTATTTTAAGGCAGCATGATCGATATAAATAATAACCTTTGCTCCAACTAAGTAAGATCTAAATTTGTCAATAGCAAACACAACAGCAAGGAGCTCTTTTTCAGTTGTTGCATAATTAAGTTGAGCTCCTGCCAAAGTTTTGCTAGCATATGAAATTGCATGATACTTTTTATCTTTTGTTTGGCCAAGAACGGCACCAACAACATAATCACTTGCATCAGACATTATTTCAAAAGGGAGTGTCCAATCAGAGGGTTAGATGATTGGAGCAGAGATAAGTGCTTTCTTGAGAATATAAAAAGCATTTAAGCACTCATCATTAAAATCAAAGGGTGCTTCTTTAGCAAGCAGGTTTGTTAAAGGCCGAGCAATTTGAGAGAAATCTTTAATGAAACGCCTATAAAAACCAGCATGCCAAGAAAACTTCTAACACACTTGGCATTCGTGGGAGGTGGAAGCTTCTCTATGACTTCTATATTAGCTCTATCCACCTCGATCCCACGTTCGGACACTCTATATCCTAGCACTATACCTTCCTAAACCATGAAATGACATTTTTCCCAATTCAGGACTAAATGCTTTTCCTCACATCTTTGTAAGACATTGTCCAAATTCTCAAGACAATCATCAAAGGTTTTTCCATAGACAGAGAAATCATCCATGAAAACCTCCATGATTTTTTCAATCATGACAGAGAATATGGACATCATGCACCTTTGGAAAGAAGCAGGAGCATTACATAATCCGAAAGACATACAATGATATGCATATGTCCCATAAGGGCATGTGAAGGTGGTCTTACTTTGATCCTCGGGATGGATGGGAATTTGATGATAACCCGAATAACCATCAAGGAAACAGAAAAAAGAATGTTTTGCTAACTGTTCCAACATTTCATCAATGAAGGGTAACGGGAAGTGATCTTTCTTTGTAGCCTTATTGAGTTTTCGGTAATCTATGCACATCTTCCAACCCGTGACGGTTCATTGAGGGATCAACTCATTTTTCTCATTTTTCACAACCGTCATTCCTCCCTTCTTAGGCACTACTTGCACAGGGCTAACCCACTCACTATGAGGAACAGGGTAGATTATGCCCACATGTAAGAGTTTTAAAACCTCTTTCTTCACAACCTCTCTCATCGTGTTATTAAGCCTCCTTTGAGGCTCCCTAGATGGTATGGATTCATGATCGGTAGGGATGCGATGTGTGCAAAGAGCAGGGCTAATCCCTATGAGATCTTGAAGAGAGTAGCCTAAGACGGATTGATGTTTCTCCAGAATGGTGAGGAGTTTAAGAGTCTCCACCGAAGAAAGTTTGTCACTTATGATCACGGGGGATTCTCTATCACCGTTGAGGAAAGTATACTTGAGACCAGAAGGAAGGGGTTTGAGCTCGATGGGAGGTTTGGGTGGTGGTTCAGATTCCTTCAAATCTATAGGTTCATCCAAGTTGTCTCCTTCTTGGATGAAGTGCTGAGCATCATCTTCAAGATCTGGTTCGAAAGAGTCTTGAAGGAAGGCTACCATTACCTCCTCCATCGGCTGACACTCGGGATTCGATTCTACTATTGAATTGGTAGATCGAGTTAAGGGAACCAAAAGGTTCACTCCTTTCCCAAGGTTGACATCAAGGCTCCCCGGATATTTACTTTCTTGTAAAAGCTTTTCAAGGGGATGCCCGATCAAAAGATCAAAATCCGAGATCTCAAAGATATAGAAGTTCAAGAGAATCTCGATTTCGTTGATTGTGATTGGGACCATGCGTGCAATCCCATGACTCTTGATGACTTCTCCAGACGGAGTCTTGAGGAGTTTGTCACTTGGAGTCAAAGGTTCATTGCCCGTGAAGAGAGTATATGCTAGAGAATCAGACATAATTCTCACTCCGACGGTGGGATTGTAAAGAGAATCTAAAGCAACACTTTTCATGAAACAACGAATGGTTGTGGAGGGAGAAATAATTCGAATTACTTCGCATGAAGTTTCAGCCTCCTTAAGCCATTCATTGCTCATGATGGATGTAAGTTGTTGGATCATTTCCTTTAGATGATTTGGAGAATGAAGGTTTAGAGGAGAAGATCCAGAAGATTTCTTTTGCACGGGGAAATTCGAGGTGTTTCCAAACCTCAGAATCAGAGAAAAGATCATCCTCGATTTCAAAAGGGAAATCCAAAGGTTGAATTTCTTCATCCTTTGGAGGAATTGGACTTTGGGGTATTTGTGGCTCAGGATTGATAGCTAAATTTTGGGATTGGATTAGTAGTGATTCGGCTATCAAGACTTCTTCTTGTTTGGGGGTGCTTCCTCTTCTTCCTCAGGGAGTTCGTCATGAATGCCAGTGTAAGGGGTGTTTTCAAGGATGTTGTCAAGAATAGACCTTGCTTCACTAGCGGATAAATGAAGGAAAGCTCCTCTAGAGGCTATATCAAGGAATTGTGTGGAATCCTTGCTAAGACCCAGATAGAAGTGTTGTAAGAGCACAGGTTCGGGTATAGCAAGATCGGGGCCTGAAGAGATAAGATCTGTAAAACGGACCCATGATGCACCTAGAGGCTCCTTATCTTTTTGCTTAAAATCTAGGACCTCCGTTCGAAGATGAACGACTCTAGAGACAGGGAAGAAGGCTAAGAAGAATTTGGCTAGAAGGGTCTCCCAGTCTCCTTGTACACTCCCTACGTGTCAAGAATACCAATGTTTAGCTACTCCCATCAAAGAGAATGGAAATAGCTTCCATTTCAAGGTATCTCGTGTCATGCCTTGAATATGAAGACATGAGCACAATTGCTCGAACTCATGTAAATGGGTGTAGGGATTTTCATCTTCTTCCCCAGAAAAAGGTTGTGCCTGAATCATTGCTATGAAAGCAGGGCGAAGCTCATAGCGAACAGCTAAAATAGCTTTGGATGATTTTGGTGGCTCCAAACTAGCACCCTTTGGAGCACCAAATTGAAAGAGGGGTGTTGGATCCATGATATGAATGTTAAAATTAAAAGATAAACGGACGACTCGATTCTATGTTAAGAATAGCTACCGTTCCCCGACAACGGCGCCAGAAAGCTTGTTGACACAAATGGTGGCACAAAGGATAACCCGCAAGCACACGGCTGTCAAGGTAGCTTTCACCCAAGAGTATTCCAGGGGTATCGAATCCACAAGGAACGTGAAGTGTACTTAACAAAGAACTAAGTTCGTCCTATGATGACACAAGGGGTTTATGATAGGTTGGGTAGAGAGGATTTTCTGTGGTTATGAAACTAGCAAGGTAAGGTAAGATACAAAGGTTGTTCATTTCGGGCCACTAGACCGCTTAGCAACAGAAAGGGATGAGAAGGGTGCTAAACCGCCTAGCACAAGAAAGCCTACGTTTTAAGAACTTGGCCGAACGTGGTGGGATCAAAGCCTAGATAGGACTGTCACCCCTACTAGGTACCACAAACAAACCATTGAACAAGCCGCAGACACAGGTAAGCGTAAGCCTAGACACCACGTCTACACTATATCTTACTACTCTAATCCGGATCCTGGTGAAATTGATTAGAGTACCGGTTTAAGGGCGGTAAACCAATGAACAACTAGAGTAATTACTTTACCAGAACTGAAGATCAATTACCATAAAAGAATCTCAAATGCAGACTTACAAAAGAGAAGACCGCATCTGTAGAGGTACAGCTAGGAGAAGACACCAGACAGACCTGGCTCCTCTCCAAGTACAGCTCGGAGAAGACGCCACACAGGCTCGGCTCTTCTCCAGACTCTCCTCACTCTCTCCCTATTTTCTATGCTACTACTAGAGTAGGGCTTCGCCTATGTGTAGAGAGAGTAGCTCCCCCTTGGTGTGTTGAATAAGAGGGAGTGAGGGGGTATTTATAGTGGAGAGGTGGAGTAGGGGCTACTCCGGTGCCACCTCATCAATCCGCGTGATGTTGTTTGGCCTCCCTTGGATCAAAGCTGTCATTGAACTAGTGTCTAGGATGCTCCAAGGGTATGCAACCAACTTGTATAGGTCGGTGGTGAAGTCCCCCACGTGTTGGAGTCAAAAACCGGGCGAGAACCGGATCCTAAGGTGGTGAACCGGACCCGAACCGGCGGACTGGGCGCTATTTTCTACTAACTGGAGAGAAAACTGGGGGCAGGCTAGCTGAACCGGTTGGTCCAGGCGGTCCAACCGCGCCTGGACCGCCTAGACCGGCCAACCGCCTCCCCGCACCACTGACGTTGCGCCACGTGGCCTCCGGGCCGGCTGCTCGCGCCCGCCCGCGCTTGCCTACGCTCGCCCGCGCGTGGGAGCAGCACATGCTGCAGCAGGGCCCACCTGGCCCCCTTGCCTGCCACCGCAAGCAGCCTCTGCGGCTGTAGGTGATTTGGGGTGCTGACGTCACGATGACGTCAGCATCCCTTTTTAATTTGCACATATCTTTTTATTCCGGGCTCCAAACGTAGCAAATAATAAATCCATTTTAATCCTCTCGACGAGCCCTTCACAATGGTGTACTCAAATTCATCATTTGATATACTATTATATGATGATAATCATTACCTGCACTCAAATAGTCAAGGGACATGTGGAACTAGTTATCGGGTATAATATGTTCATGTTATGTTTGTTTTCCTTTGAATATGAGGATGTTGACGGTATTTTGATGGTGACAGAATGGCTCATAATTACCGTCAACAGTGCCTCTTCCCTTTTTAATTTGCACACATCTTTTTATTCCGGGCTCCAAACGTAGCAAATAATAAATCCATTTTAATCGTCTCGACGAGCCCGTCACAATGGTGTACTCAAATTGATCAGTTGATATACTATTATATGATGATAATCATTACCTACACTCAAATAGTCAAGGGACATGTGGAACTGGTTATCGGGTATAATATGTTCATGTTATGTTTGTTTTCCTTTGAATATGAGGATGTTGATGGTATTTTAATGGTGACAAAATGGCTCATAATTACCGTCAACAGTGCCTCTGTACTAGGCAAGTCTGACGCATGAGCTGGCACTGAGGGAGCAATCTCTGACTCTATAGCAGGGACTGTAAGAGGTGTCTCTAACACTGGAAGCTCCGCCGTCTGTTCTTGGGGCTCACTAGCCACTAGAGTCACATCTGGCTGGACCACTGGAGTAGTAGTGTGTGTAGCAGGTGGATCCTGAGGTGCAAGCTCTGACGAAGCCACTGAAGAGGGGAACGTGCCACATGTCTGTGGTGCTGGCTCCGGCGGAGAGGGCTGGTAGTAAGTAGGACTAGCAAAGCCGGTGAGGGCACTGTAGCTAGCCGAGAAGTCACGTGCAAGAGTACCAAGCCGGGCATACGCTGAGTAAGTGGTGAAACCCGTAGTGATCAGCGTGAACTGCGTCGTCTGCCCTACTATGTCAAACCACTGACTGACCTGCCTGACTGGAGACTAGAACTGAGCGGACGGACTCACACTCTGATGTCCACCAGAGGACGGTCTAGCTGGAGTGGGAGTCATCGGTCAAGACAGTCTTGGTGGTGTAGCTGGCCGACCCCCGTAAGGTAAAAACGAGCACGAGGGGTCCAGGAGGCGGCGGCTGAGGTGAAAGCCCAGAAGTCTGTCCAAACCGCGGCTGAGCTGATGGTCTAGCAAACTAACCAAACGGAGGCGGACCAAGCTGAAATTGTGGTGGCCTCCGAAGGTACGGAGGAGGAGGTGCTCCAGTGTGCTGCAGTATGTGTCCCATGAAGTGTAGAGTCTGAGCCTAAGATTGAAGCAACTGCTGCTGAAACTAGTCCTGATGGGCCTGAACCTGAGAAATCATCGCAACCATCGAACCCTGGGACTCCTCAGGCCTGTCCAGAATCCGAAGAAGAGCAGGGTCCGTCTGTGGTGGGGGAGGTGCTGCACTGGAGGGACCGGCCTCTGCGTGTGAGCCGCTACTGGACGGGGTGGTGCAGGGCGGTGTGGACGGCAGTCGTCGTTGTCGCTGTCAAACGGGATCGGCTCAGTGCCTTGATCCAAGTCCTCCTGCCTCTCAAGGTCAGCTAACTTTGCTTGTGCCACTGCACGCATTGCCGCGTCCTGGGCGTCAATATCGACCATCCCTCTGGGCGGAATAGCTCTGCGAACAACCCTGAGGACTCTGTTCCCCGTTGACAATCGATCACAGCACTCATCATGTAGATCGGAAAGACAGAAGGTGAGTCGACAAGCTCTCAGCTGATCGCTGGGTGACCGCGAAGTAAAAGAACGAGCAGGGAGCTGATCCAGTGAGCGTAGGGTAGCTGCCTCCGTGACATGATTTCATCTGTTATAGTGTCCTCCATCTCACACACTATGAAATCCACAATATCAAACAGTGTCTGCGTCACAATAGCTGCCAGGAGGTACTACTGGAGGTTCGTGAGCACGTCACGGTAACCGGTGTGAGGAAGTAGAGTGCGCCTCAACACGTCGTTCAGGAGTCGAAGTGTGAGAGCAACTCAGGAGGAGTTCGACGGGCACCGGGATCGAACGGCTGCTGGAAGCACGGGGAGACGTGGTCAACTACTGGTGTAGTGCCCCCAATGGCTCTGCGTGGAGGGTCACACTCCCCGAAGCACTGCTGGTGAAGTCTGAGCTCGCACTGAGTGAGGTGGAGACGCTCTCTGATTGCTGACAGGTACATCTGGTAGCGCTCCCCTCTAAAAGTGTACTGAAAGAACTCATGGTCAGGGTCTATCCAAAGGGACGTGTAGAACTCCCTAACCCAGTGCTTGAGGTAGTTCCCCGAGCGGCCTAGGAGGTCCGCCAGCCCGGGAAGGTACATAAGTAGAGGTCGAAGCACCTCTCCACCGGTCTCCAAGATGCGCTCATGAGGGCACACTCAGTGGGGTCACAGTCGGATCCTCATCGTGCGGGCTGCATCGTAGAAGTCCTTGTGGCAAGGGTGCCGCCAACCAGGAGGAGCGTCCGGGTGTCGCTGAACTGGACACCACTCCTCAAGCTCTATCATTCGAAGCTCACACACCTGCTTCATAGAGGCCAAGCTGAGGTCAAGGTGCACGAGCTTCACTGGGGGCCCGTGAAGCGACGGTGGTGGTGGAACTGCTCTCGGAACTCTGTCGCTGCGGCGAGGACCCTCAGGACGAGGAGCAAACTCGACGTAGGCGCGTGTAGACCGTCTAAGTGGAGGAGTCGACTGAGCTGTCTCTATAGCTGCCTTTGCTGCCTCTGGAGCCTGAGTGTCCTCTGCCGCTACTATGCTAGTCTCTGCTGCCTGTGAGGACTGAGTCTGCTGAGCTCTGGCTATAGAAGTACTAGTGCGAGGACGGGCGCCGATACGAAGGCCAGCACCATGCTCTGCCCTGTCAGCGGCCTCAGCCACAGCTATCGCTGCTAGAGCGTCTCTGTCAAGCAACTTCCACTTCTTGCTGAGAACCTTCGCCTTGGCCTTCCCCTTCTGCTGAGCAGTGGAAGGGGGAGGGCGAGGCGGCTCGTCGTCACCGGGACCACCTCCGACATTCTTCACCCTAGCCATAGTGATCAATCAAATAAACCAGCTGAAAGAGGCCCGAGATGCCACTACCACTGAGTATCAACTGTGAAAGCCCACTGACAAACTGATCACTGCCTCTGACACAAGAAATCCACTGTCAATTTGTAAGAGGCCCGTATGCCACTGACAATCTCGTGAGGCTTTGCCTCAATCCATACTCACGGGCTTTGCCCCGAGTTCTCTATATCAACCACTGACCCGACTGCCATAAGATAGAATAGATAGGAAATATATAAGCATCATATATAATATAGGGGTGCGAAAATCCTAATATAAGCAAGCATATGAGATAGGTCAGAGTGAAACTTGCTGGCTACCTTAGGAAATAAGCGTCGATCCAATGGAAGTCGGCCACAGACAGAGGACACCACGGAGAGGGAATCGACGACGGCTAAAACACACGATCGACAATTCAACTAAGAAACCCTAGGGAGGATTTAGAGCACAGGTACCCTAAGGGGGGTTCTGGTGGCAGAGGGGGATCCTAGGGTTCAAGGTGAAACCTAGGGAGGGGAGAAGTGGATCTGCTCGGTTGGGGGAGGGGAGGGGGGTTGCTCGCTTGACTGGAAGAAGAGCAGAGCAGGGGCGGTGGAGGTGTGAGCAGGTAGCACGGCGGCAGCGCGACGAGGGAGGCGCAGCAAGGGCGGCGCAGCGAGTGGGGCTTGGCGGCAAGCGAGTAGGGAGCGAGCGCAGCGAGCAGGGTGGGTGAGGACGCGCGGGCCCGCTGGGAGGAGCCGGCGGCGAAGAACGTCGATGGCGGGGAGTGCAGGCGGCGCAAATGGCGGTTACGGCGGCGTCGGTGTACGGACTTAGGGAAAACGGCGAGGAGGTGGCGACAGAACAAAGTGAGCACGCGCGGCTTATCAGACGTGAACTCCGGACTTCGGACGCAGAAAGTTGTCCGGACGCAGGGATCCGGACTCGACCGGAGAGAAAATGGGATGACATGCTCTCTGTACTCTAATTATCCAGACGGAGAATCTGGTCCGGACACAGTGAACAGGAGTGACCGGAGTCACTGTGCGGGGAAGGTGCACAGTGGGGAAGGGCGACCGGACGCAAGTGCATTGGTCCGGACGGCTGAAAACGCGCATCTGGACTGTGCGACCGGAGGTGAACAGAGAGCTGGGGAAGGGGTCCGGACGCAGAAGCGAGTCCGAACGCAGGGCAAAATGTAGCGTCCGGAGGACGATCTGAGGCCAAACATGCACTAAAAGTTTTCTATCTCTCCCTTGCTCTCTCTCCTACTATTTCCAACATCAAGGAGAGTCAAAAGAACACATGTTGAACATAGTGTGAGAACCATCACTCAAACCCTCATGGTTTTTCAAATAGATAGCCTTAGGCTTAGCTCTTTTTATAAAAATAGGCAATAAACGAGGGCGAGGAACATCGTAAGGCCATTAGTAGGGGTATAGTAACAACTTGAGTGTGGAATGCTCCCCCTAAAATGGACGAACTCAGAGGATGCTCAAACTTAACCGAAAAAGAACGAACAAGCAACAAACATGCATATGCAATGCAATACTTGAAATTGAATCTAGTTTCTTGTCAAGTTTAAACGGCGATTAAGATTCTTCACACGCTTGGGGGCGGTTATCCTAACCGCGTTAGACAATCCTATGTGCACGTACATAATTTAAACATGGCATATTTTACAATGAATGCAAGGTACCAACACAAGATCATCTTTTAGTGAAGTTACTTAGATCAAGCACATTTAGTTCACTTCTCAACCTACAAAAGGTTACTTCATCAAGAGGTTTTGTGAAGATATCCGCCAATTGATCTTCACTCCTTACACCAACTAGTGAGATATCTTTCTTTGAAACATGGTCCCTTAGAAAGTGATGGCGGATATCGATGTGCTTAGTGCGTGAGTGTTGAACTGGATTGTTTGCAAGTTTTACCGCACTTTCATTATCACAAAGAAGTGGTGCACTTTTAAGTTCAACACCATAGTCTAGAAGAGTTTGTTTCATGTATAGGATTTGTGCACAACAAGCTCCGACGGCTATGTATTCCGCTTCCGTGGTAGACAAATCCACACTATTTTGTTTCTTAAATGACCATGATACAAGTGATCTTCCAAGCAAATGGCAACCTCTGGAGGTACTCTTCCTATCGACTTTGCAACCGGCATAGTCCGAATCGGAATAGCCCACTAGTTGAAAAGTAGCTCCTTTGGGATACCAAAGGCCAATGCTTGGGGTGTGCTTTACATATCTAAGGATTCTTTTTACGCCACTTAAGTGGGATTCCTTAGGTTTTGCTTGAAATATAGCACACGTGCATACACTAAACATGATGTCGGGCCTAGATGCGGTAAGATATAACAAACTACCAATCATAGAATGATAGAGAGTTTGATCGATAGGTTTACCGTCCTCATCAAGGTCGAGGTGTCCATTTGTAGGCATTGGGGTCTTGATTGGCTTACAGTCTTTCATCTTGAACTTCTTTAGCACATCATTGGTATACTTCTCTTGAGATACAAATGTACCTTCTCTCAATTGCTTCACTTCAAACCCAAGGAAGAAAGTAAGCTCTGCAATCATGGACATCTCAAATTCCTTTGACATCAAGTCACCAAACTCCTTGCAATGATCTTCATTCGTCGAGCCAAAGATAATATCATCAACATACACTTGACAAATGAAGATATCTCCATCTTGCTTCTTGGTGAATAGTGTTGTATCAACCTTCCAATAGTGAATCCCTTCTTGAAGAGGAAATCCCGAAGACGCTCATACCAAGCTCTAGGGACTTGCTTGAGCCCATATAGCGCCTTGGACAACCTATAAACATGGTTAGGGTATCTAGGGTCCTCAAAACTGGGAGGTTGGTTGACATAGACTAGTTCATTTATGAAGCCATTTAAGAATGCACTTTTCACATCCATTTGATATAATTTCATGTCATGATGCGATGCATAAGAAAGGAAGATACGAATAGCTTCAAGTCTTGCCACCGGTGCAAAGGTCTCCCCAAAATCCAAGCCTTCAACTTGGGAGAACCTCTTTGCAACTAGCCTTGCCTTGTTCCTAACCACTTGACCTTGATCATCTTGCTTGTTGCGGAAGACCCACTTGGTTCCTATCACTCTTGCATCTTGTGGCTTTTCTTCTAGAGTCCACACTTGATTGCGGGTGAAGTTGTTCAATTCTTCATGCATAGCATTCACCCAATCCAGATTCTCAAGCGCTTCCCCTACACATGTAGGCTCAACACAAGAGACAAAAGAGTGATGTTCAATAAATGAAGCAATCTTTTGGGACCGAATCATTACTCCCCTTGAAGGACTCCCAATGATGAGTTCTTGTGGATGAGATTGGAGTATGGGTGCGGATATCTTGTCAACCACTTGAGGAGGAGGTGTAGGTGCATCAACATCTTGAGCTTGAGCCTCTACTTGATCTTGAGGGATGAATGTATCTTCATTTGTTTCCCTCACTTTATCATCATCATCTTGAGGCTCTTGTGATGTAGAAGATTGAGCATTTCCATTATCTTCAACTTCAACCACCACTTGATCTTCTTCTTTGGGGTTGATTGCACCGGTAGGCATGTTCTTCATAGCCTTCCTCAACGGTTCATCACCTACATCATCAAGATTTTCATTTGCTCCTTAGGAGCCATTAGTTTCATCAAATTCCAAGTCATACGTTTCTTCAACTAAGCCGGTGGCTTGGTTAAATACACGGTATGCTTTGGATTTCAAAGAATAACCAACTAGGAAGCCAATATCACATCTTCTTTGAAACTTCCCTAGATGTCGACGCTTCTTGTAGATGTAGACCTTGCACCCAAACACCCTAAAGAATGATACATCCGACTTCTTCCCATTAAGCAACTCATATGGTGTCTTCTTCAAGAATCTTTGGATGAACAATCTATTTGAAGCATAGCATGCGGTGTTGATAGCTTCGACCCAAAACTTCTTCGGAGTGTTGTACTCATCTAGCATGGTTCTTGCAAGTGTAATCAATGTCTAGTTCTTCCTTTCAACCACTCCATTTTGTTGAGGTGTATATGTAGCGGAGACTTCATGCTTGATCCCAACTTCATCACAATAATCTTCGATCTTTGTGTTGATAAACTTGGTGCCATTGTCACTTCTTATTTTCTTGATCTCTACATCAAACTCATTTTGGGCTCTCTTGGCAAAATTCTTTAAAGAGCTTGTGGCTTACCCTTTGTCATGAAGAAATAACACCCTTGTGTATCTTGAATAATCATCCACTATCACAAGACAAAAGAGGTTGCCTCCCAAACTTGCATATGTTGTAGGTCCAAACAAATCCATGTCAGCCGGTATGTTGACATGAATGCTCTGTGGGTGTGAGTGTTGGAAACTTGCTTGCCGGCTTGACATGCACTACAAAGCTTATCCTTTTCAAACACAACATCCTTGATGCCTCTAACCATTTCCTTCTTCAATAACTTCTTGAGAGTAGACATTCCAACATGAGCTAGCCTTTTATGCCACAACCAACCAAGAGATGACTTAGTGAACAAGCATGTTTGGAGGTTGGCATCATTTGATGAGAAATCCACAAGATAGAGGTTGTTGTGCCAAAAGCCTTTGAATATGACTTGACTATCATCTATCTTTGACACAATAACTTCATTTGGAGTGAATAGGCATTGGAAGCCAAGATCACACAATTGGCCAACCGAGAGTAAGTTGAAGCTAAGTGATGCAACTAGCAAGACATTTGATATTGAGTTATCATTTGAGATTGCCACTTTTCCAAGTCCTTTGACCTTTCCCTTTGAATTGTCCCCAAATGTAATCTTGTCTTGGTTATTGACATCTTCTTCCAAAGAGGTGAACATCCGGGGTCACCGGTCATATGTTGAGTGCAACCACTATCTATCACCCAATGACTTCCACCGGTCTTGTAGTTCACCTACACACACAAGAGATCAAGCTTGTTGTTTAGGCACCCATTGAGTACGGGGGCCCATTGCTTTCTCTACTAGTGACTTAGCAGCCCAAAGTGTCCTTGGCCTATTCTTGTTAGGTGGTCCCAAGAACATAACTTGTGGTCTCCCCTTGACATCCTTGTTGATGATATAATGAGCATTGTATGCAAATGGCCTAGTGTGCTTGGGCAAGGGTTGTGGAGGTGGAGTCACACAATCATGAGCAAAGTGTCCTTGCTTCCCACACTCAAAGCATGTCTTCATCTTTGGCTTTGGCTTTGCTTGATAGAAGTACTTGGCTTGTTCTTGATATTGAGCTTTGGATTTAGCTTTCGCCTTCTTCACTTGAGCGGACTTGTAGCCAAGACCGGTCTTGTCATTCTTCATGACGATGTTCATAAGGAGCTCACTTTTAAGATTGTGGCCCTTAGTGAACATTTCCATTCCAATGGCTAGATGGTTCTTCTCATTCTTTAGCCTCTTGTTATCTTCTCTAAGCATATCAACTTCAAGTGCCACATCATAGTCTTCATTTTGTGTCTCAATCACTATTGACTTGGTTGACTTGAGCTTGATAAGATCTTGCTTGAGCTTCTCATTCTCATTCTTGATCTTGACATAGTCATCATAGTGGTCCGCCACAACCACTTGCTTGCCTTTGCACTTAGGCTCTTGCTCAATGGGCTCAACAATCAAATCATCACAAGATGTGCCAATGTAAATCTTGACAATGGGGTTAGCAACAATAGGCAAAGCATCTTCAAGACATTCATTTGCTATAAGGAGAGTATCATAGTGCATCTTTACTTCGGTGTACTCTTCCTTAAGTTTGTTGCATCTTTCTCTAAGCTCTTGTGATGTCCTCTCTAGCTTATCATGTTTCTCTTTTAGCTCTTTGAGAGAGGATTTAAGCTCCTTAGCATGTGAGGACAAAGACTTGTTTTCACTTATTAGCTCATCACTAGCATTTGAAGTTATTTCAAGTTTTTCTTGCAAGTCATCATTTTCTTTTTCAAGCTTCTCATTTTTAACTTGCTCCTTCTTCACAATTTTAGTGTATTTAGTGAGCAATTTTATGAGTTCATCATAAGAAGGAGCTTTGTATTCTTTTTCACTTTCACTACCACTATCATCACTATCCTCTACTTTATATTGTACCTTCCGGTCACCTTTGGCCATAAGGCATAGGTGTGTAGAGGATGTAGTGGAGGAAGCCGATGATGGTGGAGGAGGAAATGAAGTCCCAATGACTAGAGCGGCCACCTTCTCATCATCACTATCATCACCGGATGAAACACTTGAGTATTCGATGTCGGTCAACCAATCACCAACTATGTATGCCTTGCCATCTTTCTTCTTTTGGTGTTGGAACCTCTTCTTCTTGAAACCATCTTTCTTCTTGTGTGGCTTCTCATCCTTCTTCTCATCATCACTTGACTCATCTTTTTGTTCTCTACCATTCTTGTTACTTCTTCTTGTACTTGTCCTTCTTGGGCTTGGTACAATGGTGAGCTTGATGGCCAAGATCACCACAATTGTAGCAATCCATCTCCGACAATGGCTTCCTCTTTTTGCTAGTGAAGAACTTCTTCTTTCTTGCATCAAACATGACACCGCTCTTGTTTAGCTTTTTTAGCATCTTGGTGGTCTTCTTCACCATTAGAGCAATGTTTGAGTCATCATCATCTTCACTTGAGCTATCATACACCACCTTTGACTTGCCCATGTCATGGCTTGATTTGAGTGCCAAATCCTTATTCTTAGTGGATGATGAAGCTTCTTCTTCTTCTTTGTGGATGTGCATGTACATATCATGAGCATTGATCTTTCCCAAGACTTGTGTTGGTGTGTAGTTGGAAATATCACTTTGATGCAACACCGTCACAATGTTGCCATACTTGGCAATTGGAAGCACACAAAGAATCTTCCTCACAATATCGGCGGGCTCCATTTGAGTTAGCCCAAGAGCATTCAATTCTTCTACAAGAACATTCAAGCGTGAGTACATTTCATTTGCATTTTCATGAGCAAGCATGGTAAAAGCATTCATCTTATTCATGACTAAGTGATATCGCTCTTCCCGCTCGCTCTTTGTGCCCTCATGAAGAGCACAAATGTTCTTCCACAACTCATGAGCATCCTTTGAGGTGCGCACACGGTTGAACACATCCTTGCCAATGCCCCTAAAGAGAGTGTTCTGGGCTTTGGCATTCCACTTCTCATAGTGGACTTCGTCACCGAATGGTTCTCCATCAAATTGAGGAAATCCATCGGTGGCGGCTTTGAGCACACCAACATCTAAGGCTTCGAGGTAAGCCTCCATACGCACTTTCCAATAAGGAAAGTCATCTCCATCAAAGATGGGCGGCGGTCCATCCCCATGGGACATCTTGCTCTAGGCGGTTAAGCCTAATTTAGAGCAACCAAGCTTTGATACCAATTGAAAGGATCAAGATGCCCAAGAGGGGGGGTGAATTGGGCTCTTTTAAATTTCTAAGCAAGAATTAAACCTATCAAGAGCCAATTAACCCCTAGTGCTTTTCCCAAGTGTTTCCTAGCTACACAAGCAAGACATGACAATGAAAGTGGTAAAGCCCTATGCAATTCTAGTCAAGCAAAAAGAATGTAATGCTTGAATGTAATTGCAATAAGTAAGGAGAAGGGAGTAAGAAAGTTGACATGACGACGTTTTGCTGAGGTATCGAGGAGTCGACACTCCCCTCTAGTCCTTGTTGGAGCACCGTGCACGGTATCGCTCCCCCTTAGTCTGCGCAAGGACTAAGTGCTCTCTACGGGCTGATTCTTCGCCACTCCGGCTCGGTGAATCGCCCACAACCGATCACAACGAAGCTTGGGACATCCACAATGACCTCCACCGGATGATCACCAAGCAAACCTCCGCGAAGCCGTCTAGGTGATGTCGATCACCAAGAGTAACAAGCACTAACTCTCACTTGACCAAGGCTAGTTTAGTGATTGAATGGATGCACACTTGCTAACTCTAAGCAACTAGTGAGAATTAACTCATGGAATTGCAATTCACACTCTCACTAGGGATCTTGCACTTCTTGCACTCTCAACAAGGGTTGGTCAGCAATTGGAATGAGGAAGAGAGGGCTCATGGGGCTGGTGGAGGAGTATAAATACCCCCCAAGCCAAACCCCAACCGTTAGGCACAACATGTGCCTTTCTGCGTCACTCCGGACGCTGCTGCAAGGTGGAATCCAGACCATCAAGCATGTGTCCGGACCCCCTCAGGTCTCTGAACTCGGCACTGAAACACAGGCAGCCCAGACTCTCTTTCCAGTCTGGACGCAAGCATCCGGACAGCGTTCAGATTGATTTATGCTCTCTAGAACTCTCTCTGTAGGGTCCGGACGCAGCCATTAGTCCAGACTCTACACACTGGACAACGTCCGGATCAAAACTTCGATTCTGGAGCTCTCTGTGTAAGGACTAATTCTAAAGCTTCCTAGTGCTAGTTTGACAAGTGTGCATCACACCTAAACACATAGCCTCTCCTAGGTCAAGCTACTAGATAGAACCCCTCTAATAGTACGACCAAAGGAAAAATAAAGGTGCTAAACTACTCTAAGTGCCTCTCAACTCCAATGACACTTATACCTAGTCTAATCTTCAACCTTGTCGCCAATCCTTTGAAAACCGAAACGATTCCAATAAGGGGCACGAATACCATGATAGTCCAATCAACCATCCATTACCATGACCTAACTTTCTTATTGCCTCTGCAAAACACACGTTAGTCATAGTAATCTTGCATTGACTTTAATCACCAAAACACTAGGGGCCTAGATGCTTTCAACCGGGTTCCAGCAGTGTCTACTCCACCCGGTGCTATCATGGCTGATGCCACAGCTGTTACCTCTACGCCTACTTAGCCTGAGCAGCCACCGGTTCTTGAGACTCCACGAGAGTTAGTGCCAGAGGCACACCCGGACTCCGCACTCCAGAGGCACCGACAGAGACAGTGGCAGAGGATCCTACTTCTGCCCCAGCTACAACTCCCGACACCTCAGTGGCAGCCTTAGCAGACCCTGCAGCTTTAGATTCCCAGGATGAGGAGACCGAGAGTGATGATGACCTCTCAGAGTTTCTCCGTCTTGACCATGTCCAGGCTGCTGCTCCTCCACCACCCGACGCTTAGCTTTTAGGTTCTTCGACGCCAAAGGGGGAGAGGGTCGAGTTTGCTAGGTTCAGGGGGAGTTAGTGGGATTTGGTTCTTTTGATGTGGATTTACTTTATCGCATCATGCATCACGTTTACCGTCTTTATGCATTGTATTATATGTGTGTGATGTTTGAGAATTGATGGTTGTGTGACATGTGTGTGGACCTCTTACATATATATCATGTCACTTAGTTGTGCTATATTGCTTTCGCACTAATCTCTGATCTTTTGGCTATAGCATATCCTTTGAAATCAAGTATTATTCTCAATTCATATCCTTTGTGCTTGTCATGGCTTGAATGGTTTAGGCATTTATATGTCTTTCTTATCACTAACCCATCTCTATCTCATGTCAAGTCATGTTTCTCTTATCAAAATTCACTCTTATTCTCTATTCGAGCTTGTATTGTCGTCAATCACCTAAAAGGGGGAGATTGAAGAATCATGGTCCCTTGTGTTTAGGCGATTAACGACAATGCTAGCTCACTAGGACTAACGTGTGTTTTGCAAAGGCAAAGTCATTTGAGTTAGGTCATAAGTGATGCTAGATGAATGGGCTTAATGGATATTCATGCCCCCAAGATGGAAATCATTTCGGTTTCAAAGGATGGTGATTCAAGTTGAAGACTAGGCTGGTCCTTAGTGCCATGAGGTTGAGAAGGGCACTAAGTATAGCTAGGACTTTATTTTTTTTCCTTTGACCGTACTATAAAGGGGGGTATGAGGTTAGTAGCTTGACCTAGGAGAGTTTGGGAATGTCGGTGTATGTACATGTGTCACAACTAGTCCTAGAGACCCTGCTAACAACCCTTGAGATGGTAGGAGCAAAACCCCTTCAAGAGACTTAGTGAAAAGAGGTGAAGAAGAGGGAGAATTGAGCTCCGGACCAGTTTGCCTAAGAGGCGTCGGACCATTGGAAGTAGTCCGATGGTCCTGCCTTAGGCACCAGCTCTAGGTGAAAGAGCTCCAGACCACCTGTCTGGAAGGCGTCGGACCAATCGCGAATGGTCCGATGAATCTTGTCAGAGGAAGTGAGCCAGAGAGTAGGCTCCGGACTAGTCCGATGGTGTGGCCGACGGCTAGTCCGACGCTTCAAGGCAGAGTGTTGTTCCAATGCAGTGAGCTCCCTGTGTTCGGACCAGTGCATCGGACCAGGGCTTCGGACCATGGCAAGTGGTCCGGAGGTTCGTAATTGAGAATGAGTTTCAACTCAGTGAGCACCTTGGGTCCGGACTAGAGCGTCGGACCAGGGCTTTGGACTATCGCAAGTAGTCCGGAGGTGCCTGTTTCCAAATGAGGTTTGAACTGTTGAAAGGCTTCGGACCACTCGTGTTGGTCCGATGGTCTAGTCTCCGGACTAGTCTGACGCCTACGCAGAAAAGAGAAAAAGCAAGAAACGGCTAGTTTTGGAAGTGGGGACTATTTATAGTTGCCCATTTCGTCCAAGTGAGCTCTCTTGGCCATTGTTACACCCGAGGAACCTTGAGAGAGTTCTTGGAGAAGCCAAGTGCCTAGTGAGGGAGAGATTTGAGAGAATCCAACTTGTTCTTCCCTCCTAGCCTTGAGTTGGTCAAGTGAAGGTCTTGTGCTTGTTACTCTTGGTGTTCGACAGCACCTAGACGGTTTGGTGGTGATCGAAGGAAGGTGATCGCCGGAAGATTGTTGGCGGCCCTTCTCCAAGCTTCTGTGATCGGTTGTGTGTGATTCACCAAGCCGGAGTGGCGAAGAATCAGCCCGTAGAGAGCACTCATCCCTTGCACGGGATTGAGGGAGAGCTATACCTTGCGAGGTGCTCCAACGAGGACTAGGGGGGAGTGTTGACTCCTCGATACCTCGGGAAAACATCGCCGTGTCACAACTCTCTTTCCCGAGCTCTTTACTTTCTTGCATTTACTTTTCGTTGTGTTCTTAGCTTTCCACTAGAATTGCTTAGGATGTTTTTCAATTCCATGAACTGCTACCGCTTTCTAGCTAGGACACACGACCGGTAGGCACTAGGGGGTTATTGACATTTGATAGGTTTTCATATTTGCTTTAGAAATTTAAAACAAGCCCAATTCACCCGCCTCTTGGGCATCTTGATCCTTTCAACTCGGGAGGGCCGAAGGCTCGAGATGGAGGCAGCGACATCTAACGGGTAGGGATATGTGCTACGGAATCCATTAAGCCAGGATAGGTACGGGGGAGTTCCTTCAACGTGGAATGTCGTCATCGTGTCCCCGTTAGCTATGTTCGTGCGCGGGACTAGCTGGGCGCTTGGCCACTATCGATGGGATATCCTATAGGGTACCCATTGGCCGGCCTACCGGAGCTTTGGGCCTCGATCACTCGGCCCATGAAGGGAGACAAACAAGCAAATCAGGATTCTACTCGGATACGACGGCAAGACCAAAGCATAGCTTAGGACTCTAGGTTTGTAACCGAGTAGGATTAGAACAGCCCTCGGCCTGTCCCTGGACTATAAAGGGCTAGTGAGGGTGTCACCCAAAAAAAACCGGAACATACTACGTAACACCCGATACGTAGAGCGACACGCAATACCTTGTACTACAAGATCAGAGCAATAAACAAGCGACCCAACTGGATGTAGGGCTGTTACTCGACTGCGTCGAGGGGCTGAACCAGTATAAACCGTGTGTCCCTATGTGCCCAACCACCAAGGTTTCACTATTCGCCGAGGTACGAACAACTCACGGGTAACCCCGTGGCAGGCTATCGGTGGTAAAACATCGACAACCACCCTATATTACCAGGAGTAGATACACACACAACAGTAAAAAGAAATTTCCATATATATATATATAGGGCGAGGATAAAATGCAACAAGGTGCATTTCCTGTAGCAAATGCACAGACCCTCCGCCACCCAGGCTCCCGCGCTCGCCCCCGGGGCCCGCTCCCTGCATGCAGAGAATCTTTTTTGTTTCGGATCGAAAAAAATGCAACATCTCCTAAACCGTAGCTCCTATTTCAGATTCGTTTACACCAGGTTGTTGAAAAAAGTGCTTAACAAAACGAGATCCAACAAGACTATATTTGATGAACTTTTTTTAAGTATGTAATTGCAACTTCAATGTACTATGAGTTGCCATCATGAATACGACACAATTGCAACTTGGCGGAAGTAGTTGCAACAGATCTGATCCTGTGTAACTGGACCTGATGTAGTTGCGTCCTGACGTGATACAATTACAACTAGAGTCGAGCCAGTTGCAACTGGGAAACAGTTGCAAAACTGACGCGATCCAACTACAACTAGAGTCGGTGTTGGTATTTCTTATGACTATTGGATAAATCCGTAAGCACACAAATTATACCGTTGTAGCACTTCACCTTATTGGGTATCGTATTTTCCTCGGGGAACGAGAAGTGAGTTAACTAGGATTATGGATATGTCCTATGATGGATCAAGGGAGACTATGATAACTGGGTTAAGAGGTTCAATATAGCAAATATATCAAACAAGGGATATGCGAACACATGGTGGATAAGTACCCATGTAGTTTAGTTTTGTGATGAGTGATTGCCCAACACTTGAGCGGTTCAGTTTGAGTGGCTTGATTCTAACCCTTTGCGAAAGCAAATGTGTTCTTGTCTATCGGCTTGTGGTGTGTAGGTGCTATGCCTAGTGACAGTGGTCAATGGCATGGAGAAGGTCGAGTAGAGGCTTGCCGTGCCGAAGGACCGAGAGCGGTGAAGGGCGGAAGCGGGGCTCGGACTGAGGGACCATGGGCGCCGGCGGACTAGCTGTGGTGGCTAGTACATGGCACCGGCAAGTGCAAGAAGACATGGAGGTAGACCGAGTCGGCCGAGTCAAGACGGTGGATGCGCGAGTCGAGCAGAGGCTCAGGGGACTTGGAGTCCGACCGGGAGAAGACAAGGTGGCTCGTGTCGAGTGGTTTGGTGGTTTGGGCCTCAAAACCATCCGCGATGGTTTCCGAGTTTGGGCCGCAAAACTCGGGGTCCAGTAGTTGACCCTAAAGCTACCGGTGGCGGGTTTCCTGGGTTTGGGCCTCAAAACCTAGACGGATCTTCTGAGAAAGCGGGGATGACACGTGGCGGAATCCTGTAGGTTGCGTCGAGGCGACGGCAACTCCCAGCAGGAAGCGGGGCCGTCTATTCAAATGAGTGGCTGGGAGTTACCGACTTGGATTACAATGTCTTAGGGCTAGGTAATTCACTCATGTATCTAGGGGGGTCTTTGGGAAATAGCCAAAGCCCCGTTAAATAGAGGATGAAGGGGTATCCTCATCCTTATCTCTTGCATTACTCTCTCTCCCACCTATTCCTAGGTTTTCCCTTCCCTAGCTTCTTCTTGCTTGAGATCCACTGTGTCACCGGTGTAAGAACTTGTGATTGTTGTGAGGAATCGGAGGCCGTAACCTCCGTAAGCCATGGTGGCTTCGTTTTGTTGACCGTGTCCCCGTTTTGCTTGGGTTCTTCGCGTTTTGCTTTTGCTCCCTCTTTTCTCGAGATGATTTCCCTTTGTAGGGAGTAGCTCATGCAAATCCGTTTGAACCAAGTTTTGCGTAATCGTGAGGAGCTTCTTTGCACCGAAGGAATTCTCCTCAAACCTCACGAGTGCGTAGATAAGGCGATTTCTTTGTGGCGTTATTCGTTTTGCTCTCTTCTCCTCCAAATCCGAGTGTTCCCCTTTATCCTCTCCAAATTAAGCAATGATTTCTTTGGGATAGCTCCCCAACAACACTAGGATCATGCCTACAAAGTTTGGTTGCAGTTGGTGATCATTTGGTTGAGTTTTGGGAAGATTTGGCGGAGATACGTTTTCGCGAGGAACAGTTTTCTGGTTGTGAGCGTCGGACGACTTCCCTTCTAAGCTCCGGACCATAGCGAGTGGTACGGTGGTCTTGACCTTTCTGGTGTCAAGCAGCAAGGGGCGTCGGACCACCCTCCGGACCTCCTGGTTTTTTGAGCTCCGGACCTTTGACGAGTGGTCTGGTGGCTCTGCTGAGGAACGCTACCACGCGTCGGACCACTCTCCTTGGTCCGACGGTGTCACATCTGGCCCGTTTGGCCCGTAGTGGCCCATATGTGTTAATGAGATATTGTGGAGGGTTTAGTCCCACCTTGCTTGTTTAAGGTGGGATAGACCAACATATAAGGCTTCTAGAGTCCATCCCACCATCCCCGGGTTAATCCTTTTAAGCAAAGCGAGGACGAAAGCTTAAGTGGGATGGTGGTGGGTGTGGTTCGCTCAGCGTGCAGAGTGGATCTAAGACGTTTGGACTCTGGGGCGTTACAAATGGTATCAGAGCCGACCTTCGCGGCAGCGGGCACGTGCGGGCCAGGTGTGCGGACATGGTAGGTTCATTGCGCGTGTAGGCTCTGCGGGGCGCACGACATGACACATGTGCCGACACTGGGCACACGGTCGCGTGTGCTAAGAGGGAACGTTCCTGGTCATCGTTTGCCCAGTTGTGGGTATGTTGGGCTCGACGAGGATGTCGGGTTCTTTGAGGGGGGGTGTATGTCACATCCGGCCCGTTTGGCCCGTAGTGGCCCATGTGTGTTAATGAGATATTGTGGAAGGTTTGGTCCCACCTTGCTTGTTTAAGGTGGGATAGACCAACATATAAGGCTCCACAACCGGGCAAACGATGACAAGGAACGTTCCCTCTTAGCACACGCGACCGTGCGCCCAGTGTCGGCACATGTGTCATGTCGTGCGCCCCGCAGAGCCTACACGCGCAATGAACCTACCATGTCTGCACACCTGGCCTGTTTGGCCCGTAGTGGCCCATGTGTGTTAATGAGATATTGTGGAGGGTTTAGTCCCACCTTGCTTGTTTATGGTGGGATAGACCAACATATAAGGCTTCTAGAGTCCATCCCACCATCCCCGGGTTAATCCTTTTAAGCGAAGCGAGGACGAAAGCTTAAGTGGGATGGTGGTGGGTGTGGTTCGCTCAGCGTGCAGAGTGGATCTGAGCCGTTTGGACTCTGGGGCGTTACAAAAAATACATGCAAGGAAGGTTGACCAAAATATTTACCACACGTGGACTATAGGTGGAACATCAGGAATTCACACCTGTGTTCTCACTCATAGGGATATTTTTGTAAGTGGATTACCCCGAGAAAACAGTACTACCATAAGCTAATGGGCTCTAGCTTGACTCAGTATTAGGCTTTTGCTAGTTTGTGGCAACTTACCCAAGAGGGCGCAAGAAGGGCTCTGAGAAAGTGAGGACTTGGCCTGCCGGAAGGTGCACTGCGGTGACTTCCGGGAGGGGAGTTCTTACGATCTCGTTAAAGAAAACTTGTAGCGGGTTGTTACCTATTAGTGGAATCTGTGAATGGTCTCGTAGTGAACCCTGCCGACCTACCTTGGAAGTGGGTTAAGAGGGTCGCATCCTCGGGCGAAAGGGCAATTCACGACTTGTGGATAAAGATGTACACCTCTGCGCAGAGTTAAAAACTATCATGATAGCCGTGCTCACGGTTACGAGTGGCTTGGGCTCCTTACTGTGTGATGTCCTTATGCCATGGCTCATCAGTTGTTATTTGTTATTGATTATTGTGACTTGTCCATATAAGCATTATATCTTGTTCACTTGATCATGTGGTTATTTGGGCTTATGTTGAACTTGATGCTACTCAACTGCTAAAATTATGACTTATTAAAAGCTGATGCGGTTAAACCCGTGTCTATCCTTTTTGAGCCTCATGAACCCCATGTTATCTTGTTGAGTACGACATGTACTTACACTTGCTTTATTTTCAATACTTGGATAAAAATCCCGGATGGGTACTAGATTGTAAGAGTTGGAAGAGATAGGCTTGTGATCAACCAGTCAGTTGGTCCATATGGAGTTGGAGTCTTCACCCGAAGTTCGGAGTCGTCTTTCCGCTGTTTGTTGTGCTAAGGTTATCCTTTGACCTTATATGTTATATATTTAAGTATTGCCTTTTGATATTACCTTCTTCTGTGACTATATGTGAGAATTGACTTCCTAGGCTCACATATGGTGTATATCTGGTTTTGTTCTTAAAACTGGGTGTGACAAATTAAAAACGGGTGTGACAGACGGGGTAGTCCGGTGGTCTGGTTCGGAGGTCGGTAGCTTACTGGACTTCTAAGTGAGTGAGCACCGGACCAATCTCCCGTACCACCGGACTAGTCCGGAGGTCGGATGCTCCCTGCACTTCTCTGTCTCGGCTTGGCCAGCGTCGGAGCATAGCTCCGGACTACTTGACTTGGTCCGGTGGCTCTGTCCCATCTGGTCCGGAGCTTCCTATTGGTTGCTGTTTTCTCCTGTTTTACCTAGGTTCTTGCCTCTTTTCCCTAGGGGTTGAAAACCTGTGTTTTGGGGTTTCCGGTGATTTTCCTCCACTGCCGGTGAGAACTGGGTTTGGTTTTTGGGAAGAGTGGCCCGAATATTTCGAGAGAAATTTGAGGCTCCCATTCACCCCCCCCCCCTCTAGTCGTCGTTCTCGGTCCTTCAGGATAGCTGGTTATACTAGCCTTATCGGCCCTTCTCTTGCAAGAGGCGACGGGATAGATCAGAAAGAGGGAAAAACTCTAACCGGATCGCGTCGTCAAGTTGTATTGAAGCCTTATCTTCTCTTTATGATGCTTTTGCCCTTTAAACAACATAGATCTTGCCACTTTTCAAAATTTTAATTTTGGATGCGCTCTTTTTGTTTTATTCAATATTAAAAGGAATTTAAACTAAGTGATAAATTGCATGAAGAAATTATTTTTTATTTCGTTTTTATTTTTGAAGGTAAAGTGAATAAACAAATGAAAAAGTATAGAGGAAGGGGGAGAGACGTTGCAAACTAGTCACAAAAGAAGTTTGAAGTCGAACGGATGCTGGCTAGTGGGTCCGAACCCTATAAGTGCGGTCGGTCGACCGCTCCTCGGAGCCGTTTGGCCACTTCGAACTCTGTAGTTGGATCCCCAACCTGTGAATGTTGATGTACTCTGATCTTTCTGAATTTTGGCCTCCAAAGTGCATCGGGCGATGCACAAAAGTGACCGTTTTGGTCCAATTTTTTTCTGGTACGTGTCATGGATGTGTACAACATGATTCAGTGGTCATTCTGGTGTTTTGATATGTTGGAGTGTCGACCGACCTCCCCCATAGTTGTTTCGGGGCTTGCTGAATTCAGTGACAGAGACACATCAAATGCAGGGGTTCTGCTGGGCAAAATACCAGTAGAACCAAACTTTTTATTCAATTCAAACTTCCTTAGGCACATGTTACAATGATGAAGGGAAATAAATGAATAAAGAAATAAATCTAAGTGCCTAATTTATTGGTGGAACTAGTGATCTATGGAGATGGAGGGGCAAAGAGATCATCTCTCTTGATTGCCTGGGCCAAACGCTTGATCTTCGCATTGGTGCTGATGCGAAGATCATTAAAACTATCTTCAAGATCTAGGCGTGCCATTCTCTCCTCTTCTGCACGTTCCGCTAACATGGTATTGTTATCCCTAAGTCGTGCGACTATGCGAAGCAGTTTCTCCATGTCACTTTCTTCATATTCATCCTCGAACTGTCCTGGAGGGCCGGAGATGGACGGTGGGTTGCTAGTCCGCCGGACACACTTGCGGGACTCCTCCGTCTCAAGGGATCTGCGCATCCCCTCCCTCCGCTCCTCGGAGGTGAGAGGAGGGATGAGCACCTTGCCTCTCCCCGGTCACCATGAGCCCTCTGGAGGCGCATCCATGGCGGTGTTGATGGCGAGTAGGAGTGGGTGTAGCCCATACTCGTGTCGCCATTTGTGGAGGAGATGGGGGCCTTCTTCATGCCCAATTGGCCAGTGGTTGGCCTTTTGGGTGTCACTGAACGCATCGGCGACTTGTTGAGGTTGCAGCGAGGAGACATCGACCCAGCGATGCTCCGCATCCGCTCCGAGCTCCACTGCCCGGTCGACCGACCCCCCTAGGGGAGTTCAGTTGGGCCGGTGGCGGTGCTGAGGCGAGAGGTGTGACATCGAGGACTTTGACGGCCATGGCGTGGATGTTGATGTCGTCTTGATCCTTGGAGGGGCTTCCATTGATGGGAATGATTGGCATAATGCCATTGTTTCTTGGTGGAGCCATGGTGGTGATCAAGGTAAGTGCAAAGGGTTGCAAGGATGGTATGGTGCTGCTGGTTGTGAAGGAAAGCAAAGTGGGAGGAGGAGGAAGAAGAAGAAGAAGAGGGGGTTAAGAAGGAGGAATCCAACGTGTAGGGCCTTCGTTCTCGCTCGGATCACGATGAAACCGAAGGGGAACGTTGGTCCAACGTTCCTGAGCAACGGGACGTTTGAACGAGTTCGAACCACGATCGGTCGATCGCTTTTTGAAAGCTATCGACCGACCGAGCCAGGTTTTGAACTTGTTTAGGTTAGGGGAGTCAGGTTGTGAAGTTTGGGGCTGTTTGGCCCAAAACGACGGTCAGTCGACCGCTTTTAGAGGCCAAATGGGCCGAACTTTCTCGAGGGGTGAGTCAAGGCTAAGTCTAGGCTATTTCTAAGGTCATTCTTGGAATTTGAACAAAAAGTTAAAACATGTAGATTTTAGTTCTAATTGGGATTAAGAACAAAATCTATCATATCAATTTCTTGTTCAGGAATTTCATGCTCATAGAAAATTTTAAGACGTTGGCCATTTACCTTGAAGATTTTGCCATCGTCATCCTGGAGTGTGATTGCTCCATGAGTCGTGGCGTTGACGACGAGGTATGTCCCTTCCTATTTGCTTTTTAGTTTTCCATGACCGAAGAGCTTGAATCTTGAGTTGAATAGCAGGACTTTGTCTCCTGGGTTGAATTCCTTGACTTTGATTCTCTTGTCATGCCATTTCTTGGTTCTCTCCTTGTATATCTTGGCATTGTGGTATGCTTTCTCTCTCCATTCTTCTAATTTAGAGATTTGCATCTTCCTGAATTTTCCAGCAGCTGGCAAATCCATGTTCCATTTCTTGATTGCCCAATGTGCTTTCAATTCTAATTCCACAGGCAAATGGCATGTCTTCCCGTATACAAGTTGGTATGGTGTCATACCAATTGGGGTCTTGTATGCGGTCCGATATGCCCAAAGTGCCTCTGGTAGCTTGTGATTCCAAGCGGTACCCATCTCTTCTATAGTCTTCTACAGAATGTTCTTGATTTGTTTGTTGGATGTTTCTGCTTGACCACTTGTTTGAGGATGGTATGGAGTTGCTACATTGTGCCGGATTCCTTGATTGGTGAGGAACTGGCGGAAGCCTTTGTCAATGAATTGAGATCCCCGATCACTTATGACTAACTTTGGGGTTCCAAATCTAGGGAATATCACTTCATGGAACATTCTCTTTGAATTGGCTGCATCAGCTTTGCAGCAGGGTAATGCTTCTACCCACTTGGACACACAGTCCACCGCCACTAAGATATACTCATACCCTTTCTATGGAGGAAAGGGGCCCATGTAGTCGATGCCCCATACATCAAAGAGCTCGACTTGTAGGTTGTTGGTGAGTGGCATAGCATCTCGAGTATTGATGTTCCTGTGCTTCTGGCACATTGCACATCTTTTGACATAGTCATGGGTATCCTTGTACATGGTTGGCCAGAAAAAATCCACTCTGCCAAATCTTAGCATGTGTTCTGAATGCTCCATAGTGACCTCCGTACTCTGCTCCATGGCATCTTGCTATGATCTTGATCGCCTCCTCCATAGGTACGCATCTTCTTAGCAATCCATCATTGCATACTCTATAGAGGTATGGCTCATCCCAGAGATGTACTCGACTCTCCTGAGCTAGTTTCTTCATATCTGCCCCTGGTGGGACGTGGCCTGCAACCATAAAGTTGACTATGTTTGCATACCAGGGGTTGGAGTCTGTCACTTTGAGGAGATTGTCATCTCTGAGGAAGTCATTGATGGGCAAATTCTATGCATATTTGAATTGCATTCTAGACAAATGATCGACAACAGAATTTTCTACTCCCTTTTTATCTTTTATTTCAAGATCTAGCAACATCCATCTTATTAAGCGTGTTTTAGCATCTTTCTTAGTGAGAAAGTACTTAAGAGCAGCATGATCTGTATACACAATAACTTTTGATCCTACTAAGTAAGATCTAAACTTGTCTATAGCAAACACCACGGCCAACAGCTCTTTTTCAGTTGTTGCATAGTTTAGCTATGGACCTGTTAAGGTTTTGCTAGCGTATGAAATCGCATGATGCTTCTTATCTTTGGTTTGGCCTAACACTGCACCGACAGCATAATCACTAGCATCACACATTATTTCAAAGGGGAGCTTCCAATCAGGGGGTTGAATGATTGGAGCTGAAATGAGCGCTTTTTTGAGGATATAGAAAGAATCTAAGCACTCATCATTGAAGTCAAAGGGTGCATCTTTGGCTAGCAGGCTTGTTAACGGACGGGCAATTTGAGAGAAATCTTGTATGAACCGTCTATAAAAGCCAGCATGGCCAAGGAAGCTACGGATTCCCTTCACATTCGTGGAAGGTGGAAGTTGTTCTATGATCTCAATCTTAGCTCTATCCACTTCTATCCCACGTTCGAACACTCTATGTCCTAGCACTATGCCTTCATGAACCATGAAGTGGCATTTCTCCCAATTCAGGACTAAGTGCTTTTCTTCGCATCTCTGTAAGACTCTGTCCAGATTCTCAAGGCAATCATCGAAAGTTTTTCCATAGACAGAGAAATCGTCCATGAAAACTTCCATGATTTCTTCGATCATATCGGAGAAAATGGACATCATGCACCTCTAGAAAGAAGCAGTGTATGCATATATTCCATAGGGGTATGTGAAGGTAGTCTTACTTTGATCATCAGGGTGGATTGGTATTTGATGATATCCCGAATAACCATCAAGGAAACAAAAGAAAGAATGCTTTGCAAGCCGTTCCAACATCTCATCGATGAAGGGTAACAGGAAGTGATCTTTCTTTGTAGCCTTATTAAGTCTTCGGTAATCTATACACATTCTCCAACCCGTGACAGTTCGTTGAGGAATCAACTCGTTCTTATCATTTCGAACGACCGTCATACCTCCCTTCTTAGGCACAACTTGCATAGGGCTAACCCATTCACTGTAAGGAACGGGGTAGATGATCCCTGCGTGCAAGAGTTTCAAAACCTCCTTCTTCACTACTTCTCTCATCGCATTATTCAGTCTACGCTGAGGTTCTCTAGAAGGAAGAGTCTCAGGTTCGATAGGACTGCGATGTGTGCAAAGAGCGGGACTAATCCCATAAGAACTTGAAGAGAATAGCCTAAGACTGACTGATGTTTTTCTAAGATGGTGAGGAGTTTGAAGGACTCTTCAAGAGAGAGTTTGTCACTGATAATCACAGGAGCCTCACAATCGTCATTTAGAAAGGCATACTTTAGACCAGCTGGAAGGGGTTTTAGTTCTATAGAGGGCTTAGATGGGGGCTCGGATTTCTCTAGATATATGGGTTCTTCTAGATCGTCCTCTTCCTGGATGAAATCTTCGGCTTCTTCTAGATCAGGATGAGATGATTTTAGAAGAGATGCAGCCATCACTTCCTCTATGGGGTCAGATTCCGGGAGTGATTCTGTCATGGTGTTCATGGAATTGGTGAGCGGAATCGAGAGCTTGATGCTACTCCCAAGATGACCCTTGAGACTTCCATCAAGAGATCCATCAAGAAATCTCATGAGTGGATGTCCAATTAACAAGTCAAATTCCTCTATATCAAAAATGAAGTAATTCAAGAGGATATTGACTTTGTTAATTAGCGTAGGAATGGTCTGTGCGATCCCACAACTCTCAATCAATTGTCCTAGAGAAAGCTTCAAGAACTTGTTGGTTGGGGTTAGTTTTACATTGCCTAGGAGAGCATTAGCTAATGATTTAGACATAATGCTAACTCCTACGGCAGAATCGTAAAGAGAGCCTAAATTTGCTCTACTGATTTGACAAGGAATGGTTGTAGAGGAAGAAAGAATTCGAATAGGATCGAATGAAGATTCGACCTCTTCTAACCACTCATTGCTCATGATAGAAGCCAGCTCTTGAACCATCTCCTGGAGATAGCCTTCTTCTATGAGAGTACGGATGTGGCGGTTCGGAGCTTTTTGAGCAGCAGACTTCTTTTGCACAGATTGATTCAAGGCATTTCCAAAATTAGAAAATAAATCAGCCTCGATATCAAGGGGGAATTCCAAGGGATGAATTTCTTCTTCCCTTGGTGGTTCAGGTTCGATAGCAAGATTTGGAAATGTAGAGGGAAGAGTTTCGACTATCGATGTTGTTTCTATTCTGGGGGCTAGTTTCTGTTCTTCCGTGGATCCTTCATAATATACGTTAGTATAAGGGGTGTTATCAAGAATTTTTGTCAGAAGACTCTTCTCTACACTAACGGGTAAACACAGGAAGGCTCCACCGGAAGATATGTCAAGGAGTTGTGCGGAATCTCTGCTAAGACCGCCATAAAAATGTTGTAACATTGTAGGCTCGATTATAGCGAGATCAGGGCCTGAGGATACTAGATCTAAAAGACGGGCCCATGCATCACCCAAAGATTCTTTCTCTCTTTGCGAGAAATTTATGATCTTTTTTCGAAGACGAATGACGCAAGGGATATGGAAGAATGCCAAACAGAATTTAGGCATCAATTTGTCCCAGTCTCCTTTCGCGTCATCTACGTGGCGAGTGTACCATTGTTTGGCTATTCCCATTAAAGAAAACGGAAATAGCTTCCACTTAAGGGTACCTGGCCTCATCCCTTGGATGTGGACACATGAACAAAGTTGTTCAAAGTCACGTATATGAGTATAGGGATTTTCGTCTTCTTCTCCAAAAAATGGTTTTTCCTGAACCATTGCTGAGACTTGGGCGAAGCTCATAACGAACGGCCAGAACGACCTGAGATGATTTAGGTGGCTCCAAGCTAGCGCCCGTTGGAGCACCATATTCGATAAGTGGGGTTTGATCCATATGTGTATGTGGAATGGAAGGATGAAATCAAACAAAGATAAAATAGGACCAAAGGGTTCTAGTTAAAACAACTACCGTTCCTAGGCAACGACACCAAAAATGCTTGTTGGTATTTCTTATGACTATTGGATAAATCCGCAAGCGCATAGATTATAGCGTTGTAGCACTTCACCGGGAGTATTCCAGGTATCGTATTTTCCTCGGGGAACGAGAAGTGTGTTAACCAGGATTATGGATATGTCCTATGATGGATCAAGGGAGACTATGATAACTGGGTTGAGAGGTTCGATATAGCAAAGATATCTAACAAGGGATAGCTGGTTATACTAGCCTTATCGGCCCTTCTCTTGCAAGAGGCGATGGGATAGATTAGAAAGAGGAAAAAAACTCTAACCGAACCACGCCGTCAAGTTGTATTGAAGCCTTACCTTTTAAGAACTTATCTGACACGCGTGGTGGAATACAAAGACTCGATAGAGCTATCACCTTCTACAAGCATCCACGAACAATCCGCGTGATAAGCAGTTTACAAAGGTTAGATTAAGCTTAGACACCACGTCTACACTAATCTTACTACTTTAACCTTGGCCTAAGATTAAAGAACTTTACTCAGAGCAAAGCGATGATCAAGCGTGAAAAGTTGTATAACAGCTAAGCCAGATTTAGAATACTTGTTGGCATCTCTTATGACACTTAAGCTAGGTTGTCATCCCTAGCATGCCAAAGAGGTGTGGTATTGAAATATGCAATTGCTCTAATGAAATATAAATGTCTTTCTGCAAGCGCACAGATTATACCGATGTAGCATTTTAACCAGGAGTATTCCAGGTATCGTTATTTATTTTTCTACCACTGGGAAGGGATACTACGGGAATAAATGATGAATGAATAAAGATGATTAATGAGTATCACTGCATGTGTAATGGAGATTTTTCATCTATCTCACTCAATACAGGATAAGTGTCACATAAGATATATGTAGATAATGAATGAATAGTGACAAAAGATAAATACTGATCAGCATATATGTATAGCCACATAAGATAATGATAAGCACATCAACAGATATTCTAGCAAGTCATTGGCATGGAATTAGGACGAACTACAAAGATATTTCCTAAGTCATTCTTAACTATACAGTCTAGCATACTATGATTAGTGCAATTACACTTGGCAATCATGGCAAGAAAAGAGATATTCACGTGTAGTGAGTATTACTAAGGAAGATGAAGAACATAGCATTCACTTCCCCGTAATAGTACTGCTCTGCCTGCCCTACAAACGGGAGGAGGACTACAAAGGACTCAACATGACTGTCACTCCCGCGAACTACCTCACGATCCGGAATGTAGGGTACAATCGTAGATAAATACAGTCTAGGCACCACGTCTACACAATATCTATCATTTACCCATAGTACTGGTGGATAAACGCTATACGATCCTAAACATGGATATGATTCAGATCTAACTAAGCCAAGTATATAATCATAATAGACTAAGAACAATATAACTAAGAACATAAACGAATAGAGTAAAGTCATAAACAATATAGTGAAGTAGAGCAAAGTCATGTTCATAATATTGAAGAACAAATGAATAACAAGGAAGAACTAGAGAGAGAATTACCAATAATCCTCTTGACAGATCCAAAAACCAACCGAAGATTGACTCCTTCTAGTTCTAATCCTATATAGCTATGCTAAACTAGAGATCTAGTTGATGTGGTGATCAGGGGCTTCTCCTCTTGAGACGGATGATGAATAATGAATTAGGTCAGAGAGGCTCTTCCTCCTCAGGGGCAGGGGGGCTTCCTTATATAGGCTCCTCAAATGAACGTCGGCCGTCGGATCCAACCAACCTTAATGGAGGGATTAGATGTGATCTCAAAGGTGGTGGATAGATGGTCCCACGAGCAGTAAACATGTGCAACGGGCCGGCCCGGTCCGGCACGGCCCGGGCCCGGTTAGGCACGCGGGCCCGCGGGCCGTGCCTCCCCAGGACACCGTGCCTGCTTGTAGGCCTAGGCACGGCCCGTGGGCCGTTTTTCGGGCTGGGATGGCCCGAAAAGCACGAGGTTCGAACCATGAACGGGCCGGCCCGAAGCCCGTTTTATGAAAAAACCCTTGTTTAATGCATATTTCAGTATATTTTACAGTGCAACTGTATATGAGCTCCCCTTCTACCGGGCCGCCCGTTGAAATCGTGCCGTGCCGTGCCGGTCGACGTGCTGAGGCGACGGCCCTGGCATGGCCCATGGACCGTGTCGTGCCATGCTCGGGCCGGGCCAAAAATTCGGGCTTCGTGCCGTGCCATCGTGCCTCGGGCTGCATGCTCATCTTTAACGAGCAGAGGCCCATTGGGCTTAACCCTAGGGCGGTCGCCCTAAGGGGTAGGGTGGGTGCCCTACCCCTGGGCCCGCTCGGCCTCTGGTTCCTTCCCGCACCTTCTTGACCCTTCTAGAGTATTCTTGATTCTGCGAATGGTGTTTATCTTTATGTAATCATGACATGTGGGCCTTTCCTCCATATTTCCTTATATCCCCCTGCATAAATAGACATTCACCAAAACTCATGGAATTCTCTTAGTATAAACCCTATTTCTAGGTATTGGTTTCATATAGATCCTTTTCCTTGTCTAGTTGACGGTTGGATTTGGTACTTAAGGACCGTCAACAAGCTCCCCCAAGCTTACCTTTTGCTTGTCCCTGAGCAAAGATAGACTTAGTGATGGATTAGGAGTTGTTGCAATGCTTTCACGCCTCAAAGGTACACATGCTTTCGAATAGGATCTCGTCTCCGGGTTAGATCAACTATTAAGATAAAAAAAACTTACTCATTTTACCTTTTACCATGGGGCTTGTAACCGTCACCTTTGTATTGGGTAGTTGAAATATAGAACAGTCTAGCCAAGCACCATGTACCTGTTCTTTGATCAACTATAGTTCCAGAGTTTTTGTAGATTTTCAAAATAAAACTTAGAGATTCCTAGTATGACTCTCTTAGTCGCTCTTTTGTGGTATTTCTAGATCCTTACCTAGGCATTGATGTGTATGCCTTTCTCTCAAATATATGGTATTTGTGGTATAAGGCATTGTGGTATTGTCTTCTCTCTCTCACCCTACTTCTAAAAGGCTAATATCTGAGCTCATAGGTGGGAGATAGCGTATGCATACTTACAAAACATATGTTGCATAGTCAAACCGCGGATCCAAAGGAACAGGTCAATAAGTCAAATCAAGATGTGCATGTGTGGCGAATGAATGGTGATGGTGATAATAGTGATGATGGTAATGGCAATGATGATGATAACAGAGGTGAAAGTCTAATTCTACTTTTGCTCCCTTTTGATGGATATACCTTTCTTGTATTTGAAACCTTTCGAAGGGGAATGAGATGCTCGATATATATATATATATATATATATATATATATATATATATATATATATATATATATATATATATATATATATTCTCTTTTTTTCTTTTTTTCAGGTGGGTATCTTGTACCCCTAATTCTACTGTCGGACACTTGCTCATTTTTACCTGTCGTCTCACTTTTTTATTTTTCGAGGTTGGCGGACTTTTTGCCCTTTTTATTTCCTCGTATCTCTCTTTTTTTTAAAGCACTCATCCTTGTAGAGCTATAAAGCGAACGCTGACTGGAGCATTTATTTCATAGGGATAAAACATGAATAGGAGAATATTTATGTGTTTCTATTCTCTCCTGGATTAGGAGTAGAATGTTTTTGGTGGGTGGATCAGGATATGGAAATGAGTGGATGTATGCGGATGCGTACTTCTGGGATAGAAGCAGCTTATGTGGATGGAGTGTATGTGAGTGCGTACTTCTGAGCGTACTTCTGAGGATAGTAGTAGCATATGTGGGTGTAGTGTAAGTGAATGTGTACCTCTAAGGTAGAAGCAGCATGTATGGATGTATGTGAATATTGATCCAAACCGCAAGACTAGTTCCCGAGGGTCGCACAACTTGACCACACTTAATGCTCATAAGCAGTATGTAAAAAATGTGTGGTTTCCTAATCTAGTAAGCATGTATATATGGTTGTGGTAGGAATTTAAACTCTTGTCATACAAGAACTCATCATGTAGTATTTTTAAAGTTTTCAAAAGATAAAATTCTCCAGAATTCTAGTATCTCTAGGAACAGATAAATAGCAACTCAAATCTTTCCATATCATATCTGTCAACGACTTAGACTTTAGATCAGGTACTTCCTCCCATAAGTTTTAGGTTCAGAGCAAATTTCAAATCATAACAATTATGCCTAAACTTGAGAGAGAGATCAAATTTGAAAACTAGGTACTTGAAAGGTATTACGACTGTTGACACAAAAAGCGTCAGGATCTGCGAACACCTTGGGCTTATACCCGAAATTCGATATCCGGAGGCGTGCCAGTCGATTTGACCAGTTAATCGACAAGGACGATAACTAGAACAAGATTCAATTCAGACAACGGCGATGCGCCTGGATGCTGAGATTGAGGCTTGATCAAAATAACTAGAGCAGAGCTAAACGAGGCAACAGCGATACGCCCGGATGCCAAAGCTCAGAGGTACTCCCACGCGGAACTTACAAGGATTTGACGGAGATCAAGGTGATGCAGCCTGTCCAAGCTTGAAGAACTCGTTGATAAGCTAAAACTAATGCAATAAAGGGTAAATTGCGATAAAAGTAGAATAAGGGTAAATTGATTTGTTTGATATTGGATTGATTCATCTTTACACGCAGCCCTTGGGCACATATTTATACTCCCGCATGGAGAGTTGTACAGAGACACGACTCGTACCTTTCCCAAAACAAACCCCTAACTTTAAGGAAACTAACTCACGCAGGAGTCGGATCTAAAATAACAATATTATTTTCCTAAACAAACACGCCTATTTTAAAGGAAAACAAACGACTCATGCAAGAGTCGGACTCAAACTACTATAATAATACTGGTATAAAATCACCAGTTTCCTTATGTCTTTCCTTCGATGGAAGCTTTCCATCAACAGATCCCTCCAATCCGTGACTTCCTTCTTTGGCCATCAGTAATCTTCTGCTGACATCAAGCGCTAAGTCACCCTGTGCTCATCGGCATCTCATGCCCATCGGCATCGGCAACACTTCCCGATCGGCAACCTCGTACTGGTAACTTGTCTTCAGCAATCAATCCCTATCAGCAACCGGCATCGGCAACATCTCCTCATCGGCAATCGGCATCAGTAACTTTGCAGCTCAAGCGACTTGACTTTACCGATTAACCCTTATCGGCAATCATCCAAAACTTCTAGCTTCCATCGGCAACAGACTTAGTCTTCCCACAGCATACTCCCATCGGCGATACTGACTCATAACTTCCCGATGCCGATGGAAAACGGTTGCTGATCAACACAAGTCTTAGCTCATTTGACACGTGCCGAAAAACGGTGTCAACACATGCCCCCCAATTTCGGAGTGTATAATCTTTACGCGCCGAAATTCTTTCTACTATAGCCGTTACCTCCGAGATAAATGCACAGTTTCCTCGATCTCCACGCGCAGGACTGCACTTTATTAATAAAATCCCTCGATTATAGCACAAACAGTTGCAAATCTCCTTGATTATCGCGCACATCCACCGCAGGCCTCTCCACATTCCTGTACAGTGTGAACCGAAATCCCAAAATACCCCTGAGTAAGCTTATAAAAGTTACCAGGATCCAATCTGCTTTTTACCCCGAGTCCACTTTCACTTTCACATCTTCTGCCTTCGTCTTCAACCTCCGGTGGCACCTCTGAAGAACACGAGTTCAAGCAGCAGTGCTTTTTCCAATCAAGGACGAACTGCAAGAACTCCTTCTGCTCCAATGGCGATCCAAGTTGACATCCCCAAGGTAAGATCTACTTTCCTCCTCATCCAACCTCCTGCTAGTTCTTTTCCGTACGAATCCAGAATTTTCCCCGTTCCTTTTCTGATTCTTTCCTTTTCTTTTCTTTTCGAACCCTAGGAACTTTATAACAAGGTAGTGATCCCTCTTGAGCAGTCCAGCTTCACTTGCCTAGGTCCAATGGGGAATCCTGACCCCGGCTACTTGATCAACGCGGAAACCAACCGGATTCCTTTTAGATCTGAATGCTTCGGTTTAGGATTATGGAAGGATGCTTTCCGGTCATGGCCCAAGCCCGCCAAAGGGTGGAAGAACTGGTACCTTAGGGTCGCTAGGACACAGCAAGTCTATTGGCAAGAGCACAATTTGGATCAGTGCATCAGGCTTTCCATTGCCGATATGGAAAAGAACGAGAACATGCTGATGGCGGCCTCCTACTTCTGGTCTGACAGCATGAACGCCTTCCTATTTAGGCATGGACCAGCCACTCCTACGCTTGCCGATGTCCATATGTTGACCGGCTTGGACGTCTCTTCTGCCGATACCTTCACTCTGTTCAACAGGAAAGCTGAGTACAAAGTGAACACTCGGAATATCGGCGGCTGGACAGGCTACATCCATGAGTACCAGAAGACAGGATCGGTAAACCAGAGGGAGCACGCCACTTTCCTGAATATGTGGTTAGAAAAATTCATCTTCTGCGGCAGGGCGGTTGGACCCACTACTATGCATCTTCCGGCAGCCGAACTCCTTGCTGATGGAACAAGACTTTCGCTAGGCAGATATCTCCTTGGATCGGTATACCATCTTCTTCATCAAGTATCCAAGAAGTTACTGCTAGACGAGTTCATCGGCAACCTTGGGGGTCCCTGGTGGTTTATCAACATGTGGCTAAACGCACACATGCACAAGGCCCTCCAGTTTGACTTGTTCGCTCAATGATTCCCAAGGGATATATCGGAAGATTACAAATATAGGGATGATGAATCGGCAGCTCGCCCTCCACTCAACTTCGGAGAGGCCATTATAGTGCTGCCAGGGACCGATGCCGATGCAGAACAGTTTGGCTTATTCTTTCAGAGATTTTACAACGGAATCCCTGCTTCAGAACGGCTCTGGTGGCCATACGTTGATGAGAACAATCAATTTCCACTGCTGTTCAATCTGACCGATGGGAACGTGCCCCAGAATCAAACAATCATGAAGGCCAGTATTGTGCCCCGGGCCATCCCAGTCAATATTTTCGGATCCGGGAAGAATACCCCTCCATCCTACGAATTCTACTACCCATCGGCGGCGGCAAGACAACTGGCATTTGGCCAACTGCCGATCAAGCTTTGCTACTCCAAGGTGGTGAAGCCCAGGCAGACTATCTCCAGTGCTCTAGACTGGAACAAGGTCGTCAATCTCCCTCCCAGTGCCGATATGTCAGACATTGATCTGTCTTCCTGGTCACCAACCTCCTTTATCACAAATGAGTATAAGTCTTGGTGGCAAGAATGGAGGTATCAACTGTTTGCCAAGTCGTCGCACTACTATCGGAATATAATTAACGTCGATCACGTCATTCCCGACAATGCGGTAAGTTTCATTCCGATGCATTCCTCATTACTTTATTCTTATCATCGGCATCTGACCCCTTTATACTCGACAGGTTGACGATCCGATTCCCCCGATGAGCAGGAGTGGCAAGCCCATTAATCTCCGGATAATGAATCCCATCTCACTCATCGGCAATAAGGCCCCCACGCTAGCTGCCTTCACCCCTCAACAGGTACCCACACCGACGCCTACAAAAACCAAGGCTACATCGGCCGCTGTTGCTGCCCTGACGCGGGTTTTTGTAGTAAACTCATCTTCACTCATACCGATTACATACTGTTTTATCGGCAACATTTTATTTTGTATAACTTGTACTAATATTTTCAGGCAATGAGGTCATCGGCAGCTGCTTCGAACACTCAAGCATCTCCAAGTCCTGCTGCCGATGCCCCCCAGTCCTCATCGAAACGGGCCGGATCTCCCGCTGCCGCGCTAAGGAAGAAAAGGCGTCTGAGGCTGGCTACCCCATCTTCGCCATCGGCTCCAGTTGCATCACCAACCGCCGATGCGCCAATGGCAAGACCATCATCGGTTCCAATCCCTAATCATCCACTAGATGACATCCCTGATCAGGAGACAACTCCATCCACTGCAGCAGCGGAGGCGACATCGGCATCGGCACCACCAGCCGAAATTCCCGATGAGAGAATGGTGTCGCCACCACAAGAGCCAGCCACTACATCGGAAGCGACGCCAGCAACAACGCCACCAGCACCAACGGCGTCAACTGCTTCCCTAGCAGAGGCTCAGTCATCGGCAACTGCTGCCGATCTCTAGGATGAGGCTAGACCATCCAGCATGCCAAGCCCTAGGCAAGAAATTCGCTTCAAAATGGTAAGTTGGTCACCAAAAATTTCATAGTATAACCTTATGATCGGCGCATTCTAACTTTTTCTTTTTTAGGCCCAAGACTCCCCAGACAGCCTGTTCTCCTTCGGCCTCAACCTCCAGGACGAGGATGAACACCAAGAAGGCCCCGCTCGAGCAGACAGCTTATTTTCCTTCGCTATCGACATTCCCGATGAGGATGAGGACGAAGAAAGCTCTGCTCCAGCTCTATCGGCAGAGGTTAAATCCAAGCTCGAAGTGCTGCTTTCCTTACTGCAACAGGATACATCCTAGCTCATCCAGGACTCAACCGTAGCAAGGATAGCTTTCAAGGATATCCAAGGCCACCTCCCTGCCGATATGGAAGAAACTCTTTTCCAGGCAACTTTCCTTGATAGCAAGCAGATCCAATACCAGAGGCTCTCCTATCGCATAGCTGATAGGGTCGCCCAATCTCAGGCTGAGGAAGAGAAACTCAAATTCAAAAGCATTGCCGATGAAAAGCACAAGAGCATCGGTCAAGCAGAAGTCTCCAGCGCCAACCTTGAGCAAGAAATTACTCTGCTATCGGCAAGGAAAGAAGAGCTACTGGCTGAGTTGAAAAAGGTCGAGGAAGCTCTAAATACAGCCAATCAGCAGAAAGCCCAACTGTCCGACACCATCAGGGTCCTGCGGCAAGAAAGAGACCAAAATGTCCGACAAGCCATTCTACTGAAGAAGAAGACCAAGCCAGTCGAGGGCTCTGCCGATGCCGATGTCAAGGAGATGGATGAGATAGAGAAAATTCGCCTGCGTGCGATATCAGCCATTCAATCCTTGCTGTAATTTATTTATTGTGTCGTCAACTGTAACATTGATACTTGATTTTGCTCTGTAATATAATGTCAATACGCTTTTACCGATGTTTATATAACTTCCTCTTTCATCGGCATTCAACTGAGCACTATGCGTCTACCCATATGCTAGGGTAATATTTCTTTAAGTATTTACCGTTGATCGCTCTAGAGAATGCAACTCCTTCGAGAGTTTCGAAAATATAGGCATTACCAGGAACAGACTGCTTTATCCGATAAGGACCTTCCCAATTAGGAGACCACTTTCCAAATTTAGAACTCTTAGTCCCGATTGGTAAAATCAACTTCCAAACCAAATCACCATCGGCAAATTCTTTTACCTTCACCTTCTTGTCATACCACCTGGCAACCCTCTTCTTATTCTCCTCAATGCTGATCAATGCCCTCAACCGATGACCTGCTAAATCCTCTAACTCATCTTTCATTAGAGTAGCATAATCATTGGTCGTCAATTGATCTTGAAAAGATAATAGCCTAGAACCAGTTTTAATTTCCCAAGGCAGGACAACATCGTGTCCATAGACCAACTGATACGGCGATACTTTGGTTGCACCATGACAAGCCATCCGATATGACCACAAGGCTTCGTTCAACACCACGTGCCATCTTCTAGGGTTCTCTTCAATCTTGCATTTTATAAGCTTGATAACTCCCTTATTAGTCGCTTCAGCCTGACCATTAGCCTGGGCATAATAAGGAGAAGAATTCAATACCTTGAACCCCATACTAGCAGCAAATTCATCAAACTCTCCCGATGTGAACATGGTTCCTTGATCGGTAGTAATAGTTTGAGGAATACCAAATCGGTAAACAATGTGTTCTTTAACAAAATCCACCATGTTTGCCGATGTCACCTTGTTCAAAGGAATTGCCTCAACCCATTTAGTGAAGTAATCGGTAGCAACAAGTATAAACTTATGCCCCTTACTCGATGGCGAATAAATCTGTCCGATGAGATCAATAGCCCATCCTCTAAACGGCCAAGGCTTGATTATAGGATTCATTGCCGATGCAGGTGCCCTCTGTACATTTCCAAACTTCTGACAATCCCAGCATCCTTTGAAGTAATTGAAGCAATCTTCAAGGATTGTTGGCCAATGATACCCATTCCGCCTAATCATCCACTTCATCTTGAATGCCGATTGATGCGCTCCATACACACCTTCGTGGATTTCGCCCATCAACTCTTTTGACTCTTCTTTATTAAGGCATCTGAGCAAAACTCCATCAATCGTCCGATAATACAATTCATCATCGAGGAGCACATACTTAGTGGCCTGGAACCTTATACGCCTTTCAACTTTCCTAGACGGATCTTTTAAGTAATCGGCAATCTCTTTTCTCCAGTCATCGGCAACCATTACCGATGTCATGACTTCTGGAATCGGCTGATACCCCGAAGCATTCTATGCTAACCGATTGGCCTCTTCATTATGTAATCTAGTAATATACTCAAGGCGGTACTCTTTGAATTCTTTTAATAACTGCAGGCACCTTTCATGGGCTACAATTAAAGCTTCACTTCGGCATTCATATGTCCCGATCAATTGGTTAATCACCATCATAGAATCACCAAAGATTTCAACAGCATCGGCACGTACCTCCCTGAGTAATTCCAACCCCTTAAGTAAAGCCTGGTACTCAGCCTGATTGTTTGTTGAAGTAGCAACAATCGGCAACAAAATTTCATACTTCCGTCCTCAGGGTGAAATTAAGAGAATACCGATACCTGCTCCGTCCTTACACGTAGACCCATCAAAGAACAAAGTCCAAGGAGCAATTTCCACAAAGCTTACCATATTGCAATGCTGAGTAACAAAATCGGCCAGTACTTGACCTTTAACTGCCTTAGCCGATTCATACTTTAGGTCAAATTCTGAAAGTGCCAGAATCCACTTACCGATTCGTCCACTTAATATCGGCATTGACAACATGTACTTAACCACATCATCTTTGCAGATAACAGTGCATTCAGCCGACAATAAATAATGCCTCAATTTAATGCAAGAGAAATATAGACATAAGCACAACCTTTCTATGGTCGAATACCTTGTTTCAGGATCCACCAATCTTCTGCTTAGGTAATATATTACACGTTCTTTCCCTTCAAATTCTTGAATCAAGGCTGATCCGATAACACCGTCATCGGCAGACAGATATAACCTGAAAGGCTTCCCGTGTTGAGGCAGAACCAAGACTGGAGGGTTTAATAAATATTTCTTAATCTCCTCCAAGGCTAACTGTTGTTCTTCTTTCCATATAAACTCTTGATTGGCTTTCATCTTCAACAATGGACTAAAAGATTTAATCTTACCAGATAAGTTAGATATAAACCTTCTAATGAAATTAATCTTGCCGATCAAGGACTGCAGTTCAGTCTTGTTTGTAGGAGCCACCACTTTGTTAATTACATCAATAGATTTTTTGCCGATCTCGATGCCCCTTTGATGCACCATAAAGCCCAGAAACTGTCCTGCCGATACGCCAAATGCACAATTATTAGGATTCATCTTCAACCCATGCTCCCTCGTGCACTCCAATATTTTTCGCAAATCAGCAAGATGCTTCTCGAAATCTCCAGACTTAACTACCACATCATCAATGTAGATTTCAACTATCGTGCCGATGTACTTATGAAAGATGAAATTCATTGCTCTCTAATAAGTAGCACCGGCATTTTTCAAGCCAAAAGTCATGACAACTCATTCAAATAAACCGACGTGACCTGGGCATCTGAAAGCAGTCTTGGATATGTCTCCTTCAGCCATGAATATTTGATTATACCCAGCATTACCATCCATGAAGCTAATAATCTGATGTCCAGCAGCAGCATCAATCAGCAGATCGGCAACGGGCATCGGGTAGCCATCCATCGGCGTAGCTTTGTTGAGATTCCTGAAATCAATACAAACACGAAGTTTTCCATTCTTTTTATACACAGGAACCACATTAGAAATCCATTCGGCGTATCGGCATTGCCGAATGAATCCAGCTTCGATCAACTTAGTAATCTCAGCCTTGATGTCGGGTAGAATAGTAGGATTGCATCGGCGCGCAGGTTGCCGATGTGGTTGGAAACCAGACTTGATGGGTAACCGATGTTCAACTATCGATCGGTCTAAACCAGGCATCTCAGTATAATCCCAAGCAAAACAATTTTTATTTTCTTTCAATAAATCAGTTAACTACTGTTTACATTGGGAATCTAACTTAGCACTAATGAAAGTAGGCCTAGGTTTACTACCATCGCCGATGTCGACCTCGAGTAAATCATCGGCGGACGTGAAGCCTTGTCCCAGTTTTCCATCGTCAGCGAATAGATCCATTAAAACTCTTCTTCAGGACCAACTGCTTGGATCGGTTTAATGCGGTAATCGGCAACTTTAAGGAACTCTTTGTCCCAGGCTTCACCGGATATGCACCTGGTCTGCTCATAAGTTTCCGATTCTGCTGATGCAACAGTAGATGGGGCTTCACTTCGGACAATTTCAATTTTGTCCCCGATCCACTGTACAAGACTCTAATGCATAGTAGAAGGAATACAGCAATTGGCGTGGATCCAATCCCTTCCGAGGAGCAAGTTGTAAGTGCCTTTGTCACTGATTACAAAAAATGTTGTCAGCAAGGTTTTACTGTTGATGGTTAAGTCAACACATACGGCCCCCATAGTTGTCGACACGTTGCCTTTGAAATCCTTGAGCTTCATGTCGGTCTTGACTAAGTCTTGGTCACCTTTCCCAAGCTTTCTGAACACAATGTACGACATTATATTTATTGATGCCCCACCATCCACTAGCATCTTTGTCATAGGCTGTCCATCCACTTTGCCTTTAACGAACAAAGCCCTCAGGTGCTGCCTCTCGTCATCAGCAGGCTTCTCAAAGACGGCCATCATCGGATCTAGCACCAATTGTGTCATGTCGGCAATCTCTTCATCATCACTGACAGGTGCCATGAACTCTATCGGCAACATGACAACCATGTTAATTTCTGCCGATGGATCCCTGTCCTTGCAGTTTGGCCTCCACTGCTTTTCCCTTGAGGGTTCTTCATTGTCATATAGGTCATTGCGGCATTCGCGTTGAATCCTCCTCTTCTAAGTCTTAGTTAGACCCTTAGGGCACCACTGAGGAAGCTTAGTTTTCTAGACAGGCTGGTGCTGCTTTCCTCCGCTTGCATCGGTACTCCTTCCGATGTCGGGATCTCTGGAGAATATTTTTTCGTCAGGCACTCTTGCATTAGCCATATCCTCCAGCTCCTCTTGATCAACACGCCTGCCAAGCCTGCCATGGGCGCTAAGTTTGCCCCCCAGTCGATCATGCGCCGACCTCTTCTCTCTGAGCGGCTTGGCGTACCTGGGCGTCCGATCATCAAAACAAGGTTTCTTACCTGACCGATCGGTGGTGTAGTACCCATTGCATTCGGGACAATTATCGGCAGTAGGCAGCTTGATGCCTTCTTCCCAACAGTGAACGAAGAAGGGACACTTCCAGTGGTCCTTATGCCGAAGCCATTCCTGGTGCTCTTCCTCCTCTTGCCGATATCGCTCTTCACGTGATTGCCGATAGTCTTGCCTTGGCTGCTTATGCGTGATTATAACACCAGGAGCCTGTTGGCACTGCTACCTTCATCGGCAACTTTCTTACCTTTTCTGTCATCGGCAAACCTCCTTTCATCACGCTCAGTCACTTGATGGTTAGGATCTACCGATGCCCTCTTCCTGGCAGCTTCCGATGTCAGCACTTTGGTCTTTCCACTGGCTTCCACCATATTGTTTGGAAACGGGTGCTGATCAATCTTCATCGGTTTCTGGACTTTAGAATTTTTGAATTTGATGCGTCCAGATTCAATCTCTGACTGCAACTGCTGCCTGAATACCTTGTAGTCATTGGTACTGTGGGAAGTTGCATTATGCCACTTGCAGTACCTGATCTTCTTGAGCTCTTCGGCCGATGGAATTACTTGATTGGGCGCCAACTTGATTCGCCCTTCTTGTAGTAATAAGTCAAACATCCTATCGGCCTTGGTAATATCAAAGGTGAACCTTTTGGTTTCTTTCTGGCCGAACAGACAAGACACAGGCTTCTTATCCTTCACCCATTCGGCCGCATCGATGCTCAGCTCTTCATCCGACCCGGAATCTTCTTCCTGCCCGATGGAGGTCACCTTCTTGTTCCAAGTCTTCCTGGGTTCAAAGGTTTTGATATCTTGATCGGCAATCCTCTGCACCAGATGACATAGGCTTTCAAATTTTTGGGACGTGTACTTGTCCTTGATATGCGGCAGTAATCCTTGGAAGGCCAAATCTACCAGTTGTCGATCGTCAAGTACCAGGCTGTAACACTTGTTCTTCACGTCCCGCAGCCTTTGAACAAAGCTTTCTACCGATTCATCATTGCGTTGCCTCATCTTGACCAAATCGGTAAGCTTCTTCTCATGTATGCCAGCGAAGAAATATTTATGAAATTGCCTCTCTAGATCGGCCCATGTGATTACAGAATTTGGAGGCAGCAATATGAACCATGTGAATGCCGATCCAGACAATGATGAAGAGAACAATCTCACCCTCAATTCCTCCTTGCTGGCAGCTTCTCCGCACTGGATAATGAAGCGGTTGATGTGCTCCATTGTCGATGTGTCGTCTTGGCCGGAGAACTTAGTAAAATCAGGCACTTTGTACCAATTTGGGAGAGGAATCAAGTCATATGTTGGAGGATACGGAGTCCGATAAGAATATGTATTGACTTTGGGTTTGATGTCGAATTGTTCTTTCATAATTTCGGCAATCTTATCGGCCCAATATGCATCCTGCTCCTGCCGACTCATTGGCTGGTTGTTGACTAGTGGAGTTGGCTGATGCGCCTCTTGAAGATGATGCGGAGTAGTCACGGGCGCAGCACCAGTCATCTGAACACTATGCATTGGTTGATTTACCGATGGATAATTTTGCACACTTAGCAGATTAGGTTGATTCATCGGTTGCTGTACCGATGGTCCGCTCTGAGTGTATGATGGGCCTCCATAATGATGCATTGACACGCCAGGCTGTTGAGCTAGCGGCTGGTTGGCCCATCCAGGATTATAAATCATCGGCATATGACTTACCGATGGCTGATAGCTGACTGGGGCATGTGGCTCTTGTATTCTAGAGCAATCAATCATCAGATTACCTTGATGCACCAGTACTCCGGCTTGAGGATTTGCCACCAGAGGTTGGCTGCCAGCTGTTATAATGTGTTGCATCGGCATAGGGCCTGCCGATGGTGGCATCAGAGGTATCTTAGGAATTACTTGAAGATCTTCTGATGGCACTTGCACAGTTGGAGAAGGCGCAGAGTAATGCATCATAGGGACCACCAGTTGTGATTGCGCCGCCGATGCCACAGAGCCCTTCCAAGCTGAGCTATCTCCCTGCACACAATTAGAACCAGCAGATAGATTTGGAGGCATACCGTATCCCCACCAGTTAGTGGGAGCTGATTGATTCTGGATAGCAGGCCCTGAAATTGCCAACGCCACTGGATCTGTATGGAGCCTGGTGACGCTGTCAGAGCTCGGCCTTAGCAGTGTAGCCACATCGGCAGATGGTTCTACCGGAGTAGAAGACGCCATTGGGGCTGCCGATGGGCTTGTAGATGCCGATCCAGGTTGATGATAAGCTGGACCAACATATTGCGGTGCACGTCCTTCTTTGAATGATTGCATGACAGCATTGTAGACAGTATTGGACAGCACGCTGGAGTGGCTAATTAATGCTTGACTTAGAGCAGAATTAACCATCTCTTGTAACTTACCAGGATTGGCGTCATACGTGACCTGCCGTGGTAACGGCAGATTTTGCTTCTGGATTGCTTCGCCGCTCCTGCTTAGGCTGAAGGATTTGAGATATAACTGCTTGTACTCCTCCATAGCCCGCTCCATGGCCAGCTTCTGATAATCTTTCAGATCGGCCTCGGAGACTTCAATGATGTTCCTCTGGTTAACGTCGGCGTTATCACCCATGATAGATGTATAATTTATACAATCGGGTCCCACTGGGCGTGCCAAAAGAGGTGTTGACACAAAAAGCGTCAGGATCTGCGAACACCTCGGGCTTATACCCGAAATTCGATATCCAGAGGTGTGCCAGTCGATTTGACCAGTTAATCGACAAGGACGATAGCTAGAACAAGATTCAATCTAGACAACGGCGATGCGCCCGGAAGCTGAGATTGAAGCTTGATCATGATAACTAGAGCAAAGCTGAACGAGGCAACAGCGATACGCCTGGATGCCAAAGCTCAGAGGTACTCATACGCAGAACTTACAAGGATTTGACGGAGATCAAGGTGATGCAGCCCGTCGAAGCTTGAAGAACTCGTTGATAAGCTAAAACTAATGCAATAAAGGGTAAATTGCGATAAAAGTAGAATAAGGGTAAATTGATTTGTTTGATATTGGATTTATTCATCTTTACACGCAGCCCTTGGGCACATATTTATACTCCCGCATGGAGAGTTGTACAGAGACACGACTCGTACCTTTCCCAAAACAAACCCCTAACTTTAAGGAAACTGACTCGCGCAGGAGTCGGATCTAAAATAACAATATTATTTTCCTAAACAAACACGCATATTTTAAAGGAAAACAAACGACTCATGCAAGAGTCCGACTCAAACTACTATAATAATACTGGTATAAAATCACCAGTTTCCTTATGTCTTTCCTTCGATGGAAGCTTTCCATCGACAGATCCCTCCAATCCGCGACTTCCTTCTTTGGCCATCAGTGATCTTCTGCTGACATCAAGTGCTAAGTCACCCTGTGCTCATCGGCATCTCATGCCCATCGGCATCGGCAACACTTCCCGATCGGTAACCTCGTACTGGTAACTTGTCTTCAGCAATCAATCCCTATCAGCAATCGGCATCGGCAACATCTCCTCATCGGCAATCGGCATCAGTAACTTTGCAGCTCAAGCGACTTGACTTTACCAATTAACCCTTATCGGCAATCATCCGAAACTTCTAGCTTCCATCGGCAACAGACTTAGTCTTCCCACAACATACTCCCATCGGCGATACTGACTCATAACTTCCCAATGCCGATGGAAAACGGCTGCTGATCAACACAAGTCTTAGCTCATTTGACACGTGCCGAAAAACGGTGTCAACAACGACAGAGCAACTATTCATCATTTCCATGTTAAGAGTTTATTACTGGGGTTCATTTTAGCATAGCTATTTTATTTTATTATCTTTATTTATTAGCAAACCCTTAACTAATCAAAAACACATATATAACTATATATATAAGCGGGAAATTATTTATTGAGTTGTTTTTTATGATTATGCATCTTTTTATTTTTATCGAAGTATAGATATAAAAAAATGATAGGTAGTAATACTTAGCTGAGTATGGGGGTGCTCTCCCCTAAGCTAGATTTTGACGTAATTTCTTCTAATTTAGTGGAACGTGGGGGTGCTCTCCCCCAAGCTAGATTTTGACGTAATTTCTTCTGGTGTAGCTGATAGGTAGAGGTGTTCTTATCTTGTTAGAGTATTCTGACAATGGGTAAGATGTACTCTGGTTGATGCTCTTCTTTTGATCCTTGAATTCTGTGAAGCTCAAAATAGACAACAAAGCTTGTGGAACTGATTAAGTGTTAGCCATAAATCTCTAGCTTTCATCATGTCGAGCTTCCTCTAATGGATGTTATTATTTAGCAGAATCATAAACTCACTATTTTTTATTTTACAAAACAAAAACTTATTTATTTATTTTTATGCCACCACAGCGAGTACACTCATGGGTTTTATGCCACGAGTCTATTCACATGGGGCTTAACAGTTTTTAACATTTTATTTTCTTTTTAAACATGGTGTAAACATGATTAACTAATTTTGAAAAAGTAAATAATTAAAGGAAAAGATAACTACCAAGTGTTACCTCTTGGCACGTCGTTCGGTGGTTTAAGTCCTCCGAACATGACTCGTCACGTCCTTAGTTGTCCTGGGGCTCATTGGATGGCGTAGTTGGTGCCTCCGGATGCGCTTCTTCTTCTGGTATGATTTATTTTTGTCTCCACACTTGTGTTGGTGTGGCGGCCTCCCTAGGACAAGCTCTTGCTTTTGGATATTCATTATAATTGAAGGGACGTACCTCTCCTTCTTCCCAAGATTCTTCGCTCTCGTGTCTGGGGTAGTCATAGAATAATCTTTCCTTTCCCAACCTTGGAGTTGGTGGTGTGTTCGGCCTCGAGAGTGGAGTTGCGTATATTGATTCTTCTTCTTCTTTGGGGTATCTTTCTTCATATCTGGATACTTCTCCTTTATAGTCTGCCCATCCGTCCTTGGTGTTCTGCTTCTTCTGGTTGTTGTAGCGACATCTTCTTCTCGTTCTATTCTGCTTAGCTTCTTCAATAATGTAGTTAGCATTAAAGTAACGTCGTACCTTCTCAGAGGGGAAGTGTAGGTGCACTTCTCCTGTCCCGATATAGATGATAGCTTTGGTGGTGCTTAGGAATGGCCTTCCAAGGATGATAGGTGGATCATAATCATCTTCTCCCATGTCAACTACTAGGAAGTCTGTAGGGATGAAGTGATCATCAATCTGGATGGGGATATCTTTTGCTATGCCTTCAACGACGCGGCACGTCTAATCTACCATCTGGAGTTGGGTGTATGTTGGATGTAGAGGCATTGTGCCGTACAGGAACTCATAGGTTAACTTGGCCATAATGTTGACACCCGATCCGGTGTCACAGATTGCTTTCTGGAATGAGCATCTGTTGATTGTGCATTCTATGGTTGGGACACCTGGGTCGTCCTTCTTGATCAAATGAGGGCATCTGATTTGGTGGTCTTGATTATTGTGAAGTGTCGTGATGATCTTTGCTGACTCTGTTCGTACTTGCTTCTTGTTCTTCTTCTGCTTGTTCCTCCCATTGGTCTTCTTCTTTGGCTCATCTTGAGGTTATTTAGGAGCTTGTATGGTTTTGTTCTTGAAAGTAAATGTCTCCTTCTTCCCTTTGATGATGAAACTGATCTTGGCGGTGCTAGCATAGATGACAGCTCCGGCGGTGTTCAAGATTGGCCTACCAAGGATGATGGGTGACTTCTCATCAACTCCAGTTTCTATCACCATGAAGTCTGCTGGAACATATGAGGTACCAATTCGGACACGGATATCTTTTAATATTCCTCTAGGGTAGCATAGTGTCCGATCTGCAAGCTGCAAACACAGGGTTGTCTCTGATAAAGGATAATTAAAGTATTTCTCATAGATTACCTTGGGCATGACATTGACGCTTGCGCCAAAGTCGCAAAGTGCTTCAAGAAACTCTGTGACGCCAATGGAGATTGGGATAACTGGTCGTCCTGGATCTCCTTTCTTGGTTGGCATAGAGTCGCCACACCACTCTTCTGTGGGGTTGTTCCAATAAGCACCTGCATCGAATATGTCTACAAGATTTGCAGCTTTTAATCCTTCCGGTTGTGATGGAATACCAGGGTTAGTGATAGGAACAGCAGCAGCTATTTGGGTTAACTGAGATTCAATCATTTTATTAAAGCTAATTTGATTCTTGATGGCAACAGAAAAATTATCCATCCCATTATTTATAGTTTCTAGTATTTTATCATTGGATGCTAATTTCTTAGACATGTTATCCATTAACTTTCCTTGATTGGACACTAACTCTCTCAAAGGTGGAAAACTAGGATTATTGAAAGAATTATTACCTTGATAATTACCTGAGTAGTTAGGCCTTTGTTGTTGTTGATTCCAACCTTGATTTTGCTGAGGACGATTGTAGTAGTTGTTGTTGTTGTTGTTGTAGTTCACGTCCTCTTGCAATTCTGGACAATGAGTGCCTGAGTGTCCAGTGTCTCCACACTCCTCACAGGTCATGTGAGAGTCGTAGATGTTCATAACTTCTTTCTTCTCTCTAGCTTTCTCATCGAGTCTCTTCATGAGCAGGTCTAGCTTTGCTGACAGCATGTCTACCTCTTTGAGCTGGTGCATACCTCCACTTTTCTTGCGAGGTTGAGTTCTTTCTTCACTCCAACCTTGGTTGGATGACATCTTCTCCACAAGAGATGTGGCTTGTGGTATTGTAAGTGATATGAATCCTCCTCCGGCAGCAGCATCCATGGTCTCACGAGTATTGTTGTTGAGCCCATGATAGAAGGTCTGCATAAGTAACCAATTCTCCATTCCATGATGGGGACATTCTAGGATGTAATCTTGGAGGCGCTCCCATGCTTCTGGAACGGACTCGTCATGTTGTTGTTGAAAACTTGAAACCTTCCCACGGAGAGCTTTGGTCTTCCCCATGGGAAAGAACTTTGCTAGGAAATTAGTGGAACATAGTGCCCACATAGTATTCTTCTCCTTGGTTGCATAGAACCACTGTTTCGCTCTTCCCAAGAGTGAGAATGGGAAAAGGCGAAGTAGTATTGCGTCTCTGGGGATATCCTTGATAGTGAATGTGCTGCAAATCTCTAGGAAGTGTTGGAGATGAGCACTAGCATCTTCGCGTGCTTTCCCACAGAACTGGCTTGCTTGCACCATGTTGATGAGCGCAGGCTTGAGATCAAATGACCGATCAATGTTCGCAGCAGGTCCAGTGCGGATGTTGTCCGTGGTGGGGGCTGAGAACTCACGGATTGACTTGTCTGCCATGGCTTCGAACTCTGGTGTCAAGTTTCGAACGATGTTTCGATGATCTTCTTGACTGGATGAAGCTTCAAGCCGATATGATGATGATTCTGTTACTTTCTTGAGCTTGGCTTTTGTTCTTCTGAATAATGCTTCGGGATTCTCAACAAAATTGTCTGGAAGATCAAATCTATTCATACATTACCCTGCATAAAGATGATAGGAAAAATAGGCAAAGATCAAGGGTAAGGTTGACGAGTAGAGAATTGATGTTTTCTCAATCACATTAGTGATGCAAGTGATAACTCATTTATTCCTTTTGATAGCTAATCAACCTTCCCCTGCAACGGCACCAAAAATGCTTGTTGACATCTCTTATGACACTTAAGCTAGGTTGTCATCCCCAACATGCCAAAGAGGTGTGGTATTGAAATATGCAATTGCTCTAATGAAATATAAATGTGTTTCTGCAAGAAATATAAATGTGTTTCTGCAAGCGCACAGATTATACCGATGTAGCATTTTAACCAGGAGTATTCCAGGTATCGTTATTTATTTTTCTACCACTGGGAAGGGATACTACGGGAATAAATGATGAATGAATAAAGATGATTAATGAGTATCACTGCATGTGTAATGGAGATTTTTCATCTATCTCACTCAATACAGGATAAGTGTCACATAAGATATATGTAGATAATGAATGAATAGTGACAAAAGATAAATACTGATCAGCATATATGTATAGCCACATAAGATAATGATAAGCACATCAACAGATATTCTAGCAAGTCATTGGCATGGAATTAGGACGAACTACAAAGATATTTCCTAAGTCATTCTTAACTATACAGTCTAGCATACTATGATTAGTGCAATTACACTTGGCAATCATGGCAAGAAAAGAGATATTCACGTGTAGTGAGTATTACTAAGGAAGATGAAGAACATAGCATTCACTTCCCTGTAATAGTACTGCTCTGCCTGCCCTACAAACGGGAGGAGGACTACAAAGGACTCAACATGACTGTCACTCCCGCGAACTACCTCACGATCCGGAATGTAGGGTACAATCGTAGATAAATACAGTCTAGGCACCACGTCTACACAATATCTATCATTTACCCATAGTACTGGTGGATAAACGCTATACGATCCTAAACATGGATATGATTCAGATCTAACTAAGCCAAGTATATAATCATAATAGACTAAGAACAATATAACTAAGAACATAAACGAATAGAGTAAAGTCATAAACAATATAGTGAAGTAGAGCAAAGTCATGTTCATAATATTGAAGAACAAATGAATAACAAGGAAGAACTAGAGAGAGAATTACCAATAATCCTCTTGACAGATCCAGAAACCAACCGAAGATTGACTCCTTCTAGTTCTAATCCTATATAGCTATGCTAAACTAGAGATCTAGTTGATGTGGTGATCAGGGGCTTCTCCTCTTGAGACGGATGATGAATAATGAATTAGGTCAGAGAGGCTCTTCCTCCTCAGGGCAGGGGGGCTTCCTTATATAGGCTCCTCAAATGAACGTCGGCCGTCGGATCCAACCGACCTTAATGGAGGGATTAGATGTGATCTCAAAGGTGGTGGAGAGATGGTCCCACGAGCAGTAAACATGTGCAACGGGCCGGCCCGGTCCGGCACGGCCCGTGGGCCGTTTTTTCGGGCTGGGATGGCCCGAAAAGCACGAGGTTCGAACCATGAACGGGCCGGCCCGAAGCCCGTTTTATGAAAAAAACCCTTGTTTAATGCATATTTCAGTATATTTTACAGTGCAACTGTATATGAGCTCCCCTTCTACCGGGCCGCTACCGGGCCGCTCGTTGAAACCGTGCCGTGCCGTGCCGGTCGACGTGCTGAGGTGACGGCCCTGGCATGGCCCATGGACCATGTCGTGCCATGCTCGGGCCGGGCCAAAAATTCGGGCTTCGTGCCGTGCCATCGTGCCTCGGGCTGCATGCTCATCTTTAACGAGCAGAGGCCCATTGGGCTTAACCCTAGGGCGGTCGCCCTAAGGGGTAGGTTGGGTGCCCTACCCCTGGGCCCGCTCGGCCTCTGGTTCCTTCCCGCACCTTCTTAACCCTTCTAGAGTATTCTTGATTCTGCGAATGGTGTTTATCTTTATGTAATCATGACATGTGGGCCTTTCCTCCATATTTCCTTATATCCCCCTGCATAAATAGACATTCACCAAAACTCGTGGAATTCTCTTAGTATAAACCCTATTTCTAGGTATTGGTTTCATATAGATCCTTTTCCTTGTCTAGTTGACGGTTGGATTTGGTACTTAAGGACCGTCAACAAGCTCCCCCAAGCTTACCTTTTGCTTGTCCCTGAGCAAAGATAGACTTAGTGATGGATCAGGAGTTGTTGCAATGCTTTCACGCCTCAAAGGTACACATGCTTTCGAATAGGATCTCGTCTCCGGGTTAGATCAACTATTAAGATAAAAAAAAACTTACTCATTTTACCTTTTACCATGGGGCTTGTAACCGTCACCTTTGTATTGGGTAGTTGAAATATAGAACAGTCCAGCCAAGCACCATGTACCTGTTCTTTGATCAACTATAGTTCCGGAGTTTTTGTAGATTTTCAAAATAAAACTTAGAGATTCCTAGTATGACTCTCTCAGTCGCTCTTTTGTGGTATTTCTAGATCCTTACCTAGGCATTGATGTGTATGCCTTTCTCTCAAATATATGGTATTTGTAGTATAAGGCATTGTGGTATTGTCTTCTCTCTCTCACCCTACTTCTAAAAGGCTAATATCTGAGCTCATAGGTGGGAGATAGCGTATGCATACTTACAAAACATATGTTGCATAGTCAAACCGCGGATCCAAAGGAACAGGTCAATAAGTCAAATCAAGATGTGCATGTGTGGCGAATGAATGGTGATGGTGATAATAGTGATGATGGTAATGGCAATGATGATGATAACAGAGGTGAAAGTCTAATTCTACTTTTGCTCCCTTTTGATGGATATACCTTTCTTGTATTTGAAACCTTTCGAAGGGGAATGAGATGCTCAATATATTACAACTAGAGTCAGACCAGTTATAACTAGGCAAGAAACAGTTGCAACTTGACGCGATCCAATTACAACTAGAGTTGTGCCAGTTGCAACTCGGCAAAAAACCAATTGCAACTGGGCAAGAAACTAGTTGCAATAATCAGGATGAGTGCATTCTCTATAGAAAATACACCCAAATGTATAATAGATATACAGTATATATATATATATATATATATATATATATATAGTTTCATAATTTATTTGTGTGTAATGTTCAAAACTAAATTATAGGTGTGCATATATATTAGCAGCAAAGAAAACGTATTTGAAATCCTAAAGTAGTTGTAAAACCAAAATAAAAAATGAATTGCAATAAAAAAAACACCTTTAGCTAAAAGGGTTAACCCCGTGGTCCAACCTGGCACATCTTTTAGTCTCGGTTGGTATTACTAATCGGAACTAAATGTCGGGTTCTAGTCCTGAATTCTTAGTTCCGGCTCCACAACCAGGACTACATGCCCTTTAGACTCGAGACTAAAACTGTATCCCACACTAGGGTTAGGAACTGTGGTTGATTTAGATATATGCCATCCAAATGAATGTGGTTTTTACATGTGTAGCTAAATTATAACTGAGGTTAATTTTACCTGTCCCAATGAAATTTATCTTTGCGTATGTGGTAATTGCTAATTAAAATGTTCAATATCCTTTCTAGGGAACGACCCAGCCTGTGCATCATCACATATTGTGGGATGAGAAGAGATTTGTGACTGATACTTTTCTAGTGCCTCACAAACTTTAGTTGTGCTCATTGCGCCGTTTCTGAACGATTTTTTTTTTAAGGTCAACGGGGGGAGGCGCTCCCCACCTAATTTTGATTAATATCAACAGCCTCGTTTTTAGGAAATGAGGCAAAAACCTTTCGTTCGGTTAATTTTGGAAAACCGAACTAAAACCAATACAATAGTCCTCGCGCAAGGATGAATGTAGGCATAGCCAAAGATACACAAAAAAGAGAAGAAAGAAAGAAAAAGAGAGAGAGAAGAAAGTATGAAAGATGACAACAAGGTACAAGAACTCTTCAACGATGCCTCCAAGAAGGTGAACGACGCCGCAACGTAATCATCGTTGGCCAAGGTGCAAAAGGTGACTCCACAGGACCTTGGCGTAGCTTTCGGCCGAGTCTTGTGCCAGTTGTTGAGTGGACCAAATCAGGAGCAAAGATGTTGGACACTGTCCAAAGTCGGCCACCGCCACACCGCGCGGAGCCGTTCCTGAACTCGCCCGCGACAGTGGGAGGCGCGCAGCAACGCAGCGATCACGCCGGGATCGAGGGGGGGTTTGCCGGCCCGCGCCACCGCACACGGAGCCATTCCTGGACTCGCCCGCGACAGTCGGAGGCGCACACCGGCAAAGCACTAATGCGTAGATGAAGGGGGGGTTGCCGGCCGCCGCCACACCACGCTGAGCCGTTCCCGAACTCGCTCGCAACAGTGGGAGGCGCCCACCGGCAAGTGAGTGTCGGCCGCCCCCACACCGCGCGGAGCCGTTTCCGGACTCGCCCGCGACAGTGGGAGGCGCGCACCGACAGAGCGACCGCACGTAGATGAAGAGGGGGTTTGCCGGTCGCCACCACACCACGCAGAGCCGTTCCCGGACTCGTCCCCGACAGTGGGAGGCGCGCACCAGCAAGTGAGTGTCAGTCGCCGCCACACACCGCGCGGAGCCGTTCCGGGACTTGCCCGCGACAGTGGGAGGCGCGCACCGACGGAGCGACCGCGCGTAGATGAAGAGGGGGGTTACCGGCCGCCGCCACACCACGCGGAGCCGTTCCCAGACTCGCCCGCGACAGTGGGAGGCGCGCACCGACAAGTTAGTGTCGGTCGCCGCCACACCGCGTGGAGCCGTTCCCGGACTCGCCCGCGACAGTGGGAGGCGCGCACCCGCAAGTGAGTGTCGGGCGCCGCCACACCGCGCGGAGCCGTTTCCGGACACGCCCGTGACAAGGGGAGGCGCGCACCGACAGAGCGACCGCACGTAGATGAAGAGGGGGTTTGCCGGTCGCCGCCACACCACGCGGGAGCCGTTCCCGGACTCGCCCGCGACAGTGGGAGGCGCGCAACGGCAAGTGAGTGTCGGTCGCCGCCACACCGCGCGGAGCCGTTCCCGGACTCGCCCGCGACAGTGGGAGGCGCGCACCGACAGAGCGACCACGCGTAGATGAAGAGGGGGGTTGTCGGCCGCCGCCACACCACGCGGAGCCGTTCCCGGACTCGCCCGCGTCAGTGGGAGGCACGCACCAGCACAATGACCACCGCCGCCGGTAAGCCCGCGGCGGAACTGCGTACACCGCGCCATTGCTAGGACCATGCAAGAGGCAGGGAAGAGGGACAATTGCATTGCCTGAGGAAGGATGCACGAAGATGTAGCCGCTAGGGGAGGAAGGAGGGGCGCCGGCCGCCGCCACACAGGGACGGCTAGGCCAGGCCGAGGACGCCACTACGGGACGCCCGGAGAGCTCGACACCGGTGTGGCGGAGCACCGGAGGTTGGGGCGCCAGCGTCGGACCACGCAGAGTTGGGTACCGACGGCTCGACGCAAGGAAGCAGCCAGCTGGCAGATCCGGGCGTGGGGCAGCTAGATCTGGGCATGGGGCAGCCGGATCCGCCCACGCCAGCAGCTTTTGCGCCACCGGCCTGCTCCCCGCGACGACGACAGCCCGCGAAGCTCCATGGAGAGAGGGAGGAAGGAGGGAGAAGAAACCTCGTCCTTGCCGTCCGCCGGGCCTTCGACGTCGAGCTCCGGCGGCGGCCGGGCAGAGGAGGCTCGTGGCCGGGGCGTCGGGAGCACGCAACTTGAGGGAGACGACAGATCCAACATTGGGGAAGCCGGATCCGCCCACGCTGGTTGCAGTAGCGCCGCCGGCCGGTTCCCTCCTGACGGCGCTGCGCCGGGCTACATGCTTTACCTTCACGGGAGAGACGGAGGGAGGTGGAGAGGAGGAGAGAGCTCGGCCCTGCCGCCGTCATCCTCGCCTCCGGTCGGGCATCCCGGGGCTGGCTCAGGCGGAGGCAGAGCGGTGGGCGTCGGCGTGAGGCCTTGGGCGTCGGAGGAGTGGGTCGCCCGACCACTAGGTTGCGACACAACTCTGATGCATTGCTTTGGCCGATTTGTAACTGGACTGCCGTAGCCTCTCACATCCGAATAGGTTACTCCTCCCATTGTCCAACGGCAACCCATGTTGTGGGATCCATCTTCCCGCCGTCTGAGCTGGTGTTGGTGGTATAGAAAAAAACACAATTTTGAATAAAAGAAAATGTATTTGAAAAATCCATGTGCGTGTAGGCTACAGAACCAAACCAAAATGCAACGGCCGGACTTCATTCAACAATGAGCGTCAAATTCATGATGGATACTAATAGAGATTTTGGTAAAAAATAATAATATAATTTAATAGTTCCTATAGATAGATCTCAAGTATGTACCCTAGAGTATGAGTATACATAAGTTATAGAAAAACTGTTCAAGGACAGAATGATATAGAAAGTGATTTTTATTTAGACTCAAATGGTATGATTTGGAGAGGAAATGGTCTTCTAGATTATATATGCTCTAACGTCTAACTGGAGCTTTTAACATCTTTAGGTATCTCATTCCAATATGTACAAGTCAGCAGATTAGCAGATTAGGTATCGGATTCGACAACGCGTGAAGCATACGTCTCAGCGACCCATCTGTAGCACGGAGAATGTTGACTCATCTCAACAGGAAAAAGGCATCACAAATCATGGGCGAACACCACCATGCCATATTCTGTGACAAAAAAATCCATGTATGGCACCAGATATGATTCAGGACCATGTGCAAAGACCGTGGAGAAACATGTCAACTGCAAATTTCAGATGAACAAGAACTTTTCAGAAGAGAATCCACCGCTTATGTATAAGCTCATATGTACCAAACCAAAGACGAGCATATATATATGCAGGCTGAATATATACAGCGAAGCAACCAACAACCCTTTATTCCCCTAATTACACAACCATGGTAGGCGGGGCACTAGCAGGAGTAGTGCGGCTGGTGCATGGTCCTCTTCATCTTATCAAGGATCCCGGCAGCCTTCCGCCGTGCCCTTGAAGTGCCGTTCTGCGTGAGCCAGGCCACGGATCCGTTCAGCTTCTCATGCTCCGCAACCTCTCTCAGTTTGGTGCGGTCATACATACAGACTGCGAAGAGCACCGCAACTGCATTTTCCTTGTTGCGCTTGCACTGGTCTTCCTTTATAATATGGAGCATGTAGGCCACGCCACCAGTCTCCCCGATCTCCTCTACTGTCTCATGGTCGCTTGACAGCAGGGCAAGGATGGCCAGAGACTCATCCACGAGTGAGTCATCAGCGATGGCCTTCAGGGTCACATCAATAACCCCACTCTTGGTGGCCCTTGATTTGTTCTCGTGCAGCATGCAGAGGTTGAATATAGCTGAAGCTGCATCTTTCTTCGCTATCATGCTGCCATGTTCGAGGAGATCCACCAGAGGTCTCATCACGCCTAGTTCGCCGATCTTCACCTTGTTGTTGTCAAGGGCAGATAAACTAAAGATGGCGGCTGCAGCATTGCTCCGGGCCTCCATGGTTCCTGATTGTAAGGTCCTTATGAGGAATGGGATCGCCAATGGGTCATCTCCAATAATCTTCTTGTTGCTCTCATGAATAGAAAGGTTAAGAATAGTTGTCACCATATCCTCCAGAACTTCTGCATTGTTTTCAAGCTCTGGGTTGAATGCTACGGAAATCATCTGTGAGATTGAATCCGGTTGCTCTCCTATGGCTGCTCTTAGTGAACTGTTGCACTTAGTCAGCAGCCTGAGATCTTTAATGGCTTCCCTCTGCTCAGATAGGTTTGACGACGATGCGATCCTCTCAAATATTTTACTAAATGTCTTCCGCTCATTGTTTGTAACCAGATCTTCGTCTTGGTTCTCAACTGGTGGAAGAGTGATCCCACTATCTGTGCACCACTGTGAAATCATGCTTCTCACAAGGTGGTTTGGGATGATAATTGTATTTGAAAGGACTTGTTGAGTCTGTGGGCATGTCCGGTTTCCAGCACTTAACCATTCTTGAATGAAACGACGATCATACGTCTGCACAAGAAGTAGAATAACTATGTCAAGATTATCCCACAAAAATCATGACAATTCAGCAGTAAACAAAGCAATTACTTATGAAACATATTTATAACTCATAAGCTGCATGACTTTTGTGTAAGCATACAGAGAAACAAACAAGTTGGATGACGCAGGTTGATTGATTTGTTACTTTTCTCAACCATTATGTTAAGCCAATATACCATTTTGGATCCATGCAAAACAAGAGGGTTTATGAGTGCAGCAATACACAACGTCAACATCAAGGACCACACAAAGTAGGAGTTATTTATAAAGAGAGTTTAGTTAAATCACATCAGTCATTCAGGCACAGTGATGAATATGGGACCTCCTCCAGGAAAATGAAGCTGGTACACCAAACCATTTAATTCAAGAAGAATCTAAATTAACCTATTTTTCCTGGAGAGAAGTGGCAGTGTCCTACCAATTTTTTCATGCAAAAACGCTGCAAACAGAAGTCTCAATCATATTTATTTGAGCACAACTGGGTGGTGCAGGGCTAATTAAAATTTGAATTAATCATGTCATGTCATTTGTAAGGAAAACTAGTATGCTTTTCTTTTCCCTGAACGAAGGAATACATTCTGAACAGGACAAGCCGACAACGGCAGAACCAAGTCAATACAGCAGAGCTAGTATGGGATACAACAAATCTCCAAAGGGACAGGCAGTTGAAGTGTTAAAACTCTAGTATCGAAAACCAGTTAAAACTGAATCTTCAAATATTAACTTATGTTATCAGCAGCTCTGTTCCCCTCTTCAAGCCATTACAACATAAATTCATCCATTGTGTAAATTTATATAGATTTATATAGAAGCAACTTTTCTTTTTAATTCATCATACCATGTTGGTTCCCTTTCCCTCCCTTAGAGAACGTTTATTTATGGCTTTAGCTCGCAAAGATGCAACACTTTCACCTGGCACGATGAAGCAACTGAAACAAGAATCAAGGAAAACAGGAAAGAGCTGAAGCAATTGATGAAACAAGAACCAAGAACCACCCAGAAAGAATCAAGGTACAAAACGTGTGCTGGGAATGAAAGTCTCTCGGCAAAAAAGGACGAGTATCACAGCATCAATATAGTGGACCAAAAATAGCTAAAAGGTTCGTTGAGTTGATACAGTGCTCACATCACACCGACAGACTGATGCAAACAAAATCCCAAGGCCATAAAAGCTGAATCTTTTCATGATTTGTCCATGCGAAGAACTTGGGAACGGCAAGCGAACATGGCAATAACTCGAGTCACATGCACTGTCCAACATGGGGGGCGGAAGACGGTCAGAGTGACAGCACCCATCTAAAATCACGTAATAATAAATCGTTGTTCCAAATCGAATCCAGAAAATCCGGGTCTCGTGCTGCAGTACGCAACGTCATCTCTGGAAAGGGAGCAGAAGCCCACGCGGTTGCGTAGCAAAGAGGAAGAATCGCCATGTGGGTACTTGCCATGGAGAAAGTATAAGAGAATGGTATGGAACACTTTTATTCAATCAGAAATCGTAATTTTACAAGAGCTAGCAAGAGGTTAAATATTTAAGAACAGCACAGAATTAGAATACTCTGTGGCTCAGTAAGAACAGTCTATTTTAGCCCATGCCTGGAGAATAATCACCAATAATCGAACGACAGAAGCAACAGTATCACCGAAAGAGAAAGTTGTAATCCTCGCGTTCTCAGAATAATCAAACGAAAAAAGGGAGAAAAAGAAGTGACTGTAACAAATGGAGAAATTAAAAAAAAAACTACTCCTAGTAGGCGGAATTTTTTTAAAAAAAAAAACTGCTCATCAGCCGCAATCACATAACGGGAGAGCGGCGAATCACGAGCTAGCAGATGAAAAAATAAAGGTAAATCTAGACAGAAATAAAGGGGGCACAGACAAAACTGTCGGAGCCAGGAAAGGGACAGGTGGCGGTATCATCAGAAGCTTCTGGCACACCACAAAATTAAATTTAGCTGTGTGTGTGTGGAGGTTAAGACGTCCAGCGCTAGCAAAGAGGAGGAGGAGGATGAGGACACGAGTGGAGGAGCAATCAAAAGCGCTTCGGCCGACAAGGTAAATTATATACGTACTGTATATAAGCGCTAAAAGCAAATTCGAAATTCCATCACTTCACATCACTAGAAAATAATAAAATCACACTTCAATTCTTTCCTTTAAAAAATCGTATTAATAAGGCAGGCTAAAAACCTACTACTACTAGCTTGGTTGAGAAACGACAATTAACGCTCGTAAAAAAAAATCCACCGACTGAAAGGAGCACATCCAATCTATCGACCCCCCAACACCAAGCGACGACGGGGAAGGGAAGTACCTGGCCGGAGGCAAGCACGACGGGATCCCTCATGATCTCAGAGGAGATGGGGCAAAGGAAGTGCTCCGGCACCGCGGTCTCCGTGCTGCGCTTGTTCACCAGGCCGCCGCCGTCACCGGCCCTGTCCTTGCGGGGGCCAAGCTCGGCGTCCCTGAGCTTGGCGAGCGCCTCGGCCGCCTCGTCGAAGGCCTCTGCGTCGGCGCTCCCGGCCGCCACCGCGGCCACCAGGCGCCTCAGCCGCCGCCGCATCGCCGCCGCCTCCTCTGCCGAGGCCACCGGCGTCGGCTTCGCCATCCCCCCCCCCCCCCCCCCCCACCTCGGAGAAGCTGCTAGCGAACGGTATTGGACGCTGCTAGCGCTGAAGCCTGGCGGTCGCGGTCGGGCATGGAGACGGCGGCCGCCTCGGAGGAGAAGGGGACCAAGAGGTGGCGGTGGAGAGGGAGGGGAGAGGGCGGATGGATGGGTGGTGGTGGGTTACAGAGCAAGGAAGAGAAGCGGCGGGTTTATGCGAGGGTGGGACCCACACGGGCACGTTTAGCCCCGTGATTGATTTGGTTTCGAACGGGGGGCACCGGGTTTGGGCCGACGTGTCCGCCACTGCTGGACCTGTTTTATTTTCTTTATTATCACTAGCAAATGTGCGCCACTGCAACGAAACTCAATACATATAAAAATTGGATTTTATATTATGTGCGGTAAACATGTCTGTTGTTGTTGTTGTAACAGAACTTAATTCGTAGATTGAAGAGAAATTTTAGCTTTTTATTATTACTAGCAAAACATAACTGTGCGTTACAACAGGAAGAAAAAATTAAAAATATATATTAAAAATAAATATAAAAATAGTACATAGCTCTATTAAATAAGAAGGTATTTATAAAAAACAAGGACAAAAAACAACATGTATCTAAAAACCATTCTGCACCCTACGAGACTACTGTTTGCTATGACATTAGTGATTAGTGCTGAGATAGAACTTGCAGCAGCATACCAGCATGACGCATCGGGGGGAAGTCTAAAGCAAACTGGTAGAATTTGATAAGTACATGTATTCATATTTATTTATATATATATATGTTTGCTGATTTAAAAAAAAAAGAAAAAGTAAAGAGAAACGGAGCACGCCCGCCCAGGCGCCCACCCACCGACCCCTGCGGCCCTGCCTCATCCTCGCATCCTTTCGTCTATCTCTCCTTCCCTCGCGCTCCTCGCTCTGCTCCTTTTCCCACAGCACCGACTCCTTTTGGATGGTGATTTTCTTCCACTGCTGTAGATCGCTCGCGAGGGCAGGAACCCGCAGCGGCTTGTGAGGCCGCGTCCCCGGCGGAATAGCGAGGGGCCGGGATACCTCCGGTGGCGGCGGGTGTCACGCCGGCCGTGCTCCCAGCAGCGACTCACGATGGGCCCGAGATCCCACCGGCGGCGACGGAGCTCGCGTAGGCCATGCTCTAGCGGTGGCGACGGAGCTCGAGCGGCCGGCCGGATGTGGATCTCGTTGGACAGGGTTGCAGCGGGCTCCATGGCGAGGAGGCCGCCCAGATCTGGTGAGCAGCGTGCCCAGGGACGCAGCAACCAGACTGCAGCGTTGTAGGACTCGTCCGCTCCCTCGGTGATAGTGTCAGACGATGTCGGGTGAGGCCATGGCCGTTTGTGCTCAATGTTTTTTTAGGCTACAACCCATGGTTGGTGCTTGGTGGCCTCAGATTTCCAATATATTTGATCTCGATCTCTAGGTGATGTCGTATGACCGCATTGCCGAGGCCATCAACGCCACTATACCAGGCTCCGCGGTTCCTCTGCTACGCTTGCGCTGCATCACCGAGGCCATCATCACCAGGCTCCGGTGGCTCGAGCACCTAGCCGGACCACCACGCTGTTCATCAGCCTGCATGGTGGCCAGCACACACGGCGTCCCCTGGCTGAGCAACAGCCGCCGGGTTAGATTGTGTGGCGCTGGCCGTGGTTGGTTGAAGAAACAAATAAAATTATTGATTTGATTTTATAAGATGTCTTTCTAGGGTTAGTCTGATTTGGGTTTGGATTTGGATTGTTGTGTGGATTTTGATTCAGTTTGTCTTTGGTACCTTGCTTGCCGATTTGGACTTTGTATAGTTTCGATTCGATTTGGACTTTGTATATATTTGGGCGACTTTAGGAAATCAATTAATTTCAGATTAGGATGGTCTGAAATTTTGCCTCTTAGATTAGATGATGGTCTTAATTTGGTATTGTACTTTTTATCTCGATCTAAAGAAATTTTGATGGGCTTGATTTTGTTCTCCACTTCTAATATGGTTCATTTTATCAAAAGTAGGATGGACACAGCGTGTCCCCTACACGGACTCTGTATATTCGCACACGCCAACTTGGTTACCATGTTTATTCGCCTGAGTCCTGAGACAATTTGGGTTGTGATACGACTCCGTAATTGGAGGATATGCGACTTGCGTATTGGAGACTTCCGTATTGGATGCAAGTTTTAGCTCCGTAGACTTCCGTATTGGAGGCTGGCTTCCGTACTGGATGTAACTTTTAGCTCGGTTCTCGGTTTGATTTGTTGTCTGCGTATATAAGTGAGCTTGTGAAGTGATTGGGTAGGGCCGGACGAAAAAGAGGCTAGAAATTTTGGCTCTTTATTAATAGAAGGAAAAAGAAGAATAGAAGAAGAAGAAGAAAAATATATAGATTATATATATATATATATTATTAGGTATAGATATAGATATATATATAGGAAAAAGTCTATATAACCCCCTGAACTATAGGGGTGTGTCTAACCAAGGCCCCCAACTAAAAAACTGTCTAACGAATACCCTAAACTTTCGTAAACTAGTCAACTAACCCCCTGGGGTGGTTTGGGAGAGCGGTTTCGCTGACGTGGCATCCAATGTGTGAGTGGTATTACACGCTGGCGAAGGGCTGTGTCTGTATGGGTCGCTGACCGGTGAGCCCCACCTGTTAGGACGCCCCACCTGTCAGGACGCGGCTAGGTCGGAGCCAGAGCAGAGCACGGTGCCGGTGGCGAGGACGGTGAAGGCCCTTGCCGGGCGCGACCTTGACGTAGCGGACGAGGCCCTCGCTGGGCGCGACCTCGACGTGTTCTCGCTGGGCACGACGCGGCGGCGCGAAGTAGCGGAGGAGGTCTCGGTCCGGGTCACTCACCGGTGGGCCAACTCGGCGATGTCCACGCCTCGCTGCTAGACGCCTGCGGGCTCAGCACCGTGACGGGATCGGAGGAGGCGACACGGCCACCACCGGCATGGGCATCGGCGGCGGCTGGCACCTAGCGACGAGCCGCAGGGCGGCGTGAAGAGAATGTACCTGCACGAGGAGGCGGGCGGCGGTGGCGAGGACGACGTGCACGCGGCGGCGCTGTACCAGCACGCCACCAAGGAGCATGGGGACGGTGATGAGGAGGCCGCCACCAAGCAGCAGGGTGATGGGGATGTGCACGGAACCAAGCATATGTGGTGGCGCGAGCTCCTGTAGCCTGGCGTTCGTCACGCGCTGGTGTGCGGCGTCACGATGCAGGTGCTGCAGCACTTCTCAGGCATCAACGACGTGCTCTACTACACGCCGCAGATCCTGGACCAGGCCGGCGTGAGCGTATTTCTGGCCATGACGGCGTCGGAGCGGGAGGTCGCGCTCCTCACGCGCGTGGCAGTGAACCAGGTCTCGACGTCTCGCTGTCATGCCCCGTCGAAGAGCGCCGCCACTGCGAGCGGGCGAGCTCTCCTCCCCAACCCCGCAAACGGACGAGGGCCACCCAGTAGTGTTGCGGCGGCTCCGGCTCCGCGTCCGCGTCCTGGTGGGCACGCGACGACGACTCCGCTGCCGCCACTTCGGACGCCAACATGGCTAGCGCGAGGCGATGCGGATGCACTGCAGCACCCCCTGCGAGCCCCGCCCGCGCGCGCGCCCCTGGCCAGCTCCGCCCGTGCGCCCGCGCACCTGGCGAGCTCTTCCCCCGCGCGCGCCCACAGCCAGCCCCGCCCGTGCGCTCGCGCCCTCGGCCAGCCCCGCTCGCGTCACGCCCGGGCGAGCTCTGCCCGCGCGCGCTCACTGCCAGCCCCGCCCATGCGCTCGCGGCGGCTTCAGCTCCGCGTCCGCGTCCGTGTGGGCACGCGACGATGACGACTCCGCGTCCGCATCCTGGTGGGGCCCACCGGTCAGCGACCCAGACCAAGACAGCTCTTCGCCCCCGTGTAATACCGCTCACACACAGGACGCCACATCAGCGAAACTGAAAGTGCATTTAGCCCTTTAGTGGGTTTTGGTAAATTGAGTGACAACACAATTAAAGGTCTAACAAGTTTACTAAGTATATGAAAGGTTAAATAAGAAAAGAAAACTTAATGGTATTCCACACAATGTTGAAATGAAGGTTAAATTGTGTATTGTTGTATTGGAAGATCATGTAAATAATCTGGTTCAAGCAAAAGACAACAATGCAAATGGAATCAATGAAATGGCTTCTATATTGTGTGATATCATAGTATCATGTGAAAGCAAGCATACTTGACAAATGGCAAATGACACATGAGTTGATAGTTATGGTTTGGTCTCTATATTGGCTTGCTTTACATGAACAAGAAGAGTTGGATAGTGGACTAGTGTTGATCAAGGATTAAATAATGAATCAATAGTGCATTAGTGAGAAAACACCAAGCAAAGGTTAAATGACAAAGGAGACAATGTATATTGGATATAATATGGTCTCTACTTTAGTTTGCTTGTATGGACAAAGATTTGGAGAATCACTTTGCATTAATATGATCAAGCTAGAAGTTTGAAAATAGAGATTGAAGTGAGTGATAGGAGTGTCAAGCCAAAATAAGGAGGATCTAAGGAATTGTGAATTGGCTTGACCATATTGATGTGGAGTCTCATATATCAAAGCTTGATTTATCTCAATATTCATATCTACAAGATATCAAGCAAGGATCACAATATTGAATAAATGGATTTCAATCGGTGCTTAATATGATGTGACTTGAGTATGACTTAATAGAGTCAAGATAGCAAGGAAAGGACTTCGAGGTACTAAGCGAAAGTGAAGGTCAAGGACACCGAGGTACTATGGCTAAGGTGAAGAAGAGAGTACTTGCATTGAGTCGAAGTACTAATCGAGCTATAAGGAGTCATATTATGTTGAGGATCAATTTATTAGTGTTAGTGACTTGAAGCCATGAGCTGAACTCATATGTGTTGGAAGATTCAAGTCACAAGCTCTAAGGTGTGTTTGTGCAAAGATATGAGATAAGGATGATTGCAAACACATGCTCAAGGTATTATAAGAATGAGGATAATAAATTCAATGGTACAGCCCCAAATTATCAAAGGATACGGTGACCAACTCAAAGGCATTTAATTTATGTGATCTTTTGAATTTGAGTTTAGGAAATGTCGTACTACAAAGGGGGGTGCAATGTGCATGCTTAAATGTGCAACCAAGTACTCAAATTCCACCAAACATCCTCTCATACCTTGCCAGACTCTCTGCAAAACAGTTTTTCATTCGGACTACAAAGGGGGGTGCAGTGCAGCGGTGTTGTTCTCCTTAGTAGCAGTGCTGCAGTCCAGCACTGCCGGGCTGTAGTCCTGCAGTGCCGGGCCTGAGTCCAGCAGTGTCGGGACTTAAAGTGTCAGTTGGACAGCAGAGGGTATTTATTTCCCCTCCCTGCTGCCCCAACGGTCATCTCGACCATTCCCTTCCCAGTGCTCATTCAGCAGCAGCTCTCTCCCTCTCTCTAACTTCATTGGAGCCCCTCAAGCTTCTCTCTTTGATTCCTCTCCAATCCGTTGAGAGATTGAGCCTCCAAACTCCATTAGAGAGCAACTCAAACTGTTCTTCATTGTCTAGAGCACTTGGTTCGCGTTCAAGTCGGTGGATTGTATTCGTTACTCTTGGAGCTTGCTCCTAGCCGGCTAGAGCGTCGCCCGTGGAGCTTGTCAACTTCTGTGGCAGCCCCGGGAGGTTTGTAACCATCTCATTGAAGCTAAGAAATCACCCCTCACTTCAAGAGTTTACTCTCTTGATTTGAGAACGAGGGAAGGGCAAGCCTTGTGGGGCAAGCCTAAGCCTTGTGTGGCAAACCTCAACAACGTGGACTTAGGCCAGCCTTGGTGGCGACGCTGAACCACGGGATAAATCTTGTGTCACTTGTGTTTGTGTTATTTGCTTTACTTGCATTTGTCCTCAAGGTGATTTCTAGGGTTTGGTCCTGATCTACTTGGTGGTGCAGCTCCTACCTATTCTAAGAGGTGCTAGAGGTCCCCTACACCTCTAGGAAGGTTTTCATTCAAGCACAATTTCCATTCTAGTTATACTTTTTGAATTGTGCTAAGTTCTGTCCTAGAGGCCAGTACTGTCAGGCTTTAGAGCAGCAGTGTCGGGCACCCCGGCAGTGCCGGACCCAAGGCCGGCAGTGCCAGACCTGTGCTGAGAGAAAGTTTGCAAGTTTATTTTAAACAGACCTATTCACCCCCCACTCTAGTCCTGCTGGGCGACATCAAGGTCCTTTCAATTGGTATCAAATCTAGGCTCTCTATTTCGGGCTTAACTGCCTTGAGAGAATGATGTCGACAAGTGGGAGGTATCTATAGAACTTCTACTTTTAGATGGCTCAAATTATGCATCTTGGTCTTCTCATGTACTTGATGTTTTTAGGACCATGGGTCCTCATATAGAGAAGATTGTAGATGTGAGCATTTCACCTCCTAGTGATGATTTGGACTATCTATCTAGAGAGAAAGTGAAATGCTTACAATACAATGCTCAAGCTACTAATGTCTTATTTAGTGCTTTGAGTGAAGATGTACTTGATGTTGTCATATTTGGAGATGGTGAACCACTTGAGGATGCTCATATCATTTGGACTATTCTCAAAGAAAGATATGGTAAATCTAAATGTGATGAGAAGTTTCTCACATTGGAGAATTTACTTGAAGAGTGCTCAACTTCACCAACAAATGATGAGCCTCAAGTGATTCTTCCAAAAGGCCTAGGTGATCATACCACATCCATCTCCTCATCAACATATGACTTAATGAATGGTAATGAAATTGTTGGTGAGAACAATATTTGTACATGTGGCACTTCTACTTCCTCTAGTTCTTGTGAAACTAACATTTTGAAGGAAGGAGAAGCTTGTGATCGGTGGAGGCCAAATGATGAATCCACCTCACCAAGAATCCCAACTCTCTATGCCACTTCTCATATGGGTCTCATGGCAAAGAATGAGAAGAATGTGGGAAGTGAGAGTGATAGTGAGAGTGAAGATGAAAGTGATGATGATGAGATCACTCAACACATTGCTCGGCTAAGCAAGAAAGATAAGTTGTTGATGCTCAAGCTCATGGAGAAAATAAATGAGCAAGAAGGAACACTTCATAGGCAAGAAGACTTTCTTGTTGAAAAGATCAAATGCTTGGAGAAGTTGACCAATAAGCATGAAAAGCTTAAGTGATCTCATGCTAGTTTGGTGGAAAGGTATGAAAACTTGTCAATTAAGCAAACTTGTACTATTAACTCTCTATCTTGTGTTGCTCAATTAGAAGATGAGAATTATATGCTTAAGGAGAAAGTGGAAAGGTTCACTAGCAAGAATGAGACTTTGCAAGAAAGTCATGATGAGCTATTGTGCTCTCATGAGAAGATTATGGATTCTCATATCATGCTAGATATTGCTCATGAGGTTATGATAACAGCGGTAAAATCATATCAACCTCACACCCACAAATGCACATGTACATAAGTTCAATCTATTTTATCATGTGCTAACAATGGTTGCTCTCAAGTAAGCCAACCTTCCGTTGAGCATGTATATGTAGAAATTTGTGATGACTCCGTCACAAAAGAAAATGAACAGCTCAAGGAAGAGATTGAGAGGCTAAGAAGAGAATTGATTCATTGCAAGGGTAAAGTTGGTACACATCAGCCTGCACAGATGGTGGCACAACAACAGCCCCGAGCAGCACAACCACCTAAGGGCGGCAGTGCCGCTCCCCATAGAAAAGGGAAGGCTACCACTTCTACCCCTCCTCAAATCAAATCCAACAAGAAGATCACCATGTTAAAGAAAGAGCCTCAGAAACCAAAGAATGCTTCCATCACTTGCTTCAAGTGCAAGAAAGAGGGTCACCATGTGAGAGATTGCTCTTTGGAGAAATAAAATAAGGACATGAGCAAGATCCAAGAGAAGAAGAAGATGGCTCATGTCAAATGCTTCAATATGGGACACAATGCTTCTATGTGTTCCAACAAGGTTGATGACCAAGCAACACTTTCAAAGAAGAAGACAAGAATAAGTAATAGGAAGTGTTATGGATGCAATGAGAAGGGACATGAAGTTGCATCATGCCCCCACATGGATGATGAAGTCTTGGCATCATCAAGAAAGAGGCTCACTAGCAAGGTAGCAAGCAAAAGGCAAGAAAAGAAGGCCAACAAGAACAAGAGCCGCCTATGCTACACTTGTAGAACAAAGGGACACTTTGGTAAGGATTGTCCCATGGGTAACACTCCTAAGCCAAACTCTTCAATTGATGAAAATTTTCTTAGGAGACCTAAAAATGATACTTGTGCTAGAAAGGTGATTGGTTCACCACATGCTAGCACAAAGGCCATTTGGGTGCCTAAGTGTCTTGTGACTAACCTTGATGGACCCATCTTCGTGTGGGTACCAAATTGTGCTTGAAGTGATATAGGTACTTGAAGGTGGTATGTGTAGGGTTATGAGGTTGCTACGCTAGCCAGAAAATAAAATTTTTCTACCCGATAAACCAGGAACTAGTGCTAGTTATAGATCACGGGGTTACCACTAGACGCGCAGGTGCAGTGGAAGCGACTTGATGTAGTTGTGCGCGTCACAGCAGTGCCATGCAGTTGCGAGATCGTCCGTCTCAACGTCTCTTACTCGCAGTTCGTCTTTGTTCTCCAGATGCAGAACCTCCGAGGAATCCCACACGTGCAGGGAAGAAGCGTCACCCCTCTGGACTGCTAGGTCTGCGAGCAGTAATAGGCGCGAGCGTGGGGACGGCGACAACGGCTGCCAAAGGACGTGAGTCTGACTCGCCCCCGCGCCTCCCCTTACTTATATAGGCGCCCTAATGAGCTCCCACGTTGGAGGCCCATTAGCAACCCTAAACCTAGTCTAATTCGGGTCCAACCCGAATTAGGCTTCCAGCCCCTTAAGCGTGCGACCCTATGGGCTCACGCACACATAGACATGGTCCAAGTACTCTTACTCGACCAATAGTTGATAGCGGCCTCTAGTAAGGCGTGTCAACTCCTATGCATACGCTACGATCATATCAGACGAACCACCAGAATACAATATACATGTTATTCCTTTGCCTTATGATATTTGGTCCAACTCGTGGGTTAACACTTAACCCAAGCACGGTCATGCATTTCATGATCTAATCATCTGAGTGATCCAGTGATATCTCTCTCATATGGAGAGTGGCAAATTCCATCTTGATTGACTATGTCTCACAGCATGTTTCCTGACAAACCCGAAAGCTACCTTTATAACTACTCAGTCACGGAGTAGCGTTTGGTAGTCTCTAAGTAGGTCGTTTCACATCTTGAGTACATACGACAATCTCAGGTCTAAGGACATAACGTACATGATGTGTATAGAGACAATCTCATGTCGGGTCTGTCCAGCTCCATGTCATATATGTGCCCACATTATTAGCTTGACATCTCATGTCCATGACTTGTGAAACATAGTCATCAACTAATAATGTGCTGATCTAATATTCATGTGCATTCTTGCACGAACTCCGATCAGGGACAACTTTTATAATAAACATACAAGTAAAATAGTTTCACAAGCAATTCACATAATTGCTAATCGATACAAGTTGTCTTTAATGGATATTCATAACATGTCATGGATACAAGGAATACATCATCTCTATGATTACCTCTAGGGCATATTCCCAACAGTATGAAGCTTCGGGTGCTTGAGCAAGTTGATTGAAAATATTCACTCAAGCTATCAACCAATTCATATTGTCCTTCTTATATGGTTGACCCGAAGATGGATTTATGGAAATATTTCAAACTTCATATTCACTTTGGTAACTGGTATCTAACCCTTACTAGCTAGCCACTTGACTTGTGTAGTCTCTTGCAAATTCACAAATGTGTGTATGTTTGTGAATGAGTAGAGTGGCTAGAATATTCTAGTAAATAATTCACTTTCCATATGATGCTTTTAATGGCTCTCTAGTAGAGCATGTTCTTATTATGTTGTAGGTTATGAAGAATAGAGACAGGAGATCATTAAGTTGCTGCTGCACCAAATTTCCGCTGACATACTCTATGAAGAAGTGTAGCACACCCACCTGCTGGAAATCAGTAGGGCGGTAGTGTCGCACCTATGGGCGGCAGTGCCGCCCCTCCTACCTTAGTAGCAGCTGAGATCATTCCAAACCATGGATGAAGCCTACATCATCATCATCAGAAATGTGAAGGTGAAAAGATCACCTCATCCATTACATTCATGAGGGTGGTAACAACTAAATCTCAAGTGCATGATATTTCACATCTTACTCCTTTGTGTCTTGTGTAGCCACTTAGGAAAAATAAAACACTTGAGGTTATATATATATATCGGTTGCTGGTCATGGAAGAAAAGTATGATTGGAATTGAATTGATCATCCACACCAAGTAACATAGATGACTTGAGTCTCCTTTGTGGACTTCAAACCAAGAATTTCAAGATGATGAAAGCATACTTTGAGTTGGTTTGAGGGATTCAAATACTTGGCTCACATTGAAAGAATACAAGTAAATTTCAAGAAGGCCAAGAATGAAGAATCAAGCTCAAGTCAAGTAGAGACACTTATCACTCACAATTCAAGAACTCTCTACTTGATGGATTCTTGTCATATGGTAGATTGGTAAAATCTCATTCTCATATTATGACCATCTACATGCTCTAATGGTTGTAAGTATTTTTGGCATATTTCAATTTGAGTATCCTTTTGTTGCCATGACCTAGACATAGAGTGAAATCCTAAGTTCTTAATTGAATAAAGTGCTATATGAGAAATTCAAATACTTAAGCACTTATAAAAATGGACCTCACTCTATGACTAGTGTTGTGAGACTAACCTTTCTAAGTGATATTTGTGTAGTCTCACTAGCTAATTGAGAATGTGTTTCTTAAGTGGAGTGTGCTATCATAGGAAGATCATCAATCTAAAACTATGTGATGTACTCTCTCTCTAGTTAATTTAAAGTTGATTTGTCTATGTTAGACATTCACCATAATATGGCTTAAACCTACCCTTTGGACTTAATTTACCAACCATGCACATTCACATTTCTATTCCACTAAAAGGGTGTGCATGAGGCTTTGAGGGAGATTCAATCCATGTTATGAGGTTTCTCTATTTTGGTAGCCTACTTGCCATCCACATATAAAGGTTTACTAAATTAGAAACTAGTGCTTGTGTTACTAATAACCTCTTGTGATATCGATTGAGCTTATTTATAGAAAATCAAGAAGAAGAGGTTGTGCTTAAACTGGATGAATCACAAGCCTAAAGGTTGCTCTTCACCTAAAGTAAGAAGAGATTGATTTGGATAAGCTATATTTGAAGAATTCACAAGATTATAAGAATTGATAAGATGACTGAATGGAAATACCATCTTGTGAGTATCCTCAACCAAAATCACCTCAAGATTGGACAAGAAGAGAAAAATTGTGAAATATCAAATCTGTCCAGAAAAATTAGCAATCTGAGTTGGCTGCCTTCAAGAATGGATTTGGATGTTCAAACACTAATGACTTGGCATGAAACTTTGTGAGCATGCTATACACATGTATTACTTGCTGCTGCACAATTGGCATGAAGATTGTCTTAGAAGAATATCAGTTCTAAGTTGGTTTCTGTCAGCCTTAACAGTGCAGTTTCAGATTTGAGCAGTTGACTTCAAACATGGATTTGGAAATTCAAATATTGATGAATTGACTTGAAACTTTGTGAGAATGATATATATATATATCTAGTACTTGATGCTGTACAGTTGACATGGATATTGGTTTACAAGAAAGTCATTTTTCAATTGGGCTATGTCACCTTCAGCATTGCAGTTTTCAGACATAGCAATCTTGGTAGAAAATAGATTTGACTGAGCAAATGGTGTCCAATTGAGATGAAACTTTCACAACAGTTATAGGACTCCTATATACACATCTCTACCAAATTTTATGCTTATTGGACAAGTGGCCTGAGATATATAGATTTTTCTCCAAGAAAGGCAAATCTGAAAATTCAGTGTATTTCAGACTTTAGCAGTTAGTGGAAAGTTAATTTGACTGAACAAATGGAGTCCAAATGAGCTGAAATTTTGACAGCAGTTAGAGGACTCATATATGAACATCTTCACCAAATTTCATGCATATTTGTCTAGTGGTCTGAGAGATATGAATTCTTTTCAATGAAGACAAAATCTGAAAACTGACTGCTTGGAATTGAATTGCAAGTTACTTGAAGGAGTTTAAAATCAATTGGTATATAGTCTGAACTTCTTCCTTCACCTATGTTCATTGATATGCATGAGTGTACTTTGTGTACCCTTGTATGCACAAATTGAGGGGAGTCTAGTCTATCTGTTGTGGGACAAATGGTTTCTCTCAAATTTATGATTATGTTGTCTCACACATTGGAGAAACAAGGATGGATCGTTCCTTTAGATTCTCTGGCTACCTCACATTTATTCTTGTAAGACTTGGTCTGTATAAACCAAGAGCTTCTGGTTTAGTGTTGAATGCCCCAATCCTTGGTGGAACCAGCTGTAAATGGGTTGAAGAGAAATAATTAATTTGTGGACTTTCATTGTTAGTTCTCCACTTTATATCTCTTTAAGTGCTCATGATCCATCCCATTGATTACCAAGGATCTTATCAACAAAAGTGGTAACTCCTAGTTCACAATTTGCAAGTTTTATGAATTTTACCTTTTTGCTCTCTATGTGAGTTGCTTTAGGTAAAGAAAGAACTAGGAACCTAATATGGATCTTGGATGATCATGAAAGCTCTATTTCACCACATTTCATCAAGTGAAAAACTATTGCCATCCAATTCATTGAAGTCTCACTTATGATGACATTGTGTGGTGATCTATCTACCTTGGTGATGGTATGTGTCCTTGGCATAATTTCAATTGTTGCAAATTTATCATGCCTTGACCAAGATATAGGATGAACTCCTCTAGACTCTTAAACCGATTTAAGTGCATTTCACAAGTAATTTGAGTACTTGATGCACATATGAAGAGGGAGCCCATTTTATGTCTTGTGTCTTTGAGACTAACATTTTCTTCTAGTGAATTTGTAGTCTCTCTTGCTGAGAATGGGTTTCTCATGAGTATGCTACACTAACTCAATCCAAATTGGTAAAGCTATCTTTCATATTTATTTGGATTGCAATTTTATCTCTCAAGTAGCTGTTGGGAATATGCCCTAGAGGTAATCATAGAGATGATTGTATTTCCTTGTATCCATGACATGTTATGAGTTCAATGAATATCCATTAAAGACAACTTGTATCGATAAGCAATTATGTGAATTGTTTGTGAAACTCTTTTACTTGTATGGTTATTCTAAAGTTGTCCCTGATCAAAGTTCGTACTAGAATGTACATGAATATTGGATCAACACATTATTAGCTGATGACTATGTTTCACAAGTCATGGACATGGAGATGTCGAACTAATAATGTGGGCACATGTAGGACATGGTGCTGGACAGACCCGACATGAGATTGTATCTATACACATCATGTACCTTATGTCCTTAGACCTGAGATTGCCATATGTACTCAAGATGTGAAACAACCTACTTAGAGACTACCAAACGCTACTCCGTAACTGGGTAGTTATAAAGGTGGCTTTCGGGTTTGTCGGGAAATATGCTGTGAGACATAGTCAATCAAGATGGAATTTGCCACTCTTCATATGAGAGAGATATCACTGGACTACTCAAATGATTAGATCATGAAATGCATGGACGTGCTTGGGTTAAGTGTTAACCCACAAGTTGTACCAAATATCATGAGGCAAAGGAATAACAAGTATATTGTATTGTGGTGGTTCGTCTGATATGATCAAAGCGTATGCATAGGATTTGACACGCCTTGCTAGAGGCCGCTATCAACTATTGGTCGAGTAAGAGTACTTGGGCCATGTCTATGTGTGCGTGATCCTATAGGGTCGCACGCTTAAGGGGCTGGAAGCCTAATTCGGGTTGGACTCGAATTAGACTAGGTTTAGGGTTGCTAATGCGCCTCCAACGTGGGAGCTCATTATGTCGCCTATATAAGCAAGGGGAGACGCGGGGTGAGTCGCACTCACGTCCTTTGGCAGCCGTCGTCGCCCTCCCCATGCTCGCGCCTAGTACTCCTCGCGGACCTAGCAGTCCAGAGGTGTGACGCTTCTTCCCTGCACATGTGGGATTCCTCAGAGGTGCTGCATCTGGAGCACAAGGACGAACCGCGAGTAAGAGATGTTGAGACGGACGACCTCGCAACTGCACGGCACTGCTGCGACGCGCACGACTACATCAAGTCGCTTCTGCTGCACCTGCGCGTCTAGTGGTAACCCCGTGATCTATAACTAACACTAGTTTCTGGTTTATGGGGTAGAAAAATTTTTGTTTTCTGGCTAGCGTAGCAACCTCATAACCCTACAGTAGCTACTCTCCATAATATAGCTTAAATTCTCTTGTTTGAACTTAAATGACCAAAAGTGCATATGTTCTTGTCTTCCACATATATATGTATGCACTATCAAAAAGGGGGAACTTAGTCTATGTTATGAGGTTTTGCAATTAGTGATCTATGTGCCTTTCACATCCAAAATGGTCACTAGTTGTGAAACTCTAGCTTGTGCAATTTGATGTCATCTCTTGTTTTTGTAAGCATTTACTAGGCAATATCTATGTGACATTATGAGATACAAGCATGCATTCCAATTGGCATCAACTTGGGAAGATTCCTTCAATTGGTGTCATACTATGAAGATCATATTTCAATTGATATTGTTGGACAATCTTTTAATTTGGTATATCAAGAAATATGTCTTCAATTGGTATCTCAAAATGACAACAAGAGCTAGCAATGGACTCTCAACTGAAATCAAGCACAAGTTTGTGATGTTTCCTTCAAGATGATGATAAAGATAGATGGGCACAATTGAGATATTTTTGCTTAAGTAAGTGTCAAGCCCATCAAAGCACTAAATTCGAAATAATCATCATGATGGAGATTATGAGGCTTAGAACAAAGGTATATCACTCCATGAACTCTTGTACTACCTTTGTGCATCTAGGCCCTTACATGCTAGCGTGTGCATGTGTATGCAATACTTTGAGCCATACCATGAGTTTGTTCTTGTGGTGACGATTAGAGAATGAGTTAGATATTTGGTTGATACCTCTTGTGGTGATGGTATGAGTTTGTGTCATGCTAAAATTGTCATCTAAGTGAGGTATGAGCTAAATATGCTAACTTCTCAAGAATCTTGACTTAATTTGTTGCATACTTTGTTTGGTAGTAAATATAAAAACGAAATCCTATCTTCTAAAACCTCTACCTACCTCTTGCCCTCTCTTGTCTACCATGTTTTCTTCCTTTGGTAGAGAGATCCTTTTTGGAGATTAATGCCAAAGGGGGAGAAATATTAAAAGTGTAAGGGGTATATAAAAAAAGGAAAAAGATTGATATGTAAAGGGGAGAAATATGTTGTGTGTGCAAGGATAGTTGTGTTGACTGTCACAGGTGCGGCAGTGCCACCCAGTGTAATTTCAGTACAACTTTTCTCTGATGTGTATAATTGTCATGAGAATCACGTTTATCTTGATGACACCTTGCACCCCACAGATGCTATGATATAGGAGAGTTCTCACATTTCTTCTTAAATATGTGCATTTGGCATTTGAGGCCAAATTTAAATTCCCTTCAATGCACACATTTAGGGGGAGCTCACTATATCATAGGATCCAAAATCTTATCATTTATCAATCTCTTGTAAGCTTTAATTGTGTTGTCATCAATCACCAAAAAGGGGGAGATTGAAAGTGCATCTAGCCCTTTAGTGGGTTTCGGTAAATTGAGTGACAACACAATTAAAGGTCTAACAAGTTTGCTAAGTATATGAAAGGTTAAACAAGAAAAGCAAACTTGATGGTATTCCACACAATGTTGAAATGAAGGTCAAATTGTGTATTGTTGTATTGGAAGATTATGGGAATAATCTAGTTCAAGCAAAAGACAACAATGCAAATGGAATCAATGAAATGGCTTCTATATTGTGGGATATCATAGTATCATGTGAATGCAAGCATACTTGACAAATGGCAAATGAGACATGAGTTGATAGTTATGGTTTGGTCTCTATATTGGCTTGCTTTACATGAACAAGAAGAGTTGGATAGTGGACTAGTGTTGATCAAGGATTAAATAATGAATCAATAGTGCATTAGTGAGAAAACACCAAGCAAATGTAAAATGACAAAGAAGACAATGTATATTGGATATAATATGGTCTCTACTTTAGTTTGCTTCTATGAACAAAGATTTAGAGAATCACTTTGCATTAATATGATCAAGCTAGAAGTTTGAAGATAGAGATTGAAGTGAGTGATAGGAGTGTCAAGCCAAAATAAGGAGGATCTAAGGAATTGTGAATTGGCTTGACCATATTGATGTGGAGTCTCATATATCAAAGCTTGATTGATCTCAACATTCATATCTACAAGATATCAAGCAAGGATCACAATATTGAAGAAATGGATTTCAATCGGTACTTAATATGATGTGACTTGAGTATGGCTTGATAGAGTGAAGATAGCAAGGAAAGGACTTCGATGTACTAAGCGAAAGTGAAGGTCAAGGACACCGAGGTATTATGGCTAAGGTGAAGAATAGAGTACTTGCATTGAGTCGAAGTACTAATCGAGCTATAAGGAGTCATATTATGTTGAGGATCAATTTATTAGTGGTAGTGACTTGAAGCCATGAGCTGAACTCATATGTGTTGGAAGATTCAAGTCACAAGCTCTAAGGTGTGTTTGCGTAAAGATATGAGATAAGGATGATTGCAAACACATGCTCAAGGTATTATAAGAATGAGGATAATAAATTCAATGGTACAGCCCCAAATTATCAAAGGATACGGTGACCAACTCAAAGGCATTTAATTTATGTGATGTTTTGAATTTGAGTTTAGGAAATGCCGTACTACAATGGGGGATGCAATGTGCATGCTTAAATGTGCAACCAAGTGCTCAAATTCCACCAAACATCCTCTCATACCTTGCCCAGACACCCTGCAAAACAGTTTTTCATTCGGAGTATTTTTGGGCAGCGCAACGGTGTTGTTCTCCTTAGCAGCAGTGCTGCAGTCCAGCACTGCCGGGCTGTAATCCAGCAGTGCCGAACCTGTCCGGCAGTGTCGGGCCTGAGTCCAGCAGTGCCTGGACTTAAAGTGTCCGTTGGACAGCAGAGGGTATTTATTTGCCCTCCCTGCTACCCCAACGGTGATCTCGACCATTCCCTTCTCAGTGCTCATTCAGCAGCAGCTCTCTCCCTCTCTCTAACTCCATTGGAGCCCCTCAAGCTTCTCTCTTTGATTCCTCTCCAATCCTTTGAGAGATTGAGCCTCCAAACTCCATTAGAGAGCAGCCCAAATTGTTCTTCATTGTCTAGAGCATTTGGTTCGCGTTCAAGTCAGTGGATTGCATTCGTTACTCTTGGAGCTTGCTCCTAGCCGGCTAGAGCGTCGCCCGTGGAGCTTGCCAACTTGTGTGGCAGCCCCGGGAGGTTTGTAACCATCTCATTGAAGCTAAGAAATCACCCCTCACTTCAAGAGTTCACTCTCTTGATTTGAGAACGAGGGAAGGGCAAGCCTTGTGGGGCAAGCCTAAGCCTTGTGTGGCAAACCTCAACAACGTGGACTTAGGCCAGCCTTGGTGGCGACGCTGAACCACGGGATAAATCTTGTGTCACTTGTGTTTGTGTTATTTGCTTTACTTGCATTTGTCCTCAAGGTGATTTCTAGGGTTTGGTCCCGATCTACTTGGTGGTGCAGCTCCTATCTATTCTAAGAGGTGCTAGAGGTTCCCTACACCTCTAGGAAGGTTTTCATTCAAGCACAATTTCCATTCTAGTTATACTTTTTGAATTGTGCTCAGTTCTGTCCTGGAGGCCAGCACTGCTGGGCTTTAGAGCAGCAGTGCCGGGTACCCCGGCAGTGCCGAACCTGTGCTGACAGAAAGTTTGCAAGTTTATTTTAAACAGACCTATTCACCCCCTCTATTCCTGCTGGGCGACATCAAGGTCCTTTCATAAACCGCTCTCCCAAACCGCCCCAGGGGGTTAATTGACTGGTTTGCGAAAGTTTAGGGTGTTCGTTAGACGGTTTTTAGTTGGGGGTCTTGGTTAGACACACCCCTATAGTTCAGGGGGTTTGTAGACTTTTTCCTATATATATAGGTCATTAATGGTTACAAATCTATATACTCCTAAATACTGTCTCATTGCTACAACAAATTAATTTCTCGAATCATATAAAGTCAAACTATCTTAAGTTTATATTTAATTTTATAAAAAAATATAGCTACATTCGTTTGTATTTATTTCTCAGTCATTTCTCAGTTATTGTATTATATTTTGTTTCTCACAATAAAACAACATGAGTCACATAAACCACTAGTGGAACAGGACAACATCATCTATAATAACATAATATATATATATATATATATATATATATACATTATTAAAATATATATCATGATGTATCTATCGATACCAAATATATGTTTTATATATAATAAATTTCATTAATTAAAATAGTTTGACTTATAGAAATCTAAAAGTTGCTTTATTCTTTGACAGAATCAGTAACGCCATACCAACAATACATAATGGTGTCACTAGATACAAATACTTGAGGGGCAAATGCTATAATGATTACATTACATTACATAGGTGCTTTTATTATTGATTTTGGACTTGTATTTACACTTATTTCTCTGTGGAAGCTAGGTTTGAGATGTAGAGTTTCATAATATTAATATATGTTGAGCTTTTCTTAAACAATGAAAAGCACAATCTTAGCATTCACGCCGGACGACAGAATGATGTTGACTTGCATTGTTTACAGAAAAAAGGTGAGGAGGCTAATTGTGAGCACATTATATATGGTCAGACACGAGTAAGTGGAGATGATTGCTCTAGACTCTAGTATACCACCCGTGTTCGTTTTCATGCATACACGGACGCATGGGCCATAATCCCTTCAAAATTCTAAATTTTCTGTCACATCGAATTTCTGGACGCATGCATGGGCCATTATCAATGAATTTTCAATAGATGTCTACATGTATTTATTTTCTATACTGTATGGTAGAGTACTTACTATTAGGGTTGATGTTCGCTTATTAGAAGCTTGATTGCTTGTTTGTCTCATTGTCTCTTTGCACTCGTGTCGTAGTGCCTCGCACTGCCATGTGATCTAGAATTACACGTCCAAAGATTCCACACTGATTTAAATCATAACATAACTTATGACAAGCTCTCAAAGATCTTATGAAGTCTCTAGCTAGTTAGTTCAAATATGTTCAAACAGAAGCACAAGCATCCAGATAATTAGGTTAGTATTTGGGTAGCCTATATGCTTAAAGGATATGATTTCTATTTCTTAGATATTTGTTTTCTATCGAATAATTGTTACATTCTAAATTACAAGTTTTTCCAACTTTCTTGGAAAGTAAAAGAATATCAAGTTTGATCAAAATTATAGAGAGAATTTTAAAAAATTATAACATCAAATAAGTATACTATGAAAATATAATTGATGAAGAATCTAATGACATTAATTTGGTATCAGAAATATTATAAATTTTATAATATAAATTTAGTATGTTTTGACTTTTAAAAATTTTAAAATGACTTATGATTTGAGATGGAGGAAGTATTGATCGACAATCTTAGAGATTTGTAGGTAAAGAAAAGAAGAGAAATTTGTAGGTAGACCTGTTGAGGAGCTCCAACCGGCCCCTCATTCCCTTTGAGCTCTGGCTCACAGGTGTATATGTAAGAAAAATTATATGGAAACGTTGTGGCTCCATGCTCTATGTGCAAATAACATAAAATGTCGCATTCCATTTTGTAAAGGGATATGTGTAGCGCCCATGAGAGGCTGCCTTTCCAAGAAGAGGGAAACCGAAAGAGATTCAGTATTTTCATGACACACAGAATGTATATATAAGGTCATCCTCAATGGGAGTTTCATCTCTCAGTTTCCAATGCTCTTATATTTTGGAAACAGTGTTCAAGAGTCTCTCTATTCCCATGAAACTCTTATCATCTCTCTCTTCATAAATAGGGTGTCATGTCAGCCTATTTAATGTTCATGAAACTCTATAAAACTCTCATTGAGACTGGCCTAAGAATAATTCAAGGACATGTGTAAGTAACATATAAAAGGGATTTATTTATGTTCTGGTTCCAGATATATGCCTAAGGGTGTGAGATCCACCTTTCTTGCAAAAACTAAAAGAAAAAAAAACATACGCATTTCGTATTCACTAGTACAAAAATGGTTTTTGCTGACGCCCCCCAAAAAATAGCACATACGGTTTGAGTTATCGTGCGTTAGTAGAAATAAAATGGTTACGAACTGCCACTGCAAATCGATTTCTACATGCGGTTGTCTTAAGGAACCACGTGTAGAAGAAATTTCTACATGTGGTTCCTTAAGACAACCGTCACTACAAATATCTCGATACTGATTTTTTTGATTTTTGTAAACGACCTCGGATGGAGAAACGTCCTAAATAAAAGTTGTAGATCTCGAAAAGTTATGAAACTTTATAGTTTACAACTTTTTCATTTGAATTTGTTTAGTGGCTCAAACAATCAATTTACACTCGGTTTATTATAGAATGAGGTGAACTAAAGAAGCAAAACGCATACAAAACTTGATTCCCAAAGACATGGGCAACGGCTTGACGCAACCAAACAAAACAAAGCTAGCTCTCAAAACCGAATCTTGACACAAGTGACCTATGAGTGGAGTGGTAGAGGAGGGACCTCACGAGGGTGAGGTCTCGGGTTCAAATCTGCGCGACTTTCCATATCATTTCTACGGACATGGAGCCACATCGTTTCTATGGGCAATTTCTACTTGCGAGTGCGGATTAATAGTGGGTTTGTCCCAAAATTTAAATCTTTTTTTTCTATTTCAAAAACGCGATTTTTGTAAGGCGGTTCTCTTAGCAACCGCCTGTAGAAATCAATTTCTACATGCGGTTCTTAAGAAACTTCGTGTAGAAATAACCCATTTCTAGTGGTCTTTCAGACAGGTGGTTCGAAAAAAACCTGTAGAAATGCGTTCTGAACCGCCTATATAGTACCGTTTTGTACTAGTGATTTTGCGATGCACAAAGTGCATGTAAGAATGATAAGAAGGAATTGTAACTCAATGCTTTGAGTGCAAGTAACTTAAATGGCTTTCTGGTTTTACTGAGAGATATGTACGTTCTTGAGTGCGAGGGATACCCCCAGCTATCTTTCACGCTAAAAGGAAACGGAAAAATAACATGCTCCTATATTTCACATTGCACAAAAAGTGTACTCTATTTCAGAATGATATGAAGACACAACAACTTCATGCTCTGTGTGCAAGTAACTTAAAAGTTTCCGTTTTGCTTAGGCTATGTCTTTGAGCGTGAGAGACCCGTCTTTCTTGCAAAAATAAAAAGAAAAACATTATATACACTCCTTTTGTATTTTAAGGTGCACAGAAGTGTATTAAAAATGCTATAAAGACACTATTTGTGTCGACATGTTATCTAGGTCACTTATTTGCCAAGGTGTGCCTGAGCACTGAGAGAGACCCACCTTTCCCTCAAGAAAAGAGAACGGAAACAAAAACGTCCTACATACTCGTTTTGATTTTCACAATGCACCATGTGTGCCTGATCTAGCAAGGTAAATGAGATTTCCATGTCCACATTATGTGCATACGGCTTATTATTAGCTGGTTCTTATCGTGGTAATCCATCTCCATGACTTCCATGACTTTTATTTACGGTCGTTAAAATCAAGTTTTTTTCTTGCGAGGAAATCAATATATACATGTTGCCGTTATTATATGTGGAAGAGGAAAACATGAAAACTTAATTTTGATGGAGAGCCTAGGCGTTCGGTTCTCGGTTCGGTTTCAGTTTAGTTCTTCGGTTTTTAAAGAAATTCGGTTCTCAAAAAATAGGAACCGATCGGTTCCTAAAAATTTGTAATATAGTAACACTATATCTATTTTTAATAATGATAATTTATTAATTAACATCAGCAATATAGTAACACAAATTTGTAGCAATTAAAACATGAAACACCACACATAAAACAAACATAATTCCTACAAAATACAAGTGAAGGATAATTTATGTAATTCGATTAGTTCGGTTAATTCGGTTAACCGAGAGTAGGAACCAAATTTTCTTCGGTTATTTTGGTTCCCCAACTTCAAGAACCGAATTTTTTGGTTTCAGTTCCAGTTCTTTCGGTTCGGTTTTTCGGTTTCGGTTAATTTTACCCAGGCTTGACATGCAGCACAACAGAAAGTATATATTCACACATTCTACATGGCTTTATTTGCACCCTGAGAATCCTCCCACAAAAGTTGTGTGACCCTGACACCAATACCGTGCAAAGTTAACATGAATAGATTGAAGCCTTGTGTGGTTGTCATGTTGTTCGACTGATCATTTTTGCGGTTCGATAAGTTGGTTGAGGTTGTTTTTCATTATTTTATTATGAGATAAAAACATTCTAACATAACTGATAAGTCAAATGAACAAGGAGATGAGATAGAAATGAGTGAAACTAAGGGCAGGTACATTGCTACACGTGAGCGGTCTCGTACCCGTCTCATGCAATGCCACGTAGAATTTTTGATAATGTGGAGGAAAGAGAAATGTGAGAGAGAAAGAGGTCGTTGTTTCACGAAACAACCACCTCATGAGCTAAGATTTAGGATTATGATACAACTATTACACTATTTAATGAGTTGTTATTGCCATGCGCCTCACAAGTTAATTTTTATTCTATGCATAAATTAAGGAATCATGAGTTAGAGCATCTCCAACGGTTTTGCATATTTTAATTAGCAAATTTGAGAGTTTGTCAAGTCCCAAATAAATATGACAAAGATAAAAAGAGTCAATCTCCAAAGGTTTGGCAAAACTGACTTGGCAATTAACAAAATTGACTTGACAATTACCAAAATTGTGGAAATTGTTGCGGCGATTACCAAAATTGGTCGAGTGAGGAAAATGTCAAGCACGATCCGTTAGGAATATATGCCAATTCTTCCTAGGAAATTGCCAAGTTAACAAAAATACAAAGCCTATTTGCCAAACCGTTGGATAAGAGTTTTTTAGACTTTTTTTGCAAAAACAAGAATGCAAAACTCATTTACAAAACCGTTGGAGATGCTCTTACTACGAGTCGACTTAAAAAACCAACCATTGTATATGTGGTCTGTTAAGTCATCTTAAATTACGTGACATTATACGAGACGACCTATGAGACAACATCAATATACTTGCCATAAATAAAGCTACATACGGTAGCAGCCATTAAAAACGTACATGTGGATTATATTGTCCAAGTGGCTGGCAGCTAGGCACCAGGCAAAATTATTTCATGCAAATTATAACTACACAACGGTTTGAGACTGTTCGCAGCGCTGGACGCTATCGCTGCTAGAGGATGTCTTTACAGTGAAAAAGCACGCAGCGCATGCGCTACCAAGCACGGCACGGGCGCTGCCTGCGCTATTGCTGCCGTTCGGGAGGAGAGAGAGAGAGAGGACACACTGCATGCAATGGGAACAGGTTGCACGGGCTCCACTACCGGACGGGAGCACGCTGCATGTAACAGAACCGTCCAAATTATAAGAGATCAGGTACTAAAGTAGCATAATTAACTGTCACTAAGAGCACTTGAGCCCATATAATCTCGGTAGTCCGCCGAGTGTTCCAAAAAACCTCGGTAATTCAACTTTACAACCAAGATCGCATGATCAAGTAAATACAAATCACTTACACAGAGATTACAGCGGAAATAAAATTACATTTGAGTTCACAAATAAATAATACAAATATGAGTTTCAAAACCATTTATTGAAAACATCATTGCTTTGAAATGATTATAAACCATAAGTTGAAATACATTGCTAGCTTATACTAACATCCTCCGACAACAACATTAAGATGAGAGATAATAGAAAGTCACCGAGCCCACCGGTGGTTAGCTACACCTTTAGCAGCATGAGACCTTCACCTGCAATAAGGTGGGATAAACCCTGAGTACTCAAATGTACTCAGCTAGACTTACCCGTCATAAACTAAAATAAATGACACCAAGGATTATGCAAAGCTTTATAATGGTGGATTGACTTGACTTATTTTGCGGAAAAGCATAATAATTATTTTAACCTTTAGTTAAAGATGTAGCATCAACTTTTAATTATTATTACCTATCATCTACATTAGCCAATAGTCTATGACAAACAAGTTGATTAAAGCATACAATAGATTCCATCATCATTCCAGGCTTTCCATTAACCGGATCACCAACATTAGTTTCATAGTCGTGTAAATGTTGTCATCACCCTAGTCAAGTGCTCTATAACCAGGAGCGATGACGATTCGAATCGGATTCCTACTCAGCTGAGAGGGTATTCCCTACACAAACCACACTCACGAGCGACATGAGCTACAGGTCACCGAAGATACTATTCAGGTAAAGTCGCGGGATGAACAGGGACTACACTACCCAGGGCCCACCCGAAAGACATCACGTGTGAAGGTCTTAGATCGCGCCCTATGTCGAACCCCGCCTCGCACCAGTACAATGCATCGCTGACCAAACCCGGCCCGAATAGTGTACTGGCTTCACGGTCGGAACGAGTTATCCTTCCAGTTAAGTGTAGGGCATGCGTTCAACATGACCAAACGAACAACAACATAAACATTCATTAGTTGACACGGTCGAGTCACCCCCATCCAAAGTACATAGAGTTTCCCATCGATCTTAATTCCATTAATCATTCCGGCTATCATTCCGAGATAAGCCATAACATGTGATGAGGATATTCACCCACATCTTACGGGCAATGGGAATCACCCGACTTCTACCGAACTATGCCAACTAAGCATGATTGACACGTAATTGATAGGGTAACAAGGGTAGTGGTAATAGTAGAGTAAGCAAGGTATAATGCAACAACGGTTTCACCCAACTCCTAAACTTAATGCATCAATAATAATAACTTAATTAAGATTGCATTTGTAAAGATAGGAGGTTTGTAATGCTCCGGGGCTTGCTTGGGAACCGACACTAGGTCAGTGCATGTTAGATGATACTCGATTGACGAGCATCTCTGATCCAACTTGTTACTTTGATCGATCTTCCATCTTCTATATCCATCCACCATTACCGCCTTCATGTTAGGTCCAATCATCACGTCCTTCACGTATGCAATTATCGAACCTAAATGAGATGCGGGATGCATATGCATGAATATGAAGAATGGTAACACGAGATACACATATACAACCATTTAAGACATGCTCCAGATCATGAAAGACATAAACAAGCAATTAGAGTTATTCATCTAGTTATAACACGAGCATAACATAAAGGAGAAACACATCAAGCATGACTTACTATTTAATTTAAGTTAAACCATGGAAAATATTGACCCATAAAGTTCACTTAACATATTTAGCTAGCAAGAACAAGTTAAAGCATTTAACTTACACATGCAAGTTTGGGACAGCAACATGCAGTCACAGTTTTAATCATAACTGGAGTTATACTAATCCAACAAACATGATTTTTACATATTTGGAAAGCTAATTAAGTTGTCTACAACTTTTTTAGTACCCAGAAAAGATGATTTAATAATTAAACAACTCGAATTAAAAGAAGAAGACAACTCTATCCAACAGTGGACAGATTTGACACCCTTTCTTAAAACAGTCATAACTCAAGTTATAGACCTCTTAAAAATATGAATCAAGACAAACTGGAAATCTTATGAAAAGCTCTACAATTAATTCAACATTAGCAATTCATGATTCATATTTTAATTTAGTCAAAAAGCACTTCTACTCAGATCTGTCCAGAGAGATAAGCAGATTCTAATACTAACTTAAAAAATGCATATCTCCCAAACTAATGGGGATATGACCACCAATATTTACCACAAGCTAGATAACAATATTATCTACAAATTTGGTATTCACCATACCAACATAAAACATCATTTAAAAATTATAATATTTATTTACTAAACACTATGCATGCAGCCAAAACAGTGAACTAGGGCATTTGTTATTTTCATAGATCATAAACCACTTAACAAACAGCCATAAAAATTTAACCAAACATCATTCATTATATAAGGAATACACCATAATTATTTCATAATTTTTGGAGCACTTTTTAATGGCGATTATTATTTAATTCATATAGTTAGACTTCTAAAACAGCAGCACAATAAAAATCTTTTCAGCAATTAATCCAAATAGAAACATGACATCTAATTGATCTAGTGCGTAGAGAATTTATCAAGGATTTCAAAAAGTCCTAAATCGCATCGAGGCAATTTTCTTACGATTATATATGTATTTTCAAAGATCAAGCATGAAATCTGAAATTAAAACAAGAAAATACTTTTGCATCAACAACCCTAGATTTACAGGAAATAAACGAAGCCCACGTCTGCAAAACAACGAGTCATGACATATTTGCACAAAAAAACAAACAAAAGCTTCTGTATACTAGATGCCCCTTTCTGCTTCGTTTGTCGGGGATTTTACGGGACGGAGGAGGAACCGGCTGGGGACATGCAGCGGTTGCCGGATCGAGGTCGGGGTTGCCAGGATGGGGCGCTGGCTGGCCTGCCAGCACCGGGCGAGCAGCGACGTCGGCTTCCAGTCGCCGCAAGGGCGCGCTTGCGCACGCGGCAGCGACCGGCGTCAGGCGCAGGGGCGCGTGCGGGGCGTCGCGGCGGGCCAGCACTGCTCGCGTGGGCGCGCGGCAGGAGGGGGCGCCTGGGCACGCGGGGCCACGGCGGCCACCAGGCTAGCGGCCTGGGCGCTGCGTCGCAGGCGCGCCCAGGCAGCAGCGCCTACCCTGGGGGCGAGCGCCGAGAAGGGGAGCAGAGCTCCTGCCTGCCCACGGCGGCGGAGGGCAGGGCCGGCAGGAGCAGGCCTCCTGCCTACTCGACAGGGAGGAGAATAGAGAGAGCTTCGGGAGAGGGAGACCGGAGGATGGAACCGAGAGGGAGAGACAGGCTCGGCAAAAGAAAATGCCGAGTGGGTGAAAGGATCAAGATGCCCAAGAGGGGGGGTTGTGAATTGGGCTCTTTTTAATTTCTAAACAAGAATTAAACCTATAAAGAGCCAATTAACCCCCTAGTGCCTACCGCTTGTGTGTCCTAGCTAGAAAGCGGTAGCGAGACAAAGGAAAGCGAAAATTTCCTACACAATTCTAGTATGAGTTGAAAGACAAGTGCGGAAAGTAATGCGGTAATAAAGAGCTAGGGAAAGAGATGCTTGACACGACGATGTTTTGCCAAGGTATCCAGGAGTCGACACTCCCCCTAGTCCTCGTTGGAGCACCTCGCAAGGTATAGCTCCCCCTCAATCCCGCGCAAGGGATGAGTGCTCTCTACGGGCTGATTCTTCGCCACTCTGGCTCGGTGAATCTCCCACAACCGATCACAAACGACGATGGAGAAGGGCCGCCGACAATCTTCCGGCGATCACCTTCCTCCGAGCACCACCGGACCGTCTAGGTGATGTCGATCACCAAGAGTAACAAGCCTCGATCTTCGCTTGACTCACTCAAGCTTCACAACTAGAAGATGCACACTTGAACTCTTGGATGAACTAGAGAGAGGATGGATGGATTCGCGAAACACTCTCTCTCTCTAGGGCTCTTGCTCTCTTCCCAACCTTCTCAACAAACTCAGCAACTCAAATGAGCAAAGGCAAGGTGGGAGAGTAGTGGGAGGGGCTATAAATAGACCCTTTGAAAACTGCCTCGGGCTGGCAATTTAAGTTGGCGACGGACGCTCCGTCGACTAGGCGACGGACGCTCCGTCGCATGCCCAACGGCTAGTTTCTGTTCATAGTTGAGGCGACGGACGCTCCGGCGCCTAGGCGACGGACGGTCCGACGCCTCTGTCTAACGGCTAGTTCTGACACATTGTTCCCAGCGACGGACGCTACGTCACTGGGCGACGGACGCTCAACCACAGCGTCCGACGCTGAGTTCTGGCTAGGGTTGAAAGACACCCTCTCTGGAAGGTCGACGGACGCTCTTCCCAGCGTCCGACGCCTGGCCGACGGACAGCGTCCGACGGACCCTAAAAAACTTAGCCAGAAAACAAGCTCTCTGGAAGGCCGACGGACGCTGTGGACTCAAATACCTAGCGTCCGGCGCCTTTGTCCGACGCGACGGACAGCGTCCGGCGCCCCTGCCAGGAGCGTCCGACACCCAGAAAACGATTTTGACAACTCCGTTTTTCGTCGCGATGAATATAGAAGTTGTTCTAGGCTATCTTACGGTCACCATGGCTTGCTTAGAGCTAAGGAAGTCAAGTGTGCACCACACCTAAATCATGAAGCTTTCCTAAGTCAAGTTACTAATCTCAACCCCTCTTAATAGTACGGTCAAAGGTAAAAAGAGAAGCCCTATCTAATTCTAAGTGCCCTTCATCTCCTTATGGCACTTAGCCTATCATTCTAGGGTCTTCATCATGTCTCCTTAACAACCGAAACGATATCCATCTTGGGGGCTAAGTGATGACCATTATAGCCCATTCTCCTTGATCACTATGGCTAAGCTACGCATAGCCTCTGCAAAACACATGTTAGCCATAAAGGCTTGTTGCCGATTGCCGATGGAAGATGGTTGCCGATTGCCGATAAGGGTTCATTACCGGTTGCCGATGAGGAAGATGCTGCCGATTGCCGATCGGGAAAGTATTACCGATGCCGATGGGCATAACTTAGCACTTGGTGGCAGCAGAAGACTACCGGTGGCCAAAGAAGGAAGTTGCAGGGATCTGCCGATGGAAGGCTTCCATCGAGGAAGGGTACAAGGAAACTGGTGTTTTATACCAGTATTATTATGGTAGTTTGAGTCCGACTCTTGCAGGGGTCGTTTATTTTCCTTTAAAATAGGTGTGTTTGTTTAGGAAATAAATATTGTTATCCGGCTCCTGCGCGAGTCAGTTTCCTTTAAAGTAGGAGTTTGTTTTAGGAAGGATACGTGTCGTGTCTCTGTACAACTCTCCATGCGGGAGTATAAATATGTGCCCGAGGGCTACGGAATAAAGAATCAATCCAATTAAAAAACCAAACCAATTTTATCTTATTCTACCTTTTATCACAATTTACCCTTATTATGCATTAGTTATAGCTTTAACAAGTTCTTCAAGCTTTCGACGGGCTGCATCACCTTGATCTCCATCAAAATCCTTGCTAGTTCCGCGTGGGAGTACCTCTAGGCTTTGGCAATCCGGGCGCATCGCTGTTTGCCTTGTCTAGCTCTCCTCTAGTTACCCCTGATCAATCTGAGCCTTGACGTCCGGGCGCATCGTTGTCGTCTCGTTCAGTTTGTTCTAGTTATCATCCTTGTCGATTGATTGGTCAAATCGACTGGCACGCCCTCGACATCGAGCTTTGGGTAATAGCCCGAGGTGTTCGCAGATCTGACGCTTTTTGTGTCAACACCTCTTTTGGCACACCCGGTGGGACCAGATTATACAGATCTACACATCCGGCATGGCTGATCACGCCGATGTCGACCAGAGGAATGTCATCGCAGTATCTGAGGACGATCTGAAAGATGATCAGAAGCAGGCCATGGAGCGGGCTATGGAGGAATACAAACAGTTGTATCTCAAATCCTTCAGCCTCAGCAGGAGTGGCGAAGCAATTCAGAAGCAGGATCCGCCGTTGCCACGGCAGGTCACGTACGACGCCAACCCTGGTAAGCTACAAGAGATGGTTAACGCTGTTGTAAGTCAAGCTTTAATTAACCACTCCAACGTGCTGTCCAATATTGTCTACAATGCTGTCGCACAAACATTCAAAGAAGGACATGCACCGCGATATGTCGGTCCAGCGTACCATCAACCTGGATTGGCATCTGCAAGCCCATCGGCGGCTCAAATGGCGTCTTCCACCCTTGTGGAACCGTCTGCCGATGTGACCACGTCACCAAGACCGAACGCCGGCGACACCACCAAGTTCAATGCAGATCCGGCTGCGTTGGCAACTTCAGGGCCAGCCCCCGCTAATTGGTGGGGATACGGTATGCCCCCGAATCTATATGCTGGCTCTAATCTGGTGCAGGGAGACGGTTCAGCCTGGAAGAACTCTACGGCATCGGCAGCACAGCCACAGCCGATGGCTCATATGATGCACAACTCTGCGCCTGCTCCGACCATACAAGTGCCATCAGATGATCTCCAAGTAATCCCCAAGATACCTCTGATGCCACCATCGGCAAGCTCTATGCCGATGCAACACGTTATAACCACCGGCAGTCAATCTCTGGCGGCAAACTCTCAAGCTGGAGCTCCGTGTCCCCAAGGTAATCTGGTGATCAATTGCTCTAAGATTCAAGAGCCGGCTGCTCCGGTCAGCTATCAGCCATCGGCAAGTCATATGTCGATGCTTTATAATCATGGATGGGTCAATCAACCACCAGCTCAGCAGCCTGGCGCGCCGATGTATTATTATGGAGGCCCAGCCTACATTCAAGGTGGATCATCGGTACAACAACCGATGAATATTACAGTCCAGCCAACTCCGCCAGGTATGCCAAATTATCCATCGGTAAGTCAACCGATGCACAACATGTAGATGACGGGTGTTGTGCCCACGACGACGCCACGCCTTCAGGAGGCGCATCAGCCGACTCCGCCAAGCATGACAAATTATCCATCGGTAAGTCAACCGATGCATAGTGTGCAGATGACTGGTGCTGCGCCCGCGACTGCTGCACATCTTCAAGAGGCGCGTCAGCCGACTCTACCAGTCGACAATCAGCCAATGAGTCGGCAGGAGCAGGACGCGTACTAGGTCGGCAAGATTGCCGAAGTCATGAAGGAGCAATTCGGTATCAAACCCAAGGTCAACACATACTCCTATCGGACCCCGTACCCGCCTGCATATGACTTGATTCCTCTTCCAAATCGGTACAAGGTGCCCGATTTTACCAAGTTCTCCGGCCAAGACGACACGTCAACAATGGAGCACATCAACCGCTTCATTATCCAGTGCGGGGAAGCTGCCAGCAGGGAGGAATTAAGGGTGAGACTGTTCTCCTCGTCATTATCTGGATCGGCATTCACGTGGTTCATATCATTGCCTCCAAATTCTATAATTACATGGGCCGTTCTGGAGAGGCAATTTCACAAATACTTCTTTGCTGGCATACATGAAAAGAAGCTTACCGATTTGGTCAAGATGAGGCAACGCAACGACAAATCGGTAGAAAGTTTTGTGCAGAGGCTGCGGGACGTGAAGAACAAGTGCTACAGTCTGGTGCTTGATGATCGGCAACTAGCAGATTTGGCCTTCCAAGGGTTACTGCCGCACATCAAGGACAAGTACGCGTCCCAGGAGTTTGAGAGCCTAAGTCACCTGGTGCAGAGGATTGCTGATCAAGATGTCAAAACCTTTGAGCCCAGGAAGACTTGGAACAAGAAGGTGACCTTCATCGGAAAAGAAGAAGATTCTGGGTCGGATGAAGAGCTGAATGTCGATGCAGCCGAATGGGTGAAGGATAAGAAGCCTGTGTCTTGTCCGTTCGGCCAAAAAGAAACTAAGAGGTTCACCTTTGATATCACCAAGGCCGATAGGATGTTTGACCTATTGCTGCAAGAGGGGCGAATCAAGTTGGCGCCCAATCAAGTGATTCCATCGGCTGAAGAGCTCAAGAAGATTAGGTACTGCAAGTGGCATAATGCAACCTCACACAGTACCAATGACTGCAAGGTATTCAGGCAGCAGTTGCAGTCGGAGATCGAATCTGGGCGTATCAAGTTTGAAAACTCTAAAGTCCAGAAACCGATGAAGATAGATCAGCACTCGTTCCCAAACAACATGGTGGAGATCGGTGAAAAGACCAGAGTGCTAACATCGGAAGCTGCCAGAAGGAACTCATCGGTAGATCCTGACCACCAAGTACCTAAGCATGACACGAGAAGGTTTGCTGATGACAGAAAGGGTAAGAAGGTTGCCGATGAAGGTAACAGCGCCAACAGGGCTCCTGGAGTGGTGATTACTCATAAACAGCCGAGGCGCTATCATCGGCAATCACGTGAAGAGCAGTATCGGCAAGAGGAAGAAGAGCATCGGGAATGGCTTCGACATAAGGACCACTGGAGGTGTCCCTTCTTCGTTCATTGCTGGGAGGAAGGCATCAAGCTGCCCACCACCGATAACTGTCCAGAATGCAATGGGTACTAAACAGCCGATCGGTCAGGTAAGCGACCTTGTTTTGATGATCAGGCACCCAGGTACGCCAGGCCGCTTAGAGAAGACAGATCGGTACATGACCGACTGGGGGGCAAGCTCAGTGCCCATGATCGGCTTGGCAGGCATGTTGACCAGAGAGAGCTGGAGGAGATGGCTAATGCTAGAGTGCCCGACGAAGAGATATTCTCCAGAGATCCCAACATCGGAAGAAGTGCCGATGTAAGCAGTGAGAAGCGGCATCAACCTGTCTGGAAGACCAAGCTTCCTCCCTGGTGCCCTAAGGGTTTGACTAAAACCCAGAAGAGGAGGATTCAGCGCCAGCGCCGCAACGACCTGTATGACAGTGCAGAACCCACGGAAGAGAAGCAATGGAGGCCGAAGCATAAGGATAGGGGGCCATCGGTAGATGTAAACATGGTTGTCATGTTGCCGATGGAGTTCATGGCGCCCATCAGCGATGATGAAGAGGCTGCCGATATGGCACAATTGGTGCTGGATCCGATGACGGCTGTCTTTGAAAAGCCTGCCGAAGAAGAGAGGCAGCACCTAAGGGCTCTGTTTGTCAAGGGCAAGGTGGATGGTCAGCCGATGACCAAGATGCTAGTGGATGGTGGCGCATCGATCAACATAATGCCCTATGTCGTGTTCAGGAAGCTTGGCAAAGGTGATCGAGACTTGGTCGAGACCGACATGAAGCTCAAGGACTTCGAAGGCAATGTGTCAACCGCCATGGGAGCCGTATGTGTTGACTTGACCATCGGCAGTAAGACTTTGCCGACAACGTTCTTTGTAATCAGCGGCAAAGGCGCCTACAACTTGCTCCTCGGAAGGGACTGGATCCACGCTAATTGCTGTATCCCTTCTACTATGCATCAGAGCCTGGTATAGTGGATCGGGGATAGAATTGAGGTCGTCCGCGGTGAAGCCCCATCTACTGTTGCGTCGGCAGAGTTGGACACTTATGAGCAGACCAGGTGCATATCTAGCGAAGCCTGGGATAAAGAGTTCCTCAAAGTTGCCGATTACCGCATCAAACCGATCCAAGCAGTCGGTCCGGAGGAGGAGTCTTAATGGATCAGTTCGCCGATGACGGAAAACTGGGGCAGGGCTTCACGTCTGCCGATGACTTGCTCGAGGTCGACATCGGCGATGGTAGTAAACCTAGGCCTACTGTTATTAGTGCTAAGTTAGATTCCCAATGTAAGCAGCAGTTAATTGATTTATTAAAAGAGAATAAAGATTGCTTCGCTTGGGATTATACAGAGATGCCTGGTTTAGACCGATCGATAGTTGAACATCGGTTACCCATCAAGTCTGGTTTTCAGCCACATCGGCAGCCGGCACGCCGATGCAATCCTACTATCTTACCCGATATTAAGGCTGAGATTACCAAGTTGATCGAAGCTGGATTTATTCGGCAATGCCGATATGCTGATTGGATTTCTAATGTGGTTCCTGTGTATAAAAAGAATGGAAAACTTCGTGTTTGCATTGATTTCAGGAATCTGAACAAGGCTACGCTATGGATGGCTACCCGATGCCTGTTGCCGATCTGCTGATCGATGCTGCTGCTGGGCACCAAATTATTAGCTTTATGGATGGCAATGCTGGGTATAATCAGATATTCATGGCTGAAGAAGACATACCCAAGACTGCTTTCCGATGTCCAGGTCACGTTGGCTTATTTGAATGGGTAGTCATGACTTTTGGCTTGAAGAATGCCGGTGCTACTTATCAGAGGGCAATGAATTTTATCTTTCATAAGTATATCGGCACAATAGTTGAAATCTACATCGATGACGTGGTGGTTAAGTCTGGAGAGTTCAAAAAGCATCTTGCCGATTTGCGGAAAATATTGGAGTGCACGAGGGAGCATGGGTTGAAGATGAATCCTAACAAGTGTGCGTTTGGCGTATCGGCAGGGCAGTTTCTGGGCTTCATGGTGCATCAGAGAGGCATTGAAATCGGCAGAAAATCTATTGATGCAATTAACAAGGTAGTGGCTCCCACAAACAAGACTGAGTTGCAGTCTCTGATCGGCAAGATTAATTCCATTAGAAGATTTATATCCAATCTGTCTGGTAAGATTAAGTCTTTTAGTCCTCTATTAAAGTTGAAAGCCGATCAAGAGTTTATATGGAAAGAAGAGCAGCAGACAGCCTTGGAAGAGATTAAAAGATACTTGGTAAATCCTCCAGTCTTAGTTCCACCTCAACACGGGAAACCTTTCAGGTTATATCTGTCTGCCGATGACGATGTTATCGGATCAGCCTTGATTCAAGAGTTTGAGGGGAAAGAGCGTGTAATATATTACCTGAGCAGAAGGTTGGTGGATGCTGAAACCAGGTATTCGGCCATAGAAAGATTGTGCTTATGTTTATACTTCTCTTGCATTAAATTAAGACACTATTTACTGTCGGCCGAATGCACTGTTGTCTGCAAAGATGATGTGGTCAAGTACATGCTGTCAATGCCGATTTTGAGTGGACGGATCGGTAAGTGGATTTTGGCACTATCAGAGTTCGACCTAAGGTATGAATCGGCAAAGGCTGTTAAAGGTCAGGTGATGGCCGATTTTGTCACTCAGCACTACAATATGGTGAGCTTTGTTGAGATTGCTTCTTGGGCTCTATTCTTTGATGGGTCTACATGCAAGGAAGGAGCAGGTATTGGTATTCTGTTGATTTCACCCCGAGGACAGAGGTATGAGATTTCATTGCCGATTGTTGCTACGTCAACAAACAATCAGGCTGAGTACCAGGCTTTGCTTAAGGGGTTGGAACTACTCAGGGAGGTGCGTGCTGATGCCGTTGAAATCTTCGGTGATTCCATGTTGGTGATTAATCAGCTGATCGGGACATATGAGTGCCGAAGTGAAGTGCTAATTGCAGCCCATGAGCGGTGTTTGCAGTTGCTAAAGGAGTTCAAAGAATACCGCCTTGAACACATTCCAAGGTTGCATAATGAAGAGGCCAATCGGTTAGCATAGAATGCCTCAGGATATCAGCCGATTCAGGAAGTCACGACATCGGTAACAGTTGCCGATGACTGGAAAAAGGAGATTGCCGATTACTTGAGGGATCCATCCAGGAAAGTTGAGAGGCGTCTAAGGTTCCAAGCTACTAAGTATGTACTCCTTGATAATGAGTTGTATTATCGGACAATTGATGGAGTTTTGCTTAGATGTCTCGACAAAGAGGAATCGAAAGAGTTGATGGGTGAGATCCATGAAGGCGTATGTGGAGCGCATCAATCGGCATTCAAGATGAAGTGGATGATTAGGCGGAATGGATATTATTGGCCAACGATCTTGGAGGATTGCTTCAATTATTTTAAATGGTGCCAGGACTGTCAGAAGTTTGGTAATGTGCAAAGGGCACCTGCATCGGCAATGAATCCTATAATCAAGCCTTAGCCGTTCAGAGGATGGGCTATTGATCTCATCGGCCAGATTTATCCGCCGTCGAGCAAGGGGCACAAGTTCATACTTGTTGCTACCGATTACTTCACCAAATGGGTTGAGGCAATCCCTTTGAAGAAGGTGACATCGGCAAACATGGTGGATTTCGTTAAGGAGCACATCGTTTACCGATTTGGTATTCCTCAGACTATCACTATTGATCAAGGGACTATGTTCACATTGGGAGAGTTTGATGATTTTGCTGCTAGCATGGGTTTCAAGGTGTTAAATTCTTCTCCTTATTATGCTCAAGCTAATGGTCAGGCTAAAGCAACTAATAAAGGAGTTATTAAGCTTATAAAGCGCAAGATTGAAGAAAACCCTAGGAGGTGGCACATGGTATTAAACGAAGCTTTGTGGTCATATCGGATGGCTTGTCATGGTGCAACCAAGGTCTCGCCATATCAGTTGGTTTATGGACACGATGCTGTCCTACCTTGGGAAATTAAAACTGGTTCTAGGCGATTATCTTTTCAGGATCAGTTGACGACCGTTGATTATATTACTCTGATGAAGGATGAGTTAGAAGATTTGGCAGGTCATCGGTTGAGAGCGTTAATTAGTATTGAAGAGAACAAGAAGAGGGTTGTCCGATGGTATGATAAAAAAGTAAAGGTAAAGGAATTTGCCAATGGTGATTTGGTTTGGAAGTTGATTTTACCGATTGGGACTAAGAGCTCTAAGTTTGGAAAGTGGTCCCCTAATTGGGAGGGTCCCTATCGGATAAAGCAGTCTGCTCCTGGTAATGCGTATATTCTAGAAACTCTCGAGGGAGTGGCATTTTCTAGGGTGATCAATGGTAAATACTTAAAGAGATATTACCCTAGCATATGGGTAGATGCATAGTGCTCAATCAAATGCCGATGAAAAGAAAAGTTATAAAAACATCAGTAAAACAAAACTAGCGTTATAATTACAAGACAAGATCAAGTATCGGGTTACATCATTGCCGATGCAGCAGGCATTAGAATAAGGAATGGATAACTGTTATCGCACGCAGGCGAATTTGATCTATTTCATCTATCTCCTTAGCGTCGGCATCGGCAGAACCCTCAACCGGCTTGATTTTCTTTTTCCATAGGATGGCTTGACGGGCATTATGATCTCTTTCTTGTTGTAAAGTCCCGATGGAGTCGGACAGTTGGGTCCTTTGTTGGTTGGCAGCCGGCAGATCCCCTTCAACCTTTTGCAGCTCTGCCAGCAGCTCCTCCTTCCTTGCCGACAGTCGAGAAATTTCTTGGTCAAGGTTGCCGATGGAAACTTTGGCTTGACCAATGCTTCTGTGTTTCTCATCGGCAAGTCGTTTGAATTTGAGCTTCTCATCCCCGCTTTTAGCTTGAGCCGCTCTATCGGCAATGCGACGCATAAGCCTCTGGTACTGGATTTGTTTGATGTCAATGGAAGCTGCCTGGAGGATGGTTTCTGCTGCATCGGCGGAAAGATGACTTTGGATATCTTTGAATATAGTCCTTGCCGCCGATGAGTCTTGGACGAGTTGAGAGGTGTCTTGCAGCAGCAGGGTGAGCAATTCTTCCAGTCTGGACTTGACTTCTGCCGATAGAGCCGAGGTGGAGCTTTCCTCTTCATCGCCATCAGGAACGTTGACGGCAAAAGAGAACAGGTTGTCCGCTTGAAGACGACCCTGGCGCTCATCTTCGTTCTGGAGGTTTAAGCTGTAGGAGAAGAGGCTGTCCGAAGAATCTTGGGCCTGAAAACGAAGGTTAAAATATGCCGATTGTAAAACTATACTATGAGCTTTAAGGTAAACTACTTACCGTCTTGAAGCGGATCTCCTGCCTGGGACTTGGCATACTGGACGGTCCGACTTCATCTTGAACATCGGCGGCAGATGCCGATGACTGAACCCTTGTTGGAGAGGCAACCGACGCCGTGGGTGCTGGTATAGCTGTGGCCGGCGTCGCCTCCGATGTAGTGGCAGTTTCTTGTGGCGGTTCCGTTCTATCATCGGGGACTTGGGTCGACAGTGCCGATGCCGACGTCGCTGCTACTGCGGGAGGTGAAGTTGTTCCTTTGCCGGGGGCGTGAGTCAATGGTGCCGATGCCGACGTCGCTGCTGCTGCGGAAGGAGCTGTTTCTTCATTCAGCGTGGCCGGTACCGATGCCGATGTCGCTTCGGTCGTCGCAGCAGTTGCTGTCTCCTGGCCGGGGGCGTCATCCATCGGTTGATCGGGCATAGAAGCCGATGGAGGTTCTGCCGATGACCCGCCGGCAGGTGGTGCGATTGGGGCCAGAGGCAATCTTGCTGGCGACGCATCGGCAGCTGATGGTGCAGTTGGAGCCGATGGCGGAGGGGAAGCCAGCCTCAAGCGCCTCTTCTTTGTCGGCGCAGCAGCAGGGGAGCCGATCCGCTTGGATGAAGACCGGGGGTATCGGCAACAGGGCTAGAAGTCATTTGTATTCTGGAAGCAGATGCCGATGACCATAGTGCCTGAAGATACAAAGCGAGTTATGCAAGATAAATGTTGCCGATGAAACAGCATGTGATCGGTACAAGTAAAGATGAGTTTACTGCATAAGTTTGCGTCAAGGCAATGGCGGCAGACGATGTAGCCTGAGCTGTTGTAGGCATCGGCGTAGGTACCTGTTGAGGCGTGAAGGCAGCCAACGTCGGAGCTTTGTTGCCGATGATCGATATAGGGCCCATCATCCGAAGATTGAAGGGTCTACCGCTGTTGCTCATTGTGGGGACTGGATCATCGTCCTGTCAAGTACAAAGGTGCAAAGGAGTGTGTTGATACCGATGACAAATAAAGTAATAAAAGTACATCGGATAGCAAACTTACTGCGTCGTCGGGAATGAGGTAATCGGCGTCTATCAAGTGCCGATAATAATGCGAAGACTTCGCGAGTAGCTGGCATTTCCATTCTTGCCACCAAGACTTGAACTCGTTGGTGATGAAGGAGGTTGGCGACCAGGAGGACAAGTCAAGGTCCGACAGATCGGCATCGGCAGGGAGGCTGATGACTTTGTTCCAGTCCAGATTGCTGGAGATTGCCTGCCTGGGTCTTACTACCCTAGAGTAGCACAGCTTGATCGGCAGTTGGCCGAATGCCAGTTGTCTTGCCGCTGCCGATGGATAGTAGAACTCGTACGACGGTGGAGCGTTCTTCCCAGATCCAAAGATGTTTACCGGGAGAGCTCGGGGAGTAATGCTGGCTTTCATGATTGCTTGGTTCTCAGGCAAGCTCATGTCAGACAGGGTGAACAGCAACGGAAACTGGTTGTGTTCGTCAAGATAGGGCCACCAGGCCCGTTCCGAGGAAGGAAATCCATTGTAAAACTTCTGGAAATAGTAGCCGAAGTGCTCTACATCGGCATCGGTACCTGGCAGCATTATGACGGCTTCTCCAAAATTAAGCGGAGGCCGAGTTGCCGATTCATCATCATCGTATCGGTAGTCTTCTTATATGTCTCTCGGGAATTGTTGGGAAAATAGATCAAACCCGAGAGCCTTGTGCATATGTGCGTTCAGCCATAGGTTGACAAACCACCAAGGGCCTCCGAGATTGCCGATGGGCTCTCCTAGCAGCAGCTTATTGGATACTTGGTGCAGCAATTGGTAAACTGACCCGAGGAGGTACCTGCCTAAGGGGAGCTTCGTTCCATTGGCAAGCAGTTCAGCCGCTGGAAGGTGCATAGTGGTCGGGCCGATGGTTTTGCCGCAGAAGACAAACTTTTCCAACCACATGTTTAGGAAGATGGCATGCTCCCGTTGGGTTATCGATCCGGTTTTCTGATGTTCCTGAATATAACCTGTCCAACCGCCGATGCTACGGGTGTTCACCTTGTACTCAGGTTTTCTGTTGAAGAGGCTAAGCGTATCGGCAGAAGTAATATCCAAGCCGGTCAGCATGTAGACATCGGCAAGGGTGGGAGTAGCTGGTCCATGCCTGAAGAGGAAGGCATTCATGCTATCGGATCAGAAGTATGAAGTTGCTATCATTAAGTTTTCGTTCCTCTCTGCATCGGCAATTGAGAGCCTAATGCATTGATCTAAGTTACGCTCCTGCCAGTACACCTGCTGTGACCTGGCTAATCTCAAGTACCAGTTCTTCCATCCTTTGGTGTGCTTGGGCCATGAGCGGAATGTATCCTTCCACAATCCTAGACCAAAGCTCTCAGATCTAAGCGGTATCCAGTTGGTTTCTGCGTTGATGATGGAGGTGGGGTCTGGATTGCCCATTGGGCCTAGGTAGCTAAGATTGGAACCAGCGAGGGGGATGATCACTTTATTGTACAACTCCTAGGGTTCGAAGAAGAGGGAATAAATCAGAAAAAGAATGGGGATGAAACTAGGTTTTTGCGAAGGAAAGAACTGTGCAGAGAGGTTGGATTAGATGGAGAATGAATCTTACCTTTGGGATGTCCACTTGGATCGCCATTTGGAGTCGGAGAGATGCTTGGTTCGTCCTTGGAGTGTAGAGGAGTACTGTTGCTCGAGTCTGTGTTCTTCAGAGCAGCCAGAGGTTGAAGACGAAGGCAGGAAGGTGAAAGTAAAAATGGGCTCGGGTAAAAGGGCAGTGTGGATCCCGGTAACTTTTATAATCCTGTTCAGGGGCATTTTGGGGTTCTGTTCCACACTATGCAGGAATGTAGAGAGGCCCGCGGTAGATACGCACGGTGATCGAGGTGGTCTGTAACTGTTTGTGCTACAATCGAGGGATTTTATTATTAAATTGTAGTTCCACACGCGGGGATCGAGGAAACCGTACGCCTATCTCGGGGGCAACGGCTACAGCAACGGCTACGACAACGGCTACAGTGGAGAGAATTTCGACACGTAAAGTTATACGCTCCGAAACTGGGGGGCATGTGTTGACACCATTTTTCGACACGTGTCAGATGGGTTGAAGCTTGACTGGTCAATGACCGTTCTCCATCGGCATCGGTAAAATATAAGCCAATATTGCCGATGGAAGGATGCTGCAAAAGGCCAAGTGTGTTGCCGATGGAGGCTGGGTGATCTTTGCCGACAAAGGTTAATTGGTGGTCTTGCCGATTGCCGATGAGGAGTCCTTGCCGATCGCCGATGAAAGGGCCTTGCCGATTGCCGATAAAGGCTTGTTGCCGATTGCCGATGGAAGATGGTTGCCGATTGCCGATAAGGGTTCATTACCGGTTGCCGATGAGGAAGATGCTGCCGATTGCCGATCGGGAAAGTATTACCGATGCCGATGGGCATAACTTAGCACTTGGTGGCAGCAGAAGACTACCGGTGGCCAAAGAAGGAAGTTGCAGGGATCTGCCGATGGAAGGCTTCCATCGAGGAAGGGTACAAGGAAACTGGTGTTTTATACCAGTATTATTATGGTAGTTTGAGTCCGACTCTTGCAGGGGTCGTTTATTTTCCTTTAAAATAGGTGTGTTTGTTTAGGAAATAAATATTGTTATCCGGCTCCTGCGCGAGTCAGTTTCCTTTAAAGTAGGAGTTTGTTTTAGGAAGGATACGTGTCGTGTCTCTGTAGAACTCTCCATGCGGGAGTATAAATATGTGCCCGAGGGCTATGGAATAAAGAATCAATCCAATTCAAAAACCAAACCAATTTTATCTTATTCTATCTTTTATCACAATTTACCCTTATTATGCATTAGTTATAGCTTTAACAAGTTCTTCAAGCTTTCGACGGGCTGCATCACCTTGATCTCCATCAAAATCCTTGCTAGTTCCGCGTGGGAGTACCTCTAGGCTTTGGCAATCCGGGCGCATCGCTGTTTGCCTCGTCTAGCTCTGCTCTAGTTACCCCTGATCAATCTGAGCCTTGACGTCCGGGCGCATCGCTGTCGTCTCGTTCAGTTTGTTCTAGTTATCATCCTTGTCGATTGATTGGTCAAATCGACTGGCACGCCCTCGACATCGAGCTTTGGGTAATAGCCCGAGGTGTTCGCAGATCTGACGCTTTTTGTGTCAACAGGACAGAAGAAGTGTCGACATCTTGTCCCCCACTCCCATCTAAAAGTTCCATGTATTTACGGAACTATCACTGTGTATAGTTTCAGGTTCCCAGATTCTAAATCGTAGACAGAAAAGTTCGTCGGAATATCCCGTTGCGAAGCTCTCGATGAATAGAGCAATTGGTTGTAAACATCACAGTCAAATTCCAAACTGTTTGCGAATTATGAGTTCTCGGAGAAAATCTCGCGTGGACTGAAAACTAGTATTCTAACGATCTTTAGGCATCTGTTCCGCTATTTTCAGCTCTGATTCAGATCTCGATGTTTGAACAGAATTTGTTCGTCTTGATCCGATCTACATCTTCTCTTCAAGTTGCGTCGACATGCGAGACCTCCAAAATGTCGGTCAACGCCGGTCAAAAACGTCATCGGTTGCGTTCGGGTCAAGGCTCGGAATATTTTCTAGGCGTTTTCTCTATTTCCGGGCAACACGAACCTTTCACGACTTTTGCGGTAGAGTTCAATTGGAGTATTCCGAACAAGGCCGTGAGATTTGGTTGAGCTCATATAATTATATCCGATTTATAAAGTAAACCGATTAATTATAAAAGTCGTCATTTCATGTGACGTTTAAAATCCAAAGTTCACGAAACTTTTCCAACGGTTCATATAGGTGGAAATAGATATAAGACATGTAGAATAAATACCTTGTCATAATTTCCCGATGTATGAACTATAGTCTCTGATTATCGGTTGATCCGATATAATTAGACTTAATCACTTTTTAATTTGTGATTAACCACGGGGTGTTACACTACATGCAGCAGGAGGTACGGGGCAAGCAGGCCCTACCGCTGCTGTTCATTTTCTAATGAATCAAAAATGTTTTAATTCACAAAAAAAAAATCAAATTAAATTCTGATTATACCATTGAATTCATTTCAATAAATCCTTCCAAATAAAATCCCATATGAATATATTTAGATAGTTTTTATTTATAAACATGTGAACCTCACTATTGGTAGTAGTGTATGTGATATATAAAAGATGATGGGTGCTGAAGAAACGTGTATAGAGGAGAGAATCTTGATGATTAGGATAGATACAGGATAGATTTAGATGAATAATAGTGCAGACAATCTAATCAGAATGCATGCAGGCGACGTCGACGCTGGCGCCCCCTCGTGTCGGTATGCCGTGGCGCTGCTGCGTGCCGTGCGTGTCCGTCCTTGAGGCCTCGGCAGCGGCAGCCCATTCCCATGCATGGCCCACGACATCAAAGTAGAGGGGCCCTTACCGGAGGCAGACAGCCGGGCGCGGGGTGGCCCTGAGTCCCTGACCCGTCCCTGACCCCTCGTCCCAGCCTTCGGGGCGAGTGCGTGGCCAAACAGCTTGCGCTAGATAGGAGCTCCGTGACCCCACATGATCCGCCATCTCGGGAGCCGGAGCAGGAGCTTTTGCAGTACGCCCAGGAGCCAGGAGCGGATCTTTTAAATGTGCTCTCGTTTCTTGCAACGGCAACAACTCTTTCTTACCGACGAAAAATTATAATTTTCCTCTCAATTTTCAACTACGTTTGTTTTTACTTTTCAAACTATATAAAATAAAAAATATTCACCTCCAACTTTAAATATCCTTCGCTTTACCTTTTGATTGGTTTTAGACACTGGTTTTTCCAGAGATTTTATTTTTATTTATTTTGGCTAAATTTTTTAAAAAATTATAATAAATTATAGAAAAACCATAAAATAGAAAAACTAATTTTATTAGACTCCATATGAGTAGATCCATATAGCGAATATATAATATGATATATTTTAGTATAAAGTTTTTGTTGTAGCTTTAAATATATATTTTTCTATATAATTGAAAAACTACCATATTACATTATGTTCACTGTATAGGTCTACTCATGTAGAGTTCAATAAAATTAGTTTTTTTATTTTATAACTTTTCAATAATTTATCAAAGATTCAACCAAAATAAATAAAAAAGAAAAAAAAAAGACAAAACCCACTGTTATGATAGTAAAATCACTGTCTAATTAAAACCAGTTAGAGAGATAAAATAATCGATTTTTAAAGTTGGAGAAGGGAAATTTTTTGGTTTCATAGTTTGGTGTGAAAGAATAGAGGCAATCCAAACTTGAGGAAGAAAAATACGTAGGGAAAGAAAGAAAGTACATGAAACGTGTAGGAGTAAAATGGCGAAACAAAGGAATAGAAAAATACAGGAAACAATTGAAAGTAGTGTTTGGAACGCAGGAATGAAAAACAGAGGAATCAAAAAAAAATACATACTTAAGATATAGATTATCTAGTAAGAAGCACATGTAATTTAATATTATCCTAATATACGTAGGGAGCTCCTAGCCGACAGAACTCATGCTTAATACATTGATTAGCTTGATGCCATTTTGCGTTTATCGTAATTAAGTTATATAAGGTGTGGCCGATAAAAAAATTACAAATATATGGACTTGTTTATTAATTTGCTACAACCTTATCCATTCGTCCAACCTGCACCAGCTCCAGCACCTCACCTGTGCACCCCTGCTCTGCCTTCGCCACACAGCTTTGCTGCATGGGCTGCCACCCACCACCAAGCGAGAAAGATGCGCGTCCCGCTAATTTCGCCGCTTATGCTTATATGCAGCGTCATGAAGAGGGATAATGCAGGGCAAAAAGATTGGCTTGGTGCGCTAAGCGTGGCCACGAGCGCCAAAGGAAATTTTCCCTTGGGTCTGAGCTTATTTTTCCATTCCTCCAAAAGTACAACCTTTGTAGCCATTCCTTCGGAAAGTTTTGTCTGCCTTCCTTCGTTCCAAACGGTCATATAGGTTTCATTTCATCTGAAACTCAATCCTTCATTTTTTCTTTGTTTTTCATCCATTCCAAACGAGGCCTGGACTCTTACCGTGATGTGCTGCTGGTGGGCAAAGATGAGCACCTTCCGTCTGCTTGCTTACGCTCTCGTCTGTGTATATTCTAGTTGTTGACTTGTGTATATTCTAGTTGTTGACTTGTGAGTGTAACTGTAACTTACCCGACCAACATGGTACTCCTCTCTCTATCTCTTCTACTACTAGAAGACAGTAGCACGTACCTGTACGTAACGTATAGCTGGGGAGCAGAGCGGCAAAGCCGGACTCGATTCTCTTAGTCTTGTCTTATTTGCACACTCAAATATTTCCACGCTATTTGTGCTTGTAGTACTCCTCCGTTCGTCTCTCTGATGCCAACAACACACTACTCTTTGTGCCATACTCCGTACTATGTGTAGTTTTTTTTTCTCTCGAATACACATGAGTATGCGGATCATTACATTAAGAAGGCAGAGAGTTTAAGTACAGGGAAGCCGACACCGGCTACACGAGCGAAAGAGCAACTAAAGAAAAGAAATGAAAACGGCAACAGGAAACACGACGAACTCAAGACCCCACAACAACGCGGAGGCTGGCTGCCAAACGACTGAAACTGGGCGGGATCGCAACATCACTTGTGCACAGCGCGCACTTAGCCGGCGGCCAGTGCAGCGAGACCTTGAGCTCCGGCCTGTAACCAGCGATCCGCCTCCGCCCGGATGACTTGCAGGAGATCCACCATGGAAGAGGGTGTCTCCCTGAAACAACGAGCGTTTCGTTCTTTCCATATTTGCCAAGAGACGAGGGCGAAGAGGCTGTCGAAGCCGTCGCGCTTGATGCCGGTCCAGAGCGCGCGCAGAGTGCGCCACCAACGCCGCGCCGTTGGCTGGCTGTTCGGAGTCTGCTGGCCGAGCGTGTGGAGTATGGTGTGCCATAGTTCCCTGGTGAAGGAGCACGAGGCGAGGAGGTGATCGATCGTCTCCGGCTCTTGGTCGCAGAGGAAGCAGCGGTCTTCAGCTTGGAGTCAGTGTCTTCTGCGCCTATCCACTGTCCAGTGTCTTCGGCGGAAGACGAGCCATAGAAAGATTTTGGTCTTCAGCGGTCTTCAGCTTGGAGTCAGTGTCTTCTGCGCCTATCCACTGTCCAGTGTCTTCGGCGGAAGGCGAGCCATAGAAAGATTTTGGTCTTCAGTGGCGCCCAAGCTTTCCAAATGAGGCGATGTCCGTTGAAGGTCAAGGCGCCGACGTGTAGCATGGTGTATGCCGAGCTTGCCGAATACTTGCCGTTCGACGACCACCGCCATACTGTTTGGTCGGGGTTCTCTGATAGCTGCACGCTCTGCAACGTCTCCCACAGTTCCGGGTGCTCCGTCAATGTTGAGGTCGAGAGCGCCCCTTTGAAGCCCCCTGGTCCAAGGACGGTTTTGGAGTGCCTCTCTAACCGTTAGCTCCTTCCTTGTTCTGGGTGGGACGTGACGGGCGAGGTACGAAGCCCGATCCGTAATGGCCTCTCGTTCCAGCCACCGGTCCTCCCAGAACAGCGCTCGTCGGCCATCTCTGAGTTTTGTGAATGTGGAGGCTCTGAAGAAAGCCTGGCTTGGCGCTGATCGGCAACTGACTCCAGGGGGGGTCCTGTCCTCATCCACTTTTTGAAGCCAAAGCCACCTTGTCTTCAGGGCATAGCCGACGAGCTTGAGGTCGCTAATGCCTAGTCCCCCCCAATTCAGTCGGTCTGCATACTGGCCATGCTACCAGACATTTGCCGAGTACTGAATCCTCTCGGCCAGCCCAAAGGAATTTACGACAGATGCTGTCAATTTTGTTTCGTGCCCATGGGGGTAAGTTATCTGCCACCATTGAATAAATGGGAACGGCCCTGAGCACGGATTTTATCCATACCAGCCGGCCACTCCTGGCCATCAGTGAGCCATGCGCCGATGACAACTTGCAAGCTACCGCTTCCACCATGCTCTGGTATCCTGCCTTTGGGATTCTCCCCGTTGTCAGCGGCAGCCCCAGGTACCGGATGGGAAACTCCTGGACTTGGCAGCTGAGGATGTGAACCATGTCAGGAAGTGCGTCTTCCCCTCCGTAGATAGGTGTGATGGAGCATTTGGCCAAATTGGTGTGCAATCCTGAAGCTTGGCCGAAGATCTGCAGTATGGTTTTGACCGCGGTTGCCTCGCTGCGCGTCAGCCTGATGAAGAGTATGACATCGTCGGCGTAGAGGCTACATTGGGTGCAGGACATCCATGGCCAGGATGAAGAGGAGTGGGGACAACGAGTCGCCCTGGCGCACCCCCCCTCCGATGGTGTATCGCCTCGCCTTGCCTGCCATTTAGCAGGATTCACGAGGATATCGTGCTGAGCAGAGTTGCTATCCAACGCCTCCATGTAGGGCCGAAGCCGCGCGCTCTGAGAACATCGAGCAGGAACGGCCATGATAAGGTGTCGAAAGCCTTGGAGATGTCCAACTTTAGGAGTACCCCGGTATCTTCTTCTTCCTGATCAGGGTTGCTGCGCACTGGACGTATTTGAAATTGTCATGGATGGTCTGTTATATGATGAAAGTGTTCTGGTTCTTGTCCATCAGCTCGTTCAGCCGTGGGGCGAGCCTTAGCGCGAGCACCTTGGAGATTATTTTGGCTACGCTATGTATCATTGTGATTGGGCAGAAGTCTGCTGGGCACTGAGCTCCCAGTTTCTTTGGGATTAGCACCACCTGCGCTTTGTTCAGCTTGGTGAAAGCTCTGTTGTCCGCGTGTGCGAAAGCATGGATGGCCTCCATTACATCTCCTTTGATGACTGGCCAAACTGATTTGTAGAATCCCGGTGTGAAGCCGTCAGGTCCTGGTGCTCGGTTCGACGACATTTCGTTGATCGCCGCCCATACTTCCTGCTCGCTGAAAACGATCTCCTGGTCATCCAGATCAGCTCTCTGAATCCCCAGATTGGCCAGGTCTAGAGGCGTCGTGCGATCTGGCGTCGCACCGAAGACCCCAGAGAAGTGGTCGTGGAGCGCGGCTGCCATTGTTTCATGATCCGTCAGGGTGTGCCCATTTACTGACAGAGATGGGATGTAGTTCCTGCGTTTGTGTCCTCTCGCGATCAGGTGGAAAAATGCTGTGTTGGCGTCCCCTTCGCTAAGCTGCCGGATCCTGGAGCGTTCCCGGGCCACTGTACGCTGCAATGATGAGAGGCCCAGGCAGTTCAGCTTCATTCTTCGTCGTAGGTCGAGCTCGTGGCTGTCCAGTCCCCTCTCCTCCTGAGCCTTGTCCAATTGACGGAAAATTTCCCTTGCCATCAGTAATTGGTCCCTAATAGAGCCGACTTTGGTTGCAGCCCACCTCTGTAACTCCTTGACGAGTGCTCTCAGCCTGTTGTCGAGTCTCGTCAGAGGATCAGCTCCGTGAACTGGAGCTTGCCACTGTCTACTGACTGTCTCTGCATAGTCGTCGAATTGGGTCCAGAACCCTTCGAAATGGAATCTGGCTTTGCACATAGCACCCACGTTGGTTTGCAGCATTAGTAGGCAAACCTCGAGATCTCCATAACTACAGCATAGCGCACTTACAACACTCCACACGTCTTCAAGTAATCAGAAATGGACGCTTGAGAGCGCGCGTTGGCGGCACTAGGCAAGCCAAATCTGCCAACTAACTAAGCAGGACCCACCACCTACCAGCACAAAAACAAGACATGAATAGGGTATAGGAGCAGAAGGCGGCAGATCGAGAGCGTTGCCGCCGCTCAACAGAATCGCAGCAGGCGGCAACTGCACAAAAAAAGACATGAATAGGGAGCAGGAGGTAGCAGAGAGCATTGCCACCGTACAGTAAGGACAAGGATGATGATACTGAAGAAAAAAGAACATCCAGTACAAGATGACAATATCAAAGTCTACGGAGTGACATCGGCCACATGAATATTATGACCCCAATAAGTTGCTGCCTTTTCTCATGAGACAGGAGACCATCAAATGACGAGCAATTTGAAAAGTTCGTTTAGGTAATACAAAAACTATATGTTGATATTTTATTACTTGATGCTATGCAGGACCTAACCTACGCCAAGTACTTACGGCACATGCATCCTCAACAACAAATGGTCACCACCAATAGAACTCATCAAATTAACAAGGGAGTGCAGCTTGGTCATTCTCAATAAACCTCCGATAAAAAGAATGACCCAAGATGTCCCACTATCAATTGCTTCATTGGGACAACATTTTGGTCTTGCATTATGCGACTTGGGAGCGAGCGTCAGCATCATGCCCAAGGTAGTACTTAATAAACTTGATCATATTATTTTGTCCTCTACACCAATGTGTTTGCAGCTGGTGGACCAATCAATTAGATATCCCATGGGAATTGTTGAAAACATTCCCGTCAAGATAAGAGACTTCTTCATGCCAATAGACTTTGTGGTGCTAGATATCGAAGTGGACAAGAAAATGTCACTCATCCTTGGAAGACCATTCCTGAGCACTACCAACAACACATCGATGCAGGAGTAGGAGATATGCAATTCAACGTCAATGGGACCGAGGAGAAGTTTAATTTCAAACCAAAAGTTGAGCAATGCTCAATGATTAAGGTAAGGGAAGTTCCACCTTGTATTGTCATTTCTAGAATAAAGAAGGAAAACCAAAATCCATGGTGGAAACCTAGATGAGTCTGGAAGAAGAAAGTGGTACAACCATTAGATAGTGGTACTTGATGTTTGATAAAACGATAACGATCGAATTTTGGGTTTAAAGAGAATTTAGAGGACAATTATATTTATGCGAAGTTTAAAAGTGGGAAGTATATCTTCCTTATCCTGTATGTTGATGATATCTTACTTGCTAGTAGTGATGTCAATCTACTACTAGAAACTAAGAAGTTCTTGTCCTCAAAGTTTGATATGAAAGATCTTGGTGAAGCATCATTCGTTCTAGGGATCAAGATTCATCGAGATAGAAGTAAAGGGGTATTAGGACTGTCACAAAAGGCATACATAGAAAAGATATTAAAGAAATTTAGTATGCACAAATGTAGTCCCTCGCCTGCTCCTATAGACAAGGTGAAAGATATGGGAATTTTCAATGCCCCAGGAACGAATATGAGCTCAATCAAATGAAAGCGGTTCCATATAATTCAGTTATCGGAAGCTGACAGTATGCACAAGTTTGTACGTGCCCTGACATAACATTTGTTACCAGGTTGCTTAGTAGATTTGAAAGTAATCCATGGCTAAAACACTAGAAACTAGTAAAGAAAGTATTGCGCTATTTGAAAGGAACAAAAGGCCTCATGTTGACGTATAAAAGATCATATTCACTCCATCTCTCTCTCTAGTTCATGAGATCCCTAGGTTGATTTCACCAACCTCTGGAAGATCTTGAGTTTGTTGCGAGGAATCGGAGGCCGTAACCTCCGTAAGCCATGGTGGCTTCGCTTTCGTGATCGTGTCCCCGTTTTGCTTGTGTTCTTCGCGTTTCGCTTTTGCTCCCTCTTTTTCCCGAGATGATTTCTCTTTGTAGGGAGTAGCTCTTGCAAATCCGTTTGAACCAAGTTGTTCATATTCCTGAGGAGCTTCTTTGCACCGAAGGAATTCTCCTCAAACCTCACGATGTGCGTAGATCGGGCGATTTCTTTACGGAGTTCTTCGTTCTAGAGCTTTTCCCCAAATATCTTCTCCTCCCTTTGCTCTAAGCCAAATTGAGTGATGATTTCTTCGGGATAGCTCCCCAACTGCACTAGGATCATGCCTACAAAGTTTGGTTGCAGTTGGTGATCATTTGGTTGGGTTTTGGGAAGATTTGGCGGAGTGGAATCGATTTTCGCGGGCTTCAGCTTTTCTGTTCGTGAGCTCCGGACTACTTGGCATTGGCTCCGGACCATTCTCCATTGGTCCGGTGGTCCTGCCCAGGTAGACAGAGCAGCACCCCGAGGCACTGGACCACTTCTATTGGTCTGGAGGTAAGCGTCAGACCAGAGTCCGGAGCTCGGGTGCTCCTTGCATGGTTTTTGGCAAGGTTGAGGAAGGCGTCGGACCAGGGAGTATAGTCCGACGGTGAGCATCGGACCACCGTCCGGAGCTTGGGCACTCCCTGCGTGGTTTTTGTGTGAGCATCGGACTTTCCAAAGTGAGCGTCGGACCAGTCCGAAGGCCTGCTGCAGAGGCGTCGGACCAAGGCTCCGGACATTATGCTATGGTCCAGAGGTCTTGTCAGAGTAGTCCGACGGTTGCTGTTTTCGCTCATTTTGCCTAGGTTCTTGCTTCTTTTCCTTAGGGGTTGAGAACCTGTGTTTTGGGGTTTCCGGTGAGTTTCTCTCCACTGCCAGTGAGCCCTCATTTCTGAATCCCCGCTCGCGTTGCTCGGGGGAGGTTGAACACCCATCAACTGGGTTTGACTTTTGGGAAGAGTGGCCCGAATATTTCGATAGACATTTGAGGCTCCCATTCACCACACACCCCTCTGGTCGCCGTTCTCGGTCCTTCATGGTATTTAGTCCATTTCCAATGCTAGTCTGATTTGGTATTGGTACTCAATACAATTCCAGTGCCTCAATATCTACATCCAAACGGACCCTTAAGGTTTGCCTCATCCAAAGTAGTTGAGCACAACATGCGCCGGCTACAACATACTCGGCCTCAGCGGTGGAAAGGGCTACACAATTTTGCTTCTTAGAACTCCAAGACACTAGGGACCGTCCAAGGAATTGACACGTCCCCGAAGTGCTTTTTTGGTCTACCTTGCAACCGACATAATCGGAATCCGAATACCCAAGTAGATCGAACTTAGAACCTTTAGGATACCATAAGCCAAGGTTAGGAGTGAAAACTAGATATCTCAAAATTCTCTTAACGGCCACCAAGTGGCACTCTTTCGGGTTAGCTTGAAATCTAGCACACATGCACACACTAAGCATTATGTCCGGTCTGGATGCACATAAGTAGAGGAGAGATCCAATCATGGAACGATATACCTTTATATCCACGGATTTCTCTCCTTCATCAAGATCAAGATGTCCATTAGTTGGCATGGGGGTCTTGATTAGCTTTGCATTCACCATATCAAACTTTCTCAACATATCATGGGTGTACTTGGTTTGGCATAAGAAAGTCCCTTCCTTGAGTTGCTTGATTTGAAAACTGAGGAATAACTTTAGCTCACCCATCATAGACATCTCAAATCTCTTAGTCATAATCCTACTAAACTCATCACAAAAGGATTGGTTAGTACTACCAAATATTATGTCATCGACATATATTTGGCACACAAAGATATCATTATTGAGCTTATGAGTGAAGAGAGTAGGATCCGCTTTGCCTATTTCAAAGCCTTGTTTGATCAAGAAATCCTTAAGGCATTCATACCATGCTCTTGGTGCTTGCTTAAGCCCATAGAGAGCCTTATGGAGCTTGAAGACATGATGAGGAAACTCGGGATCTTCAAAACCCGGTGGTTGCTCAACATAGACTAACTCTTGGATAGGGTCGTTGAGGAATGCACTCTTCACATCCATTTGTTGGAGCTTGAAGTCATGATGGGCAGCATAGGCCAAAAGCATTCGAATTGCTTCAAGCCTAGCTACCAGTGCATATGTCTCTTCAAAGTCTAAGCCCTCCACTTGAGTGAAACCTTGATCCACCAATCTTGCCTTGTTCCTTGTCACCACGCCTTTCTCATCTTGCTTGTTGCGGAAGACCCACTTGGTTCCAATCACATTAGTGTTGGGTCTTTCCACCAATAACCAAACCTTGTTCCTTTCAAAGCTATTGAGCTCTTCTTGCATAGCCATCACCCAATCTGGATCATCTAGAGCTTGATCAACCTTGAGAGGTTCCAAAGAGGAGACAAAAGAGTAAAATTGACAAAAATTTGCCAAATGTGAACAAGTAGTTACCCCCCTTCGGAGACTCCCAAGTATATTGTCGACGGGGTGATCCTTTTGAATTGTTTGCCTCAATCTTGGGTGTTTTGTGGCTTCTTGTTGATCAACTTGGTCATCATACTCATACTCTTCAAAGATTGGTTGTAGGTTCCTTGGAGTAGCAGGTGATGGGCTTGTTGCTGCCTGTCTGCTGGGTTCGGCAGTGCCGGCCACAAGGGCAGAACCCTGACCAGGGAGCACTGCTGGCCCATTTTCTTCAAATCTTGGGGCAGTAGCTTCATCACCTTGAGGTTCCACATCTGTGGCATGAATTTCTTGTGGCCTAATGTCACCAATGGCAATATTCTTGATTGCTTCACATGGTGGTTCCTCATTACCTACAATCACTTGATCAATTTACTCTACTTGAGAGCCATTAGATTCATCAAATGTCACATCTATCGCGATTTCAATTTTCCCTAAGGTCTTTTGAATACACAATAGGCATGCTCATTTGATCCATAACCAAGAAGAAAGCCTTCATCAACTTTAGGTGTAAACTTAGAGGTTTTGGGTTTCTTGTGAAGTATGAAACACTTGCACCCAAAAACTCTAAAGTATGACACCTTTGGTTTGTTACCGGTTAGGAGTTCATATGAGGTCTTCTTCAAGATCTTGTGTAGATAGAGCCGGTTGATGGCATGGAAAGCGGTGTTGACGACTTTGGCCCAAAAGATATCCGAAGTCTTGTACTCATCTAGCATTGTCCTTGCCATGTCAATGAGTGCCCGGTTCTTCCTCTCTACTACACCATTTTGTTGAGGAGTGTATGGAACTGAAAATTCATGCTTGATGCCCTCATCATCAAGGAACTCCTCCACTTGAGTGTTCTTGAATTCGGTTCCATTGTCACTACAAACTTTCTTGATTTGGAAGCCGAATTCTCTTTGTGCTCTTCTAATGAAGGTTTTCACCTTTTCTTGCACTTATGGCTTAGCATACATGAAAAACACCCAAGTGAATCGAGTAAAGTCATCAACAATAACTAAACCATGTTTGTTACCGTCAATTCTTATGTAGGCCACCGGTCCAAAGAGATCCATATGAATTAGCTCCAATGGTTGCTTGGTGGAGACAATGCTCTTTGGTGGGTGAGGTGCACCTACTTGCTTTCTCACTTGGCAAGCGCTACAAATTCTATCCTTCTCAAAATGAACATTGGTTAGTCCAAGGATTGTTCATCTTTTAGGAGTTTGGCCAAGTTCCTCATCCCAACATGAGCTAGTCGGCGATGCCATAGCCAACCCATGCTAGATTTTGCCACTAAACAAGTCTCAAGCTTAGCCTTACTTTTGTTGAAATCAACTAGGTAAATCTTTCCCTTCAAATGACCCGTAAAGACAATAGAGGAATCCTCCCTCTTAAAGACTTCCACACCCTTATCCGTGAAGAGACAATTGTATCCCATCTCACACAATTGAGAAACGGACGGCAAGTTATAACTCAACGAATTCACATGTAATACATTTGAGATGGAATGATCAAGAGTAATAGCAACTTTACCAAGACCAATCACTTCCCCTTTGGAGTTGTCACCAAAGATGATATTCTCACTTGCATTTGATGTAGGGGAATATGATGAGAACATACTCTTCTCTCCGGTCATATAATTTGTGCATCCACTATCAAGCACCCAACTTGATCCACCGGAGGAGTATGCCTACAAAACAAGTTTAGTTCCTAGATTTGGGTCCCCAATCAATCTTGGGGCCTTGCATGTTAGTCACAACAATCTTTGGAACCCAAATGTTTATACTTCTTTTATCATGTTTCTCATCACCCACAAATTCTACAATGACTTTACCACGGTCATTGCACTTCAACATGTAGCATGAGGACAAACTTCCTTGTGGTGACCTTGCCTTAGGTTGATAGGCAAACTTGTTTTTGGCCACCCAGATTGTGTCCTTGGGTTTCCGAGAAACCTGCTTTTGCTTGGGCAACCTCTTGGCATGGACTTGGGCCTGAGCTTGATCCGGTGAAGCTTTGGCAGCCTTCCCTTTAGTGGGGCGTGGCACTGCCGGCCTGAGGTCCGGCACTGTCGGCCTCTGGTCCAGCAGAGCAGCTGTCTGTGCAGGCTTATCTGCGCCAATGCTCTCCTTCTTCTTAAACTTGACACACTCAATGTCTTTCACTATTTTTCTTCCATTAGTTTTACCTCCTTGAGTGTGTCCAAGCCTATCTTTGATTGATGGATGTCTTCCATCCTTGTATTGGATCTTCTTTGGCTCAACTTTGTCTTTGTCATTCTTCTTTGAAACTAAGATGACATTGTTGAGCCTTAGTATTTCTTTCTTCATGGCCTCCATGTTGGCAAGGTTAGTGGAATAGGCATTCATATAAATATTATAGCATTTTCCACAACCTTGGCTAGTGGATAGAGAAGAGGCATCATTTGCTTTAGAGAGATGTGAGTTGCCCTCCCAAAGAAGAGAGTATTGTGCCTCAAGCTCTTGATGCTTTTCAACTAAGCCACAATGCTTTTGCTTGAGGTCACTACACTCCTTCTTAGTGATAGCATGAGCTTCTTGGTCTTTGGCCAAAGCCTTAGTCAAAGAGCTCACCTCACTTCTTTCTAATGCAAGAGCTTCCTCACTAGCAATGTAAAGATCCTCTTGTTTGATAAGAGTCTTTTCTCTAGATGCTAGCTCAGCCTTGGTTGCCTCTAATTCATCCAATATGTTGGCAATGGAGAGTTTGGTCTTAGGATCCATTTTATTAGTTATTTCATTTATTTCTTCATCACTAGATTCATCATCACTAGAGTAATCACTAGAGTCACTACTAGAGATGTCTTTAGGGGAAGGAGATTTGGGTGTTGGTTTTGATTTTACCTTCTCACCCATTGCCATGAGACAAATGTGAGGGGAGCTTTCATCATCATCGGACATGTTGTTGAAGAGCCTTGGTGAAGTGGATGGCTTGTGAATAGCTATGGTGACCATCTTCTCTTGTTCACCTTCACTTTCACCATCATCACTTGATGTTGAGGCTTCGGGCTTATGCTTGATGGTCTTGGTTGCTTGAGTTTTTCATGAAGATGCTTGCTTGCTGTTTTTGGAACAGCTAGGGGCTGATTTCCTTGTGCTCTTGTTTGCCTTGAGAGCCACATCCTTGATCCTCATGCCCTCAAACCTTGCTTGCATCTCTCCAAGCTTCTTCCTCTCTTGTGCTTCTTCCCTTTGCAAATTAAAGGTGATGATCCTTCCAAGAACATCACTTGGGGTGAAGTACTCAAATTTATTCTTGTCCCTTATTAATGTCACAATGGTCTCATTCCTTGGAGAGTAGGCTTCAAGCATAATCTTGACTACCTTGTGATCATTGACCTCTTCACCACCAAGTCCTCTAATCTTGCCCACAATGACGATCAACCTATCCAACATATCTTGTGGCCCTTCACCTTCATTGATCACAAACCGGTTGAGCTTGGCCATGAATAGATCAATCTTTGATTGTCTTACTTTGATCACACCCTCATGTGCAAGATGCAAAGTATCTCATATCTCCTTGGCAACCTCCAATCCCATGACCTTGTTGTACTCATCACCATCCAATGCACTTAGCAACACACTAGTTGCTTGTGCATTTAGTTGTATGCAACGGAGCTCGGTGGTGATGGGGCTTATAGGATTCACTGGAGGATCACATCCTTTGTGGACAATCTCCCAAGCACCGGGGTGAAGACCTACAAGATAAGCTTTCATCAAGTGTTTGCACTTGACAAAGTTAGTCCCATCAAAGTGAGGCAACTTGCCTGCGGGAACATGGAATAAAGGTTTATGCTCATGTTTAGAAATGGATGAATAATCAAAGGATATGACGGAGTATTTCTTGCTATCATCTTCCTTCTTCTTCTCATCCTTCTTCTCTATCTTGGAGGAACGGTATGACACATCATCATCACCGTCGGAGCTACTTGATTCAACCTCCACTCGAGAGGCTTGCTCTTTGCTTTTCTTGAGCTCCTCCTCTTTTGCCTTGAGCTCCTTCTTGAGAGCTTTTACTTCTCTTCTATGAAGCTTCTCGGCAAGCTTCAAGCTCTTGGCTTCATTGATTGCTTTTTCTTCTTTTTGCAACCCTTTTCCTTCTTTTCTCAATCTTCTAGCTTCTTTTCTTCTTGCTCTATCTCCAGCGGACATGCTTGCAGTGGTCAGGTAGTTCTCCGAGTCCGCACTCTCGCTGCTGTCCGTGGAGTGCACCTCCATAGCCTTGGGGTCAACCACCGCAACTTTACCCTCTTCGACCATTACCTCATACGGTGAAGTGCTTACTGAGGTAACCTTGCTCTGATACCACTTGTAAGGACCTAATTATCCATGAGGGGGGGGGGTGAATAGGCCTGTTTAAAATCAACTTCACAACTTGCTGTTAGCACAGGTCCGGCACTACCGACCTTGGGTCTGGCACTGCCGGGGTGGCCGGCACTGCTGGGCTCTGAGCAGCAGTGCTGGTCACCTAGACAGAATATATCACAATTCAAATTGTAAAACTAGAATGAAAATTGTGCTTGAATGGAAACCTTCCTAGAGGTGTAGGGAACCTCTAGCACCACCTGAAAGTGGTAGCAACACACCCACCGAGTAGATCGGGTCCAAACCCTAGAAATCACCTTGCAAACAATATATATCAATGTATAGAGACAATCACAAGGAGACACAAGATTTCACCTGTGGTTCAGCTCGCCACCAAGGCTTGCCTACGTCCACGTTGTTGAGGTGCGCCACACAAGGCTCAAGCTCACCACACAAGGCTTGCTCTTTCCTCGGTCTCAAGTCAAGGGAATGAACCCTTAAGATGAGAGGAATGTATTAGCAATAGTTGGGTGATACAAACTTCCCTAGGCTGCCACATGAAGGAGGCAAGCTCAAGGGCAACCTCTAGCTGGCTAGGAGCAAATCTCCAAGAGTAAAGAACTCAAACCACCGACCACCACGCAAACCAAATTCTTGTAGGAGTGAAAATCCGAAGGAGAAGCTTCTTTTCAAGCTTGGAGGCTCAATCTCTCAAAGGTTGATTGGAAATCAATGGAGGAGAGTGGTTGAGCACCAAGGAAGAATGGAGAGCAAGAAGGAAGCTTCCCTTTCTGTTCTTGCGAAGTAAGAATGAGTGAATGGCAGAACTAGCCATTGGGGAGAAGTGAGAGGGTAAGAAATACCCCTTCACTGTCCACTGGCTGAACAAGTCGCGACAGTGCCAGCCTGTAGCCTGTCACTGCCGGCCTGCCCGGCACTGCCGTCCTGGAGGCCAGCACTGCTGGCCTGGCAGAAACAACAAGGAATATGATGAGGACATCACCACGCTGGACATGTCTACGTCATCGTCTTTTCCTAGTTGCAACTCATCTCCAACTCAGCTGCCACGTTGACTTCGAGGTTGTTTCGGCGTCCAGGACCAGCAAGGAGTAAAACGGATGCCCAGGATGCATACGGACTCCGTTTTTGATGATTCACTCACGGATGGAAATATAATTTCATAAGGAAACTAATGGCGTTGGTTTGGCGTCCAAATTTCTTCTGAGTCATCGGGAAACGTCAAAACAAGTCAGCGTCCAGAATCTGTTCCGGTGCTGCATCACCTATTTTGGGTCAACTTGGCCATGTATCATGAGTCGGGCCTTAAGCCCAAGTTGTGGGCACCCCCCTGGTCGCCTCCAATCCTAGGTCATCTCTCCCTTATATTCCACTTAGTCGCCGCCGTTGAGACTCGGGTTTTGTTTTAGAGTTTAGTTTTCCATCGAGAAACTGAATCGTTCATTGTAACTGTGTCAATTAGTCCTTTTATAGTGATCCAGGGCCCCTCGTTCTTGATCTTCTCCACTATGTTGATTAATCCTTTGGAACCAAGTTCTTGAACCTCTATTGATATTTGCATCATTCTTATTTGCAATTTCAGATTGCGTGTTTATACCTTCTTGCTTGTGTTCTTCGATTTGCTTGCAGGAAAAGCCTTATTGGTGAGGTCAGTCAAGTTATGCTTGGTTGATAAGCAACGGAGCAGTGGTGTAATGGTTGCAGGGTTCGAATCGTGTCTGATTTGAAGCCGGGTTGCCAACGTCGAGTTCTCCACAGATCGAATTTATCAATTACCTCACGGAAGATTGGGCCGCTCCTTATCAATTGGTATCAGAATTTTAGGTTTACCGCGAGGTATACTCTCGTTTGTCGTAGATTCATATTTTTTCATTACCTAGAGTCCACAAAAAGCCTCCAAATTTTTTTTTCAATTTCTGCTGTCCTATCACCCTTTGTGCCTTGCAATTTCGTTTTCAGATTTGCTTTGTTGAGTTTGTGTCCGTGGTTTGAGTCAAGTTGCTGGTTTAGATTGTGTTCGTAGTCGTAGTTGAACCGCACCATTATTGTTCTTTGTTTCCGCCGCTATCCCATCCACCGTTCCCAAACAACAAGTCGAGGTCACCACATCACTCGACTTGCCACCGCTAGCCGCCTTGTGTTAACTCTCGCCGCCGCGCAAACCCTAGATAGGTTGCCAGCCGCTGTTATTTTCGCCTGCATCGCAGCCCTCCTTACGTCATCTGGCAAATACCTACTGCTTTTAGTCACACGAACGTTGATCTTGTGATCGGTGTTGGAGTTTAGGGACGTTTTGCTCTAACTGCCGCCGCCGCTGCCACCGCCGTCGCATTGTACCTTTCGGAAAACATAGCTTGACATACCTTCGGTAAAACATGCATAACTTTTTGCTCGTTTGTCCAAAAAATCTGAAAAAAATTGTGTGGAGCTTCTTGACATCTTTTTGAGCTTCTTGACAAACTACTCTCATATTGTCACTTGGGATAGTGATTATTCTTCATGTGGTGAAGATAGTGATCATGAAAAGAAGACCACTACAAAGAAGAAGGCTTTTGCAAGCAATGCAATGAGGGACAAGATCTCTCTATTTGACACTCTATCATCATGCTTCATGTCTAAGTCCACTAAGGTACTTTCTCATGATGAGAGTGAGAGTGAGAGCGATAGTGATAGTGAGGAGCCCTCAAAGGAGGAACTCATGGACATGCTTGAACAAGCTAAGGATTACATTGACAATAAGAGGAAGGAATGCAAGGAATTGTGAAAGACCAATGTGGCTCTTGAGCAAAACCTTGATAAGGTCGTAGCATCTCATGAGAGGCTAATGGAAGCCCATGAGAAGCTAGTGAAGTCTCACACTAAGCTTGAGAGAGCTCATTCCTCACTCCTTGATCAAAGTAAGAAAGAGATTGTTCAAACATGTGACATGGAAGTTACTTGTAATATTCTTGATGAATCTTTCTATACTCCTATCATTGTTGCTCCCACTAACCCCTCTTATAGCACTCCCACTTCCACTTCATCTACTAGTGATGGTTTCACTTGTGATGCCTCACTAATGGTGGAAAATGAAACCCTCAAGAAGGAGGCTACAAAGCTCAATCACTCCTTAGCTAAGGCTTATGGAGGTGAGGACCGCTTGCTTATGTTCTTGGGTAGCCAAAGAGCATCTCTCTACAAAGAGGGATTGGGATATGCCCCCAAGAAAGGCAAGGCCGCCTTTGCTCCTCACAAAACTAGTTTTGTGAAGAACACCAGTAGCTATTGCAAGAGTTGCAAGCAAGTTGGTCATAATTGTGTGAACAAGAAGGCCAAACAAGATGTATCCTCCATGAGAGTTGATTCATTCTATGTAGTTTCCAAGGGTACTAATGGAGTTCATGCCAAATTTGTTTGTGCACCATGGATGGCTTCTAAGAAGTCCATTTGGGTACCAAAATCTTTGGTAACTAACCTTGGAGGACCCAAGCAAGTTTGGGTACCTAAAAAGAATTGATCTCTCTTATAAGTCAATTACAAAGCCGGAGGGAGGCATTGTGTGCTTGATAGTGGGTGCACTCAACACATGACCAGTGATGGAAGGATGTCCAACTCAATCAATCAAGATAACACTCATGGCTTTGATAGTATCACATTTGGTGACAATGGCAAAGACAAAGCGAAAGGGCTAGGAAAGATTGCTATCTCCAATGATCTAAGCATTAGCCATGTGCTTCTAGTTGAAAGGCTTGAGTTAAATATATTGTCGGTTGCCTAATTCTGTGATCTCGGTTTCAAGTGCATCTTTGGAGTGGAGGATGTGGAAATCATTAGTGTGGATGGTTCAAACATGATCTTCAAGGGATTTCGGTATGAGAACCTCTACCTAGTGGATGTCAATGCTAGTGAGACCCAACTCTCTACATGTCTCATCTCAAGATCTAGCATGGGTTGGTTGTGGCATAGAAGGCTTGGACATGTTGGTATGAAACAATTGAATAAGCTAATTGTCACACCTGGTTTTAAGAACAAAACCAGGATCATCATATGTGTGCCTAGGAAGTCCACACATACAACAACAAAATAGGATAATATCAAAATCAATGTTATATAGCGAAAACATAGATACATTAGCACTTACATCAAAGTATAGCAGAACGATTACTAAACTTTCTTCAAGCTCCCACTTCACAGGAACAGTTGATTGGGGGTTGCATACGCCTAGCACTTCTTCAAAAACTCATTAGATCCATCTTCTGTTATCCATCCGGAATTTTTATCCAAAGTAATGAAAAGTAAAGCAAGCGTAAGTACATGTCGTACTCAACAAGATAACATGGGGTTCATGAGGCTCAAAAGGATAGACACGGTTTAAGTGCATCAACTTTGAAGTAAGTCATAGTTTTAGCAATTGAGTAGCATCAAGTTCAATACTAGCCCAAATAACCACATGATCAAGTGAACAAGATATAATGCTTATATGAACAAATCACAATAATCAATAACAAATAACAACTGATGAGCCATGACATTAGGACATCACACAGTAAGGAGCCCAAACCACTCGTAACCGTGACCACGGCTATCATGATAGTTTTTAACTCTGCGCAGAGGTGTACATATTTACCCACAAGTCGTGAATTTCCCTTTCGCCCGAGGTGATCAGCCTCTTAACCCACTACCAAGGAAGGTCGACAGGGTTCACTACGAGACCGTTCACAGATTCCACTAATAGGTAGCAACCCGCTACAAATTTCCTCAACGAGATGCAAGAACTCCCCTCCCTAGAGGTCACATCCCAAAAAACACAGTGCACCTCCAAGAGAGACCAAGACTCACTATCTCAGAGCCCCTCGTGCGCCCTTTCGGGTAAGCTGTTACAAACTAGTAAAAGTCTAATACTGAGTCAAGCCAGAGCCCATTAGCTTATGGTAGTACTGTTTTCTCGGGGTAATCGACTTACAGAAATATCCTTATGAGTGAAAACACAGGTGTGAGTTCCTGGTGTTCCACCTATAGTCCACGTTGCTAAAAAGTCATCTTTTATTTATATTGCATATATCATTAGTCAAGTTATAAGATCATGGTTATTCTTTTTGAGCACTAGCATAAGCTACCCATATGCAAACCCTCAAAGGTGACAAGGCACAAGATATCAAATCTAGGTAATCCTCACGGGAATTCAAGGTAGACACATTCATATGAATTAAGTGACATTAAAGTGTATAGGTAACAAGGAAGATCCCATGCTATACTTTCCTTAAACATTTGCTCAACTCTCACAACATCAACTTCGAGTCATCACCTTCTGATCTTCAGCGCGCACAAGTAGTTCTCGTTCTACTCGAAGCAATCACCACACATAGACACACATACAACAACAAATAGAAACAACTAAGAACAATACACCATACAAGAGAAAACAACGTACTAAAGAGACATCGGTACTACGGTCGAGAGAACGCAAGAGATGCTGATAACAGAACTATCGTTAAAAGAAACGACTACCGAATATTAACTATATTATAACAAAAGAACATGCATGCTTGATCATATTTTTAATTGATTAAAACTATGTAAAACATATTAATTCAGATTTAGGAAAATCATATTTTAATTTTAAAGTCAAGTTAAACCGGGTAGTATTTTATTTATAAACAATGTCATATAATTTAGTCAAGTTAAACTTCATCTTTGCAAGAGAAAATAAACACGTGAGAGCATCTAATCAAAATATAGAATGGATGTTTAAACTAATCAAATTATATTTTAGAAGCATATTAATATTGGAGATTAATCATATTAATATTTTTATACAAAAGACTAGAGTATAAACACCTATTTAGATTTAGTCATTGAACTAGTTGCAAACATATTTAATCAATTTAGTATTTAATAACTATATATAGAAGATCATGTGACATGAAGCTTATACAGTTAATATTTGCATATAAACATCGAAATATAAAACCTATATCGATTTTAATTATAAATCTAGTTACAAACATATTTAATCAATTAAATATTTAACTATATATGGAACAACATATGCCACGTAAAACATCAGCACTAACATATAGATCATACCAACATGAATCAAATACAATTTAAACGACGCAGTGAGGAATTAAAATTAAATTACTTCTAATTGATTAAAAGCTATTGAGTAAACATTAATTAATCTAATATTTAAATTAACAAAATATTATAATTAAATAACATGAAAAACATTATCATTACGCAGAGCACGACGACATGAAACTAACGCAACTTGAACGGACTAAAATGAATAAATAACAGAGATTAGAAGATCGGTGACAGTTGTGTAATTTCGTCACCTTCTTTCTTGAGATGCAGAACGTACGTGGCCTCCTAGACATGGTCCTACCCCTTCACGGACACGGGGATGGATGAACATGGATCCGTGCTTTGCCACATTGTCCACGTCGGCAGCAGTGCTGTGCATGCGCCCACCCAAGGGGCAGCGTGGCCGGGTCGGCGCTGGCCCACGGGGCCCACACGGCCATGGCTCGCGCAGCCTGCCGGGCGGCGGCGGGAAGCACCAGGGCGGTGGCTGCCTGCTGCAGCATGCACACGCAAGGCGTGGCAGAGGCACAGGACGCGCGGGTACCGGAGTACCTTGAGGCCTACCGGTCTGGATGCATCAACCGATGGGAACGAGTGAATAGAAAAACAAGACGAAATTGGCAGGGACATCGTAGCTGGCCGGAAGAGCACGACCGAATTTAGTAGATACGAAACTTCAACTTTAGATCATGAAGTTTAGAGCGACGGATCCAAAAACAGGTCGTAGTTTTGAAACCAACGCATCGAGACTTTCGCCGTCATATATAAAGGGAGGAAGACTTCACACCTCAACATCAACTAGCGATATGGTACTAATTGATGTTGCACCACCATGTATATTTACTAACGAGTCAAGTTAACCATCAAACCTATTAGTAAATAAATGCATGGACTTTTGAGATTTATTAGGATTATTACACATGGGCTATGAGGGCTGGTGGGAAATTGATATATTTATTATTTATTTTCGGAATAGATTATTTTTCTGAATAAAATAATTCCAGAAAAGTCCAGAATTAATATTTAAGCCACGAAAAATAATCCGAAGGCTCCAAAAATTCCAGGAAAATTCTTGGAGACACTTTGAAATATGATGAACCCAAATAAAGTATTTAGAGCTCATGAAAATATATTTTGGAGCATCTAAAAATTATATTACGCTCAGATAAATAGGAAAATGATCCAGAAAAAGCCAAAAAAAAATCCCCGGGAAAGAATTTAGAGACATATTGATGAATGATAAATTCAAGGGAATGATTTGGATCAAGAGACAAAGGATCTTGGAAATATTAAGATCAAGAGAGCTAGAAATTGATTGTAGAAAAAGATAGAGACGAGCTAGAGACCGATAAACGAACGAACTACTAATCCCCTTTTAAAAACTTTATACACTCACATGCATCAAGACAAGCAATAAACAATCACCACAACAATTAAAACCTGTCAAATTGATTTAGAAAAGTTTATAAAGTCACTTTTTCTATACTAAATTTGTACAAACTCAAACTAATCTTAAAATTTTTTATATCAATATAGAAATCATTTATTTTATTTAGTGTTTTCTAAGCACAATCCAAAATTGGAAATTTTGGAGTGTGACACTAATCAAGTATGATCCAGTAAAGGGCTTGAAGGATGTCACATTTGAGAATGACAAGCTATGTAGTGCATGTCAAGTCGAAAAGCAAGTTGGCAACACTCATCCAAAGAAGAGCATCATGAGTACAAACAAAGCTTTTGAGTTATTGCACATGGATCTCTTTGGGCCAACAACTTATACAAGCATTGGTGGCAATAAGTATGGATTTGTAATAGTGGATGACTTCACAAGATACACATGGGTATTCTTCTTGAGTGACAAGAGTGACACATTTGATATCTTCAAGTCATTTGTCAAGAGGTTCCAAAATGAGTTTGAAACAACTATCAAGAGAGTTAGAAGTGATAATGAGAGTGAGTTCAAGAACACAAGAGTTGAAGAACTATGTGATGACTTTGGAATCAACCATCAATTCTCTCCAAAGTACACTCCTCAATCGATTGGGATAGTTAAAAAGAAGAATAGAACCTTGATTGACATGGCAAGATCAATGCTAAGTGAGTACAATGTTAGTCATTTCTTTTGGGCCGAAGCTATCAACACAGCTTGCTACTCTAGCAACCATCTCTATTGTCAAGGAATGCTTGAGAAGACTCCATATGAGCTATTGAATGGAAGAAAACCAAACATTGCCTACTTTAAGGTGTTTGGGTGCAAGTGTTACATCTTGAAGAAGGGAACAAGGTTGAGCAAGTTTGAGAAGAAATGTGATGAGAGATTTCTACTTGGTTACTGAACAACTAGCAAGGCCTATAGAGTATGGAACTTGGCTAGTGGAATTCTTGAGGAAGTGCATGATGTTGAATTTGATGAAATTCAAGGCTCTCAAGATGAAGAAGAAAACTTGGATGATGTGAGAGGTGACAAGTTGGTCAATGCTATGAAAGATCACTACAACACAAATCCCCTTTGAGCTAAGCATGACTTGGAACCGAAATAATATGCGTTGCTGTATCCTCGAGTTCACCACCGCCCACTTTTGTCCAACATAGAAAAATCACCCGAGTCAATCTGCAAGATCGCAAGAAAGTCTTGGCACACGGCTGTGTTTAGATCCCAACTTTCTCCAACTTTCCATCACATCCCCATCACATCGAATTCTTATTCCCCGTCACATCAAAATACTAGCACATATATGGAGTATTAAATATAGATGAAATAAAAAACTAATTGCACAGTTTTGTTGTACTTTACGAGACGAACATTTTAAGCCTAAACAATCAATATTTGGATAATTATTACCAAATAAAAATAAAATTGCTACAATGTGATGTGACAAGTGCTACAAGATTTTTTTTCACCCCATTTCCAAGATCTAAACACAGCCCACATCTCCCGCATCTGCTCCCGCCGCCGTCTTGTCTTTGGGATGTGCTGGCACCCCACCACGCATCCCGCCGCAGCCATCAACTCTTTCGATGCCTGCAGCCTGGCCACTACTTCGCGGGCTTCAGATCTAGGGCCCGTCGTCCGGCCTCGATGTGGATCCGGTCTGCATCACCATCATCGTGCAGATCAGGGGCGCTCCCCTCCCATCTTAGAATCAAGGGAACATGGGTGGAGGATGATGTGGTCTAATCCGTAGGAGGAAAATCACATTCTGATCCCATCTGCTATGTAAGGACGAGGTGGTCTGATCCGAAGGAGGAAAATCAAATTCTCATCCCATCTGCTACGTGAATCCCTTGCATCACATCCCTAAGGTATTATCCCATCCCTTCTGTTTCCATGTATACGAGAATCCATCAATTTGTGAATTTCGTTGCACATTATTCATATCCCCAATGGATTTTTTTCTCAGGCGTGTGTTCAACAGTTCTTGCATATGAATGGATTTGATTAACAATATTGACAAATATCTACAGGTCGGTATTCCTTTCTTTTTCTCACTGTACCGATCAGATTCTTTCTCATCGCATTGATCTGAATTCTCTAAATTCTAACAGTAGTGTTGTTGACACCGTTTTTTTTGGCACGTGTCAATATAATCTAAGGATTATGCCGATCGGCAAGAGGCTGGTTGCTGTTCCTTATCGGCATCGGGATATTATCGGTCAGACTGCCGATAGAAGTAAGAATGTTGCTGATAAAGACAGACTTGTTGCCGATGGAGGCAGAAAGACTTGGTAAAGGCAAAGGTCAACTTGCCGATGAGAAGTCATTGCCGATGAGAGCTAAAGGCTGTTGCCGATGAATGGTAGATGCTGCCGATGGAAGCAGTGACGTGGCTGGCGTTAGCAGAGAGCTGCCGATTAAGGAGTGTTGCCGATGAAGAATGACATGGTTAACGTGAACATTCGGTTGCCGATGGCGCTAAGAGGAGGTTGCGGATCGGAAGGATGTCAATGGAAAGTTTCATGGGGAAAGAGGCATAAGGAAACTGGTGATCTTATACCAGCATTGTTATAGAAGTTTGAGTCTGACTCTTGCATGGGTCGTTTTATTTGCTTTAAAATAGAAGAGTTTGTTTAGGAAAATATTATTGTTTGAGTCCGGCTCCTGCCCGAGTCAGTTATTTCCTTTAAAATAGGAGTTTGTTTTATTTGGGAAAGGTACGAGTCGTATCTATCTACAACTCGCTCTGCCGGAGTATAAATAGGTACCCAGGGGTGTTGTAAACGATCATATCCAAGCATATCAACCAATCAATTACTTTTTATCTTATTTACCTTTCCAGCAATTTATCTTTACCGCATTAGGTATTAGTTTATCTACGAGTTCTTCAAGTTTCGACGGGCTGTATCTCATCGACCTCCGTCAACCCTTGCAAGTTCGGCATGGGAGTAATCTGAGCCTTGACGTCCGGGCGCATCGCTGTCGTCTCGTTCAGCTTTGCTCTAGTTATCCTGATCAAGTCTGAATCTTGACATCTGGGCGCATCGTCGTTGTCTTGTTCAGATCTTGTTCTAGTTATCGTCCTTGTCGATTAACTGGTCAAATCGACTGGCACGCCCTCAGATATCGAATTCGGGTAATAGCCCGAGGTGTTCGCAGATCCTGACGCTTTTTGTGTCAACACCTCTTTTGGCACGCCCAGTGGGACTCGACTATACAAATTATATATCTATCATGGATGATCATACCGGCGTCAATCCGAAGAACGTCATCGGAGTCTCTGAAGCCAATCTGAGAGATGATCAGAAGCAGGCTATGGAGCAGGCTATGGAGGAGTATAAGCGGTTATATCTCAAATCCTTCAGCCTAAACAGAATCGGCGAAGCAGTCCAGAAGCAAGATCCGCTGTCGCCACGATAGGTCACTTTCGATGCCGATCCTGGTAAATTACAAGAGATGGTTAATTCTGCATTAAATAATGTATTAATTAGCCAATCCAATGTGTTGTCCGATACTATATGCAATGCTGTTAAGCAAACTTTCAAGGGAGGACAGACACCATATTATGTTGGTCCGGAGTATCGTCAACTCAGATAGACATCTGTTACGATCCCATCGGCGTTTCCAAGGGTGTCTTCACCGATTATGAACCGATCTGCCGATGAGATCATGCCACCAAGATCGAGCCCAGCAAGCATCACTCAGGTGAATACAAATTTGGTGGCCTCAACAATGTCTGGACCTGTGACCCAGAGTCAGCTAACTTCTGCCAACTGGTGGGGATACGGTATGTCTCCAAGTCCATCTGCTGATTCCAGATTGGTCCAAGGTAACCATGCAGGGTGGAAGATTCCCATGGCATCGGTAACACCTGTACAACCGATGGTTCTAGTGATGCATTATGCTATATCTTCTCCAACGGTGCAGTTGCCAACAGGGAATCTGCAAATGGCAATACCCAAAGTGCCTTACGCCCAATCATCGGCAAATCACTTGCTGATACAACAAGGCCCAACAGCTGCAAGTCAACCCATGGCGGCAATGGTTCTTCAAACTGGAATACCTGCTAACCAAGGTAGTTATTCTGTTAATTACCCGGCGCCACAAGAACGACAAGCATCAGCTGGTCATCAGCTATCGGCAAATTCTTGGCCGATGCAACAAGGCATGCCGATTGTCAATCAACCTGTATCGACAATGGCTGCTCAAGCTGTGGTACCCACGAGTCAAGGCGATCATCCAAGGGTACAAGGGCTACAAGTGTCAGCTGGATATCAACCATCAGCAAATCATATGCTGATGTCATCTAATGTAAGTTGGATTGGTCACTTACCGATTCAGCAGCAAGTTGTGCAGCCTAGATACCAAGTGGTGAAAGCTCCGCAGTATCATTCACCGGTGAATCTTCAGAATGAAATATCAGTACATCAGCCGATAGGTACTACTTTGTCGCGGTACTCGTAAGTGAATGTGCACAATGAGACATCGGTTCAGCAACCGATGAATATACTGCCACAGCATAAGCCAGTGAATGTACAAAATTGCCCATCGGCAACTCAGCCGATGCATAATGTTCAGATGACTGGTACTGCACACGCGCCAATCACTTCAAGCACTTTGACATCAAGACCCGAAGAAGTGCATCAACCTACTCAACCAGTGGGTGTTCAAAGTTGCCCATCGGTCAATCAGCCGATGCTTAATATTCAACAGACTGATGTAGTAAATGTGCCGATTACCCCGACCTATTTACCACAAAGATATGAAGAGGTGCATCAACCTGCTCAACCAGTCAACGTCCAACCAGTACATCAGCAGGATCAAGATGCATACTTAGCCGATAAGATTGCTGAAGTGGCGAAAGAACAGTTCGGTATCAAGCCTAAGGTTGATACATATTCTTATTGGACTCCATACCCTCCAGCGTATGATTTGACCCTTTCCCGAATCGGTATAAAGTGCCAGATTTCACCAAATTTTCTAGTCAAGATGATATATCCACAATAGAGCACATTAACCGATTCATTATCCAATGTGGAGAGGCAGCCAGCAAGGATGAACTGAGAGTAAGATTGTTCTCGTCATCGTTATCTGGATCGGCATTTACGTGGTTTGTTTCACTATCTCCAAATTCTGTGATCACTTGGGCCGATCTAGAAAAACAGTTTCGCAAGTACTTCTTTGCTGGCACACATGAGAAGAAGCTTACCGATTTAGTCAAGCTGAAGCAGTGTGATGATGAATCAGTAGAAAGCTTCGTCCAAAGACTGAGAAGCATGAAGAACAAGTGCTATAGCTTGGTACTTGATAATCGGCAATTGGCGGATTTGGCTTTTCAGGGGTTGCTGCCGCACATCAGGGATAAATACGCGTCTCAAGAGTTTGAAAGCTTAAGTCATCTTGTGCAAAGGGTTGCCGATCAAGACACCGAGATTTTTGAACCTAGAGGAGATTGGGATGAGGAGGTGTCTTCAACTAAGAAAACAAATTCGGATGAAGAAGCAAGTATCGGTTTAGTTGAATCAGTAGAGAATAAAAAGCCGATATCTTGTCCGTTCGATCAGAAAGAAGCTGAGAGATGCACTTTTGACATCACCAAGGCCGATAGGATGTTTGACCTATTGCTCCAAGAAGGGAAGATTAAGTTGGAACCTAACCAGGTAATTCCATTGGCCAAAGAGCTCAAGAAAATCAGGTATTGTAAGTGGCACAATGCAACTTCTCACAATACCAATGACTGCAAAGTCTTTAGGCAGCAATTACAGTCAGGAATTGAGTCTGGGTGGATTAAGTTTGAAAATTACAAAGCCTAGAAGCCGATGAAGATCAATCAGCACCCGTTTCCCAATAATATGGTGGAGACCAGTGGAAAAACTAAGGTGCTAACATCGGAAGCTGCCAAGAAAAATGCATCGGTAGACCCTGAGCATCAAATAGCTGCGCATGAAGTAATAGGGAGAAAGTTTACCGATGGTAGAAAAGGCAAGAGAGTTGCCGATGATAGCAGTAGCGCCGGAAGGTCTTATGACGCTGTGATCACGCATAGATGGCCACGACAAGATTGGCGTTGGCATGAAGATCAACATCGGCAGCAGGAAGAAAGGTACCAGGAGTGGCTTCGGCATAAGGACCACTGGAAGTGTCCCTTTTTTGTTCATTGCTGGGAAGAAGGCATCAAGCTACCCACTGCCGATAATTGCCCTGAATGCAATGAGTACTACCCTGCTGATCGGTCAGAAAAGAAACCCCGTTTTGACAATCGGGCATCAAGTTATGGTAGGCCGATCAGAGAAAAGGAGTCAGTGCATGATCAGCTGGGGGGCAAGCTCAGCGTACATGATAGGCTTGGCAAGCGTATTTGTCAAGAAGATCTTGAAGAGATGGTTGATGCCAGAATGCCCGATGAAGAAATTTTCTCCAGGGATCCAAACATAAGAGGTAGTGCAGATACATGCAGTAAGAAGCAGTATCAGCCTGTTTGGAAGACTAAGCTTCCTCGATGGTGTCCTAAGGATCTGACGAAGACTCAGAAAAGAAGGATCCAACGCGAACGCCGAGGAGATTTGTGTCACGATGAAAATCCTTCCAGGGGGAAATCTCCAGATAAGTAGTAGAGGCTAAAGCGCAAAGATGAAAATCCATCGGCAGATGTCAATATGTTGTCAATAGCGTAATTAGAGTCGATGGCCTTGGGCATTTTGGCTTGGGAGTAGCACTTGGTGAGCCCTGGTATTTCAATTGTTACACTTGGGGGGCATGGGCAGGCATCTTCGAAGAAGAAATAGCAGCAGAAGGAATTTCGGCGCATAAGACATCTTATACTCCGAAACTGGGGGCATGTGTTGACACCGTTTTTTGGCACGTGTCAATATAATCTAAGGATTGTGCCGATTGGCAAGAGGCTAGTTGTTGTTCCTTATCGACATCGGGATATTATCGGTCAGACTGCCGATAGAGGCAAGAATGTTGCTAATAAAGACAGACTTGTTGCCGATGGAGGCAGGAAGACTTGGTAAAGGCAAAGGTCAACTTGAAAGGTCAACTTGGAGGCAGAAAGACTTGTTGCTGATGAGAAGTCATTGCCGATGAGAGCTAAAGGATGTTGCCGATGAATGATAGATGCTGCCGATGGAAGCAGTGACGTGGCTGGCGTTAGCAGAGAGCTGCCGATGAAGGAGTGTTGCCGATGAAGAATGACATGGTTAACGTGAACATACGGTTGCCGATGGCGCTAAGAGGAGGTTGCGGATCGAAAGGATGTCAATGGAAAGTTTCATGGGGAAAGAGGCATAAGGAAACTGGTGATCTTATACCAGTATTGTTATAGAAGTTTGAGTCCGACTCTTGCATGGGTCGTTTTATTTCCTTTAAAATAGAAGAGTTTGTTTAGGAAAATATTGTTGTTTGAGTCCGGCTCCTGCGCGAGTCAGTTATTTCCTTTAAAATAGGAGTTTGTTTTATTTGGGAAAGGTATGAGTCGTATCTATCTACAACTCCCTCTGCCAGAGTATAAATAGGTACCCAGTGGTGTTGTAAACGATCATATCCAAGCATATCAACCAATCAATTACTTTTTATCTTATTTACCTTTCCAGCAATTTATCTTTGCCGCATTAGGTATTAGTTTATCTACAAGTTCTTCAAGTTTTGACGGGCTGCATCTCATCGACCTCTGTCAACCCTTGCAAGTTCCGCGTGAGAGTAATCTGAGCCTTGACGTCCGGGCGCATCGCTGTCGTCTCGTTCAGCTCTGCTCTAGTTATCCTGATCAGGTCTGAATCTTGACATCTGGGCGCATCGCCGTTGTCTTGTTCAGATCTTGTTCTAGTTATCGTCCTTGTCGATTAACTGGTCAAATCGACTGGCACGCCCTCGGATATCGAATTCGGGTAATAGCCCGAGGTGTTCGCAGATCCTGACGCTTTTTGTGTCAACAAGTGTCAATACTGGTGAAGTAGTGGATCTGTGCCAATCGTGTAAAGGACTAGAAAATACAATTTGTCTGCACAAAAAGGTTTAAAATTTACAGTAAATATTCTCACTTTGTTAGTTGAATCAAATGTTATTTTCTTTCAGTGTCCGTTGTTGATCATGGTGTTACATAAAGAAACCTAAATTTATTTTTTCCAGTATTGTCACTGTATTTTTCATAGAAATATATAACTTCGATGTTGTTTTGATACTTCTTCACATGAGCTAAGAACACAGTCCATGATTGGAGGAAAAAAGTGTCGTCTTTTAGCCTAAAAGGCTCTGTTTGGAAGCACCCAACTAAAGTTTAGCTAGTTAAAATTGTATAGCTAAACTTTAGCTAGCTAAAATGTATCCAACTAAACTTTAGCTAGCTAAAATTTAGTTGGTGCATCCAAACAGTCCCTAAATAAGAAACTATATAAATAATTTGTGTCAGATTCCATGTATCATATAAATAGACGCTAAGAAAATTGCCCTTGTGATATACATCTAAATAATTAGGCTTGTGTAAAATAATTTATCTTTTTAATGTCATACATTTTCACATCTACTGGTTACAGAAAAACTGAATTGTCCCAAGCTAAGTGAACTTCAATCTTTCAGTATTGTTTATCTTCGACATATGATCCAAACAGATCTTCAATCCTATTGTCATGTACTAGATTTCCTTTTGTACTGTAATTGACATCAATTTTGTGTTCTAATTCACAAATGTAGGTGCTTAGTTTATGCTCTTTTCTCTTTTGGCAAGCAATCATGGGTATCAACTGCAAAGTCGCATGTACATATATAACTAATTTAACTTCCTTAATTTAACATGGATTCAGTATTTCATTTTTTTTCAGAAAGTCAGGATTAATTTCAATCACTTAGATTGTGACATATATTATATCTTCCTAGTCTGACATCTTTCATCAGGTATTTTTTTTGGCCTCTGAAGTCTTCAGCGTCACGTGGTGTCCAAAATCATTTGTGCTTAGCAGCTGCAGTTTTTACTATTTTTCTTATTTAATCACTGATTTATGCAACTTATGAATTTTCTATAATTTTTTTTGTAGGAATCACAAATTAGTGAGCTGCAAAGTTGTTCAGATGTCTTCAAACTATAGGAGATGTGGAGTATTGTTGTAGATTGTCTAGTCACATCACCTTGGATTAATATGGTGAGCTGCAAAGTTGTTCAGATGTCTTCAAACTATAGGGGATGTGGAGTATTGTTGTAGATTGTCTAGTCACATCACCTTGGATTAATATGGTGAGATGACATACCAATTTAATGAGGTATAAGGCCTATCTGAATTTTTGTATGGTCACGATAAAATTTGATTTTATATCAGTTATATTGCAGTCACCAGATTTTACTCCTATCTTAAATTTATGTTGTCATATTAAAGTAATCCAATATTTAACTGTAGGCCGAAAAGGTAAATGGATGATCTCAGTGAAATGCTAGACTAAACTGAAGGAGGAGAATGGAGAATGGAGAATGGAGAATGGAGGGCTGGCATTCTAAGAGGGATCCCTTTATGTTTTATATCTGACTCCCATATAGAACCTGTACTGTGAACAAAAAGTGTGTCACAAATGTAGATGATACTCATGTAATGAAATAAATTCTTTATACGATATGGCTAAGTGTTTTTATTTTTGGTTCATTGGATGGTCTTCTATTTTTCATTAAATTAAATATTTATGGTATTAGTGACTTAATAAATTTTTTCTTGTAACACATATAAGTGTTGCAATAAAGTAAACAAATATGTTGCAACAAACCAAAGAAGTAGTTTGTTGATGGTTGTGCAAACACATATAAGTGTTGCTATAACTCAACATTATGCGTTGCAACTTTGCAATGGTTATTAGCATATGTTACCAACAGATAAATAAGTGTTGCAATAGATCCTTGCAATGCCACTTTAAGCAACACATATGAGATGCGTTGGTATAGATCATGCCAACGAATATATGGACTTTTAACAACTCATATTTGCGTTGCAAAAGGGGGTGTCATTTTGTAGTGGATATGGATGTTGGTGACATAAGACCAAGACTAGTCCAAGATGAAGATGAAGATCAAGTGACCATTCCAAGTGAGCAAGCTAGTGGTTCTCCAACTCAAGATCAAGTAAGTGCTAGTGAAGATCATGTTCAAGCTAGTTCATCATCTCAACCAAATGATATCAACATGCAAGTGCTCCAACTTACCAACATTGCAAGAGATCATCCTTTGGATCAAGTGATTGGAGGCATTCAAAGTGGTGTTCAAACAAGATCAAGATTGGCTTCATTTTGTGAGCATTATTCTTTTGTCTCATCATTTGAGCCAACCAAGATTGATGAAGCTTTGAAGGATGTTGATTGGATCAATGCTATGCATAAAGAGCTTAACAACTTCACAAGAAATCAAGTTTGCGAATTGGTAGAAAGATCAAAGAAGCACAATGTCATTGGAACCAAATGGGTTTTCAAGAACAAGCAAGATCAAGATGGAATAGTGGTGAGGAACAAAGCAAGACTAGTAGCTCAAGGTTACTCTCAAGTTGAAGGTCTTGACTTTGGGGAAACATATGTGTGAGAGGAATAATTCCTGCTATTCCATTCATTGATCAAGAGTTTATAAAGGAGTTACATGACTCTTCCACTGTTGTTCCACTACATGACTCTTCCACTACAAGACTCTTCATTCTAGACTATACAAATTCTAGGCTATTCATATTCTAATACCCTCCCGCAGTCTCAACTGGGAGATGATCGAACATTGAGATTGGATCGAAAGTTGAGGAAGACAGCAGTAGGCAATCCCTTAGTAAATATGTCAACATATTGAAGGGATGTAGGAACATGTAGAACCCGCACAGCTCCAAGGGCCACACGCTCCTGGACAAAATGGAGATCGATTTCCACGTGTTTGGTCCTTTGGTGATGAACAAGGTTTGATGACAAATACACGGCACTAATGTTGTCACAATAGACAAGAGTAGCACGTGGTAAAGGACGACAAAGCTCGCCCAAGAGTTGGCGAATCCAACAAGCCTCAGCCACGACATTAGCAACACCCCTATATTCAGCCTCAGCACTGGACCGTGAGACAGTGTGTTGGCGCTTGGACGACCATGAGATAAGATTATCACCAAGAAACACACAATACCCAGAGGTAGAGCGGCGGGTATCCGGGCAGCCTGCCCAATCAGCATCCGAGTAGATGATCAAATCATGTGACCGGTTGCCAGAGAGAGTAAGACCATACTCCATGGTGCCTTTGATATATCGCAGAATGCATTTGATGAGAGAAAAATGGGACTCACAGGGGTCATGCATATACAAGCAAACTTGTTGGACGACGTGAGCAATATCCGGCCGTGTGAGTGTCAAGTATTGTAAAGCCTCAACAAGACTGCGATATAGAGTAGGATCAGCAACCGGTGGTCCATCTTGGGCTGACAACTTGGAATGAACCTCAATTGGAGTTTGGCAAGGATTGCACAATGACATATTTGCCTTGTCCAAAATTTCAGCAACATATTTAGCTTGAGACAGGAACAGACCTGAAGATGACCGCTTGGCAGAAACACCCAAAAAGTAATGAAGGTTACCAAGATCAGTCATGGCAAATTCTTGCTGCAGGGATTCCATAATATGCTGAAGAAGATGGTTTGATGAAGCCGTCAATATGATGTCATCCACATATAACAGAAGATATGCCATATCCATCCCATGTGTGTAGATGAAAAGCGAGTTGTCAGATTTAGAAGCCCGAAAACCAAGTGAGATTATGAACACCTGGAAGCGGCTGTACCAAGCTCGGGGGGCTTGTTTGAGGCCATAGAGAGCTTTGTTGAGCTTACACACATAATTGGGATGGGCCAGATCAACAAAACCAGGAGGTTGTTGGCAATAAACAACTTCATTAAGAGTGCCATGCAGGAATGCATTTTTGACATCCAATTGATGAATAGGCCAATCACTGGGGACGACAAGTGACAATACTGTGCGAATGGTAGTGGGCTTAACCACAGGACTGAAGGTCTCATCATAATCAAGACCATGTTGTTGAGAAAATCCTCGCACAACCCAGCGAGCCTTGTAACAAGCCAGAGAGCCAGCAACATTTTGCTTGTGATGGTAGAGCCATTTTCCTGAAACAATATTAGCATGTGGTGGCGGTGGCACAAGGTCCCATGTTTGATTAGCAATGAGGGCACCATATTCCTCCTCCATGGCACGCTTCCAATTCAGATCAGAAAGAGCACCACGATATGTTTTTGGAAGCGAACTTATATCTGTGGAAAGTGCAGACAAATTCAAGTATGCCTTCCCGTCATGTTGGCGTGGTTGGCTGATGCCTGACTTGCCCCTGGTTTGCATGGAATGCTGGTTGATGGTGGGAGGCACACGCACAATAGGCGCATTGGATGAGTGCATAGCAGTAGGGATGACAGTTGTGGTGGAACCAGAGGGCGCAGGTGATGGTACTAGAGGAGCAGTAGCAGCTGGTGGAGCAGTGGCAGCAGACGCTGGTGCCTCGGAGGCCGCCGGCGGAGCCGGTGGTTGTTGTCGGCGAGTGTATACCTACGTAACCGAAGGTCGATAGTGGGGCAGTTCTCCAACAGGATTCATGGACTGATACCCTGGACCAGCACCAGCAACAGGGGCGTTTGGGGCCAATTCTTAGGCTTGGGCTGGATTGGTTGCCGCACCAGGACCCCGCTGTTGTCGATGACCAGCTGCTGAGGCCCGTACCACACGAGCCACTGGGCCACTACTCGTGTCTGAAGATGCAACAGGACCAGTGCCTGACATGACCACTGAAGGACCAGCAGAGTTGGACACCGCTGCGGGGAGAGCGCCAGGTATCACCGGATCAATATTTGTATTATCCAAAAAGTCATATACACTCAATGGTGCCAGTGAGTTGTGCGAAAAAGGAAATTTTTGCTCGTCAAAGACCACATGAAGGGAGATAATGACCCGATTTGTGGAGAGCTCAAGGCAATGATAGCCTTTGTGGTTATCAGGAAAGCCAAGAAGGACACACTGTGTAGAGCGTGCTGTGAGTTTATGGGGCATGGTGGCAGAAAGATTAGGGTAACAACGACACCCAAAGACACGAAGGTGATCATATATGGGAGGTGTACCAAAGAGAGCTTGAGGGGGAGTGTGGTTTTGAAGGGTTTTGGTGGGGTGAAGATTAAATAAATGAGTTGCAGTGCGAAGAGATTCAGCCCAATATGCCGGTGGCATAGAGGCTTGAAATAACAAGGTGCGCATGATATTATTGATAGACCGAATGACACGTTCGGCCTTGCCGTTTTGTTGGGATGTGTGAGGGCAAGAAAGGCGAAGATGAATACCTTGTAGAAGAAAAAAGGAGCGGGTTGCATTGTTGTCGAATTCATGACCATTATCGCCTTGAATAAATTGTATACGACAATTGAAATGAGTGAGCACATAGCTGTGAAAATTGTGCAAAGTATTGAATGTTTCAGATTTCAATTTAAGCGGAAAAGTCCACAAATAATGAGTGAAATCATCCAAACACACAAGGTAGTATTTGGAACCGGATATGCTCATAATAGGAGACGCCCACAAATCACAGTGGATTAATTCAAAGGGTTTAGAAGACCTTGACACAGAAGTAGAAAAAGGCAAACGATGGTGACGACCCAACTGACATGCATGGCACAAAGAGGTGTCATGTTCACTGGGAATAACAGAAATAAATTTATTTGAGCGCAAGCAGGAGAGGACTTGGACCCCAGGATGCCCCAACCGCTGGTGCCAAATGATCTCCAGGGCAGCGAATAGGACACGAGGATGTGAAGTGGACATCGGAAGGAGCGGGTAGAGATATCCGGAGCTATCACAGTGGTGGAGAACCGTCTTGGTTTGGAGATCCTTCACAGATAAACCAAAGGGATCAAATTCAACTGAACATGAATTATCTGTGGTAAATTTGCGAACTGAAATAAGATTAGCTATGAGTTGGGGCGACACAAGAACATTAGAAAGGTGAAGATGACGATGTGAATTGGGAAGTAAAGTATGACCAGAACAAGTGATAGGTAAGTGGGTGCCATTACCAACAATGATGTTGGAATTGGGTTGAATCGAGGAGCTAAAGGAGGAGAGATTACCAGAAGAGGAAGAAAGATGCGAGGACGCACCCAAGTCCATATACCAATTTGCGTCAGGCTGCTGCAGCGTCATGGTGTTGAAAACATTAGCCAGGGCAGCCTAGTTCCATGACGTCGATGGGTCCGGGGGGCTGCCAGGACCATAGGAGCCGTAAGGGTAAGCGCTGTAGAGATAACTGGGTGGAGCAGCAGCAGCGAGATGTGCCTGTGCAGCACCCGAAAATGGTGGCAGCGAACAAGGCTGTTGCTGGTGGAGCGATCCAATGCCCGGGCGGGTGCCAAGGATGCCTTGGCCCGGCATCGGCCACATCTAGAAGTTGCCGCTCCATGGGTTAGACCATGGACGGGGGGCACGCCAAGAGTTGATGCCACGTCCCTTGCCCTTGCCTCGCCCCCAAGGGCGAGACGGAGGACGAGAGGCCGACGATGTTGCTGGGGTAGCAGTGAAGGCCGCTGCTGCTGGTGGTGGAGCACGAGGAGGTGTAGGGGCACCTCGTGGTACGATGAAGGCTGTAGCCGAGGTGGATGCTGGGAGCTCGGACTCCTCCAAGGCAAGCAGCGACTGAGCCTCAAGGAATGAGGGCAGTGGAGTCTTCGTCTTTAGGATGGAGGCCATGCCACGTAGGGGCTCGTTGACGCCGCAAAGAAGAGCAAGCAGCAGCATGGAGTCGTTAACGGGCTGCTCGAGATCAGCGAGCCCATCAGCGAGGTCCTTAAGCTGCTGGGAGAATTCAAGCACCGGAAGATCGCCCTGGGAGAGAGCGCAAAACCTGGCCTCCAGAGTCATCGCGCGTGAGGCCTTGTTGTCGAGGAAGAGGTTGGCCTCCTTGGTCCAGATGGCGTGAGCCGAGGTGCCAGTCTCCATGATCAGCCGCATCACGCGAGGTGATGCTGAAGAGTAATCAACCGCCAACCAGGAAGCATCGGAGTTTTCGGGCACCGGGGTGCCATCGATGTGGGATGAAGCACCAAACATGCCGACGAGAGTGAGGAACAACTCTCGCCATGTGGAGTAGTTTGGGGGATCAAGCTCGAGAGTGAAGGGGATGTGTGTCTTGACGTTGATAGTGGCGAGCACCGAAGCCATGCTTGGGGCAGCAGGAGGGAGGGTAGCCACGATTGTAGCTGCCAGAGCAGCAGCAATTTGGGCGTCATCCTCCATGGGCGAGGAGCGTAGGCAGAGGAAGGGTCAGGGAGAGGGAGGATCGGTGTTAGGCTGATACCATGTGAGAGGAATAATCCCTGCTATTCCATTCATTGATCAAGAGTTTATAAAGGAGTTACATGACTCTTCCACTGCTGTTCCACTACATGACTCTTCCACTACAAGACTCTTCATTCTAGACTATACAAATTCTAGGCTATTCATATTCTAATAATATGCTCCGGTGGCAAGATTAGAGGCAATTATAATTCTATTAGCCTATGCTTGTGCACACAATATCAATCTATACCAAATGGATGTCAAGAGTGCATTCTTGAATGGGTATATCAATGAGGAGGTGTATGTTGAGCAACCACCCGGTTTTGAAGATGCCAAGAGGCCCAACCATGTATTCAAGCTCAAGAAGGCTCTCTATGGGTTGAAGCAAGCACCTAGAGCATGGTATGAGATATTTAGAAGCTTTCTCCTCTCTAAAGGGTTCAAGATGGGTTTGGTTGATACTACCCTATTCACCAAGAAGATTGGAAATGACTTGTTCATCTTGCAAATCTATGTGGATGATATTATCTTTGGGTCTTCAAATCAAGACTTGTGAAGAGTTTGGGGGAGATGATGGCTAATGAGTTTGAGATGTCAATGATTGGTGAACTTAGTTACTTCCTTGGACTTCAAATCAAGCAAATGAAGAAGGTACATTTGTGAGTCAAGGCAAGTACATCAAAGATATGATGAAGAAGTTTGGTCTAGAAGAAGCTAAAGGAATTAGTACTCCCATGGGGACTAATGGACATTTGGATAGTGACACAAGTGGCATGATGATAGATCAAACACTCTATCAATCTATGATTGGAAGCTTACTCTATGTGACCGCTTCAAGGATGGATGTCATGTTTAGTGTATGCATGTGTGCAAGGTTTCAAGCATCTCCTAGAGAGAGTAATTTGAAAGCCACAAAGAGAATATTAAGATATTTGAAGCATACACAAGAGGTTGGACTTTGGTTTCCAAAAGGGTCAAGGTTTGAATTAATTGGATACTCGGACTCCGACTATGCGGGTTGCAAAGTGGATAGAAAGAGTACTAGTGGTACATGTCAAATGTTGGGAAGGTCACTAGTCTCATGGTCATCCAAGAAGCAAAATAGTGTGGCACTCTCTACCGTCGAAGCCGAATACATAAGTGCGAGGAGTTGTTGTGCACAACTATTATGGATGAAAGCCACTTTGGAGGACTATGAAATTCAATTCAAGAAAGTCTCATTGCTTTGTGACAATGAAAGTGCAGTGAAGCTTACAAACAACCCCGTCTAACACTCAAGGACAAAGCACATAGATGTGAGACATCACTTCATAAGAGATCATCAACAAAAGGGTGACATTTTCATTGACAATGTGGGCACCGATGATCAATTAGCCGATATATTCACCAAGCCACTTGATGAGAAGAGGTTTTGCAAGTTGAGGAATGAGTTGAACATCTTGGATTTCTCCAACATGAGTTGATGCACCCCACCAATAACATGCCTCTACTCCAACATAGCAAGGTACAATTGATTGACATATGCATTCATCCTTTGCTAGAATTGTGTAGAGCATATAGACATCACTCATGATAGGCTCATTCATGAAAATCAAATGATTTCTATGTACATATGGTAACACTATAGCTTCTATGAGTTGATTGGTCTAGTGGTGGCATATGACATGTTGATAAGCTTGCAACCTCACATGTTTAGTCTAGAATGCTTATTCTTGTACTTAACCAACATGGCTAAGATAACCATTGCAAGATGTGTGAAGAAGCTTGTCCATGGTTTAAACCGTGTTAAGTATATAGGACAAGTGATCTAGGTAGAATTAAAAAGATTATTCACCCCACTCTTTTCTAAATTGACTTGATAAAAAAATCTTCCTAAGTATCCTAAAGTGATACATGTTACTATAAGTGGTTTCCTTTGTGGTAATGTGTGACAAAGGGGGATAAATTGTGATAAAATGATCATAATATGAGTAAAGGAGGAGAAATATAAATGATCATAATATGAGTAAAGGAGGAGAAATATAAATATGCTAAAATGAAAGTTTTCAAGTAGAGTTTTCAAGTGGTAGAGGAGAATCTAGAAATAGGGGGAGAAATGAGATTTTGAGAAAAATGAAAAATTAAAATTTGAGCACACAAGTAGGAGGAGCAAGCCTATGAACAATTTGTTGCATTTGAATGTGCATTCACTCATATGCTTGCTTGCATTGAAGTTATAATGTTTTCCAAGTGGTTTCTTGCTTATGTGGTGCATGACTAGTTGTAACCTTGATTGATGTTTCAATCACTAGCATGCATAGGAAGTTAGCTAGATATCCTCTCTTGATTCTTGTTGTAACCAATTGGTATCAAGCTAACCATGTTGCTAAGGGCGAAATGAAAGGCGCACTTCGATTGGTATCACGCTTCAAAGGTCTATTCTTAAAACCTTAGCATCATGTCATAGTTTGCTAGTCGTTTACCCCTCCAAAAGTTCTATCTAAGCATGTGTGCAAAGCTTGATTCATATTCATAGAAGTGCACACATATAGGGGGGAGTTAACACTATCAAACCAACTTTGAAATGATTGTCCACTTTCTATTATCATCTCAAGTGGTATCAAGCATTTCGGGTTGAAATCTAAATCATATTTCATATCATTTTATATGGGTTGTCATCGATTATCAAAAAGGGGGGATTGAAAGATCTCTAGTGTTTTGGGTAATTGATGAAACCTAAGTACTAACCTAGCTCTAAGTGTGAGTAGGTTAAGTACACTAAGAAAAAGTGGAGATGACAAGTGGTGGAGCAAGGAGGAGGCTAAGGAGAAAGCCAACAAGAGCTCGCACTTGGAGAAAAAGAGAAAAGGAGGAGATCCTAAGCTAAACAAGGCAAAGGTATAAGCTAGGGCTTTTCCATTTTGGTGATCAAGACACCTAGTGGGTGTGATCACATTTAGGATAGGTAACTGTACTATTAAGAGGGGAAAATAGTATGTTGTTACAACTATCAAGTGCCATTAGGATTGATCATGATTGCATTGCATCCAAACCTAATGAGCAACCCTAGTAAAACTTGTTAAATATGCCAACACACAAGCACAAGTCAGTGAAACACTTGGTGGTGGCACATGAGATCAAAGGAATAAAAGAGAATTAATTTCTGACCAAGATAAGAGCTCCGGACTAGTGCATGGGAGCTCCGGACCATAGGAGGTGGTCCGACGGCTGCTCCTAGCACTGGCTGGCAGGCAGAAAAGATCCGGACTAGTGGTCCGATGGTGCTCCGGACCATCGGCCAAAGGTCTGGTGGCTCAGTCTACAGCGGAGCAGAAGTCAAAGTGACCTCCGGACTAGAAGGCATGGTCTGGTGGTACGATCCGGAGGAGTGGTCAGAGGACCAGGCGCATACTGTGTAAATCTGGTCGAAGGTCGACAAGGCTCCGGACCAGGAGATTTGGTCCGACGGTGACCTACGGACCAGAAGTCCGAAGCCCTGGTCCACACTAAGTGAAATTGGTGAAGGCTCTGGTGGGCGTCGGACTAGGCGTCGGACCAGGCCTCCGGACTAATGGAGGTCGTCCGACGGTGCTCAAAGCTGCACGCCAATGGCTATATTCAAACTGAGTGCGACACGTGGCAGACGCAGAAGGCGTCTTACTAGACGCTATGGTCCGACGGTGCTGAAAGTGGTCCGACGGTCACGATTTCAGCAGCCCAAGTGCATAACGGCTAGTTCCTTTGAGGGGGCTATAAAAGGGTATGTGGCGGTTCAAGGAGTCTCCCTTGCCCATTCTGATATTGCATACTCTTGCGAAGCTTATGACACACACTCTCACTCATCTCATCATTGATTGTTCATCCATTTGAGAGATTTGAGTGTTCTAGTGCATTGCATGAAGTGAGTTCATCTTAGTGGCACTTGGGAGTTGATACCGCTGCAGTTTTCTTGTTACTCTTGGTGATTGCCATCACCTAGACGGTTGGAGCAGCGGTGTGGATTCGATAAGCTTGGTGATTGTGCTTCGTCGACCACAAGTAGTGATTGTGAGGGGTTCTTGTGCCTTCCCCGCCGGAGATCGCAAAGGTAACTCTAGTGGATTGCTCGTGGCGTTTCAATAGCCTCATCTTCTGTTGGTTGTGCGGCACCCGGTGACAGGTTTTGGCGTGATGCCAGTTAGCTTGTGAACCTCCAAGTGAGTGTTTTGCCACAACGAGGACGTAGCTAGTTGGCAAACTAGTGAACCTCGGGAGAAAATCAAGTGTCAACCGTTGTCTCTAGTGATTGATTGATCTTATTGGTATTCACTTGATTGGTTCATCCCCTACACTCCTCGACGGTATATCAATCACCTCCCATCTCTCTATCCCTCTTTAGTTGTTACTTAGTAGAGATATTAGGTTGTGTTTTGCCTTAGTAGCTTGTTTAGGAGTTGAGTGTTTCTAGAGCTACTAGGTTAGAATTGCCTATTAGGTGGCTTGGCTTCTCTAGTAGGCTAGTGCTTCCTTAGCTTCGCCTCTTGTGTATCTAACTTGTTGCTGAGTTTGTTTTAAATTTTCAAATAAGGCTATTCACCCCCCTCTAGCCTTGGGTTAGGACCTTTCACAAAGTCAATAATCCAGGAAAAAACAGAATTGTGTCATATATTACCTCAGGAGCATTTGAACGAACACCTGGTGGGCGGTGTCCATGTCGAGCTGAAAGCCAGCATGAGGACACGCGCGAGGAAGAGATGGAGAGTAAGGCGAGGGAGAGGGGGAATCAGAGGTAGACGGGGAAAGGGACGACGGTCGTCGTCGCGCAAGGCAGCGGCGCCGTGACGTCGGCAGAGGCTGGACGCAGGCGCCGCCTACACGGCGACGCGACGGTGAACAGTAAGCTTGTTAAGATTTTCCGATATTCTGGCACTTAATGCAGCGCCCTTTTAGCAGGGAATGGACTAATATTGCAAAAGTTTGATAAGTTCAACTTACTTTGAGAGCGAATATACGTACAATCAAGTGTGTCTTGTACAACGACGATGTCACTTGCAACTTTAGGCTTGTTAATCACAGTTGCATAAAGGTTCAATCTTATGACGGGCTGCAAGGAAGCCAAAGATTTTGGCATGTCCAGGCTTGGTGTGGTGGCAGCGATTGTAATATGAATTGATTGCACGAAGTCTCTTATAGCGTTGCGGTGACAATGTTGTGAACAATCAATGGTCTGGGTATTGTTGAAACTGAGTACATGTATACAAATACATAGAGGGCAAGAAATATATGGAGAATTCAATTAATTCAGAGCTGATGTCATAAATGAAAACAACTGGACTGGAATTAATAAAAAAAACACATACCTATAGATTCATCATAGAGTTGGTACTGTCTTTGAAAACAATGACATTTTCTTTGTACTTTAGCAGGATAATCTTTTGAAAGGATCAAGATGCCCAAGAGGGGGGTGAATTGGGCTTGTTTTAAATTTCTAAAGCAAATATAAAAACCTATCAAATGCCAATCACCCCCTAGTGCCTACCGTCCGTGTGTCCTAACTAGAAAGCGGTAGCAGTTCATAGGAATTAAAGACAACCTAAGCAATTCTAGTAGGAAATGTAAAAACAAGACGGAAATGTAAAGAGCTAGGGAAAAGAGAATCTCATGGACGCAACGATTTTTTCCCGAGGTATCGAGGTGTCGACACACCCCCCTAGTACTCGTTGGAGCACCTCGCAAGGTATCGCTCCCCCTCTACCCGCGCAAGGGTAGAGTGCTCTCTACGGGCTGATTCTTCGCCACTCCGGCTCGGTGAATTGCCCACAACCGATCACAAGAGCTTGGAGAAGCGCCGCCAACAATCTTCCGACGGTCACTTCCTCCGAACACTACCACACCGTCTAGGTGCTGTCGAACACCAAGAGTAACAAGCACAAGACCTTCACTTGACCCACTCAAGGCTAGGAAGGTGGATGGATGCACACAAGTCACTCCTAATCACTCTAGGAGGGAAGAACAAGATAAACTCTCTCTAATCTCTCCCTCACTAGACTCTTGGCTCTTCAAAAGATTTCTCAAGGTGTCACCAGCTGAAACAATGGCCAAGTCATTCTCTAAGGTCCAAGGGGGCAACTATAAATAGTCCCCACCTCCAAAACTAGCCGTTTTTCACTTTTTCTTCTCTCTGCGTAGCCACCGGACTAGTCCGGAGCTCACACCACCGGACCATGCACACTGGTCCAGAGCTCACTCTCGTTCCAAAATCAGGCACCGTCGGACTACTCTGCTTGGTCCGACGCTCTGGTCCGGAGCCTCGGTGCTCTCTGAGTGAAAACTTATCTCTCTTTTACACACCACCGGACCACTCTCCTTGGTCCGGTGCCCTGGTCCGACGCTCTGGTCCGGTGCCAGGGAGCTCTCTGCATAGACCAAACTTCCTGTCTTGAGGCGTCGGACTAGTCCGGAGCCTTCTGACTCTCTGAATCAAGCCACCGGACCACTCTCCTATGGTCCGGTGCTTTCCAGACAGGTGGTCCGGAGCTCCTCGAGCTGAGAATCTGCCTAAGTCAGGGACCACCGGACTACTCTCCTTGGTCCGGTGCCTACTTAGCAGAGTGGTCCGGAGCCTCTTTCTCCCTCTCTAACAACCGTTTTCGCTGAGGATTCTCAAGGGATTTTTCTCCTACAACTTCTAGGGTTTATCAAGGGCTGAAAGCAAGGTCTCTAGGACTAGTTGTGACAAGTGTGCATATACCCACTTTCCTAAACTCTCCTAGGTCAAGCTACTAACCTCATACTCCTCTTTATAGTACGGTCAAAGGAAAAACAAAAGCCCTAGCTATACTTAGTGCCCTTCTCAACCTTATGGCACTAAGAACTAGCCTAGTCTTCGTCGAGTATCTCCATCCTTTGCAACCGAAACGATTTCCATCTTGGGGGCATGAATGTCCATTAAGCCCATTCAAAATACATCACTCATGACCTAACATATATGGCTTTGTCTCTGCAAAACACACGTTAGTCATAGTGATCTAGTATTGTCGTTAATCGCCTAAACACAAGGGTCCATGATTCTACATCTTTGAATGCACATAAAAGGCCAAGTGGTACAGGGCCTCGATGATGAATACACAGAAAAGGCTAAGTGTCCAATGAGTCCCTGGATATGTATATATTGTATGAGTGAAAAATGGTCACCGCTAAACCTTGGGAATTTGTCGTTTGTAAAAGGATGTTAAGATCAACTGCAGGCCCGTCTCATTAATGCTGAAGGTAAAATTAGATTGTTAAGTGATGGCAGAAAAAAGGCTAGGAAAGAAATAATGGGTAGTACACAACCATAGAAGATTATGCATTTTATCCTTTTGCAGAAAACTATCATTTATATTATTGTTCTTATTGCCGAAATACTGAAATCAAGTCACATATTCACAGGCAGTATGATAAATAGTATGAACTACTTCCTGCACCGAAAAGCAACGCACTGTAGGTGTTTTTTCTTGCAACGTTATCCAATGAAGGAGAAACAACCTTAGTTTGTAATCCAGGTAGTATAAAAAATAAATACAACACAATCAAATCTTTGTCAAACAAAGTCAATAATCCAGGAAAAAACAGAATTATGTCATATAATACCTCAGGAGCATTTGAACGAACACCTGGTGGGTGGTGTCCATGTCGAGCTGAAAACCAGCATAAGGACATGCGCGAGGAAGAGATGGAGCGTAAGGCGAGGGAGAGGCAGAAACAGAGGTAGACGGGGAAAGGGACGGCGGTCGTCGTCACGCAAGGCAGCAGCGCCGCGACGTCGGCAGAGGCTGGACGCAGACGCCGCCTACACGGCGACGCGACGGTACGCGTCCACCGGGTCTTGCTTGAACGGCTGCGCTGCGCTGGGCCTGCAGCACCTCTGTCGTGCCGAGAGGTGGGCAACGCCGGTGGCTGCGCCGCACAGCCAGGACAAGGGCGGCACGCCCGCGTGCAGCGCACGGAGGAGGCCGGCGCGTGCAGGCCGAGGAGGAGGCGTCTGGTTCCGTGGGGTCAGTGGGTGGGGGCTAGGGAGAGGATAAGGCTGAGGGGAGGAAGCAACCGTGGACACTGCACGCGGGTGCGGGCGTGGCTGCCATCTATCGTTTGGAGTTCGGACTGGACGGAGTGGGATAGGTAAATTTAGATGAACAGGAGTCTGAGTCTTAGGATCGTAGGGGAACTGTTCATGAACAGTGTCTGAGTCTTAGAATCGTAGGGGAATTGTTGATGAACAGTAACATCACCACGTTTAAAGGATCTTACTATCCAGCTGCCTACACGGCAACGCGACGGTACGTCCACCGGGTCTTGCTTGAACGGCTGCGCTGCACTGGGCCTGTAGCACCTGTGCCGTGCCGAGAGGTGGGCAACGCCGGTGGCTGCGCCGCACAGCCAGGACGCAGGCGGCACGGCCGCGTGCAGCGCACGGAGGAGGCCGGCGCGTGCAGGCCGAGGAGGAGGCGTCTAGTTCCGTGGGGTCAGTGGGTGGGGGCTAGGGAGAGGATAAGGTTGAGGGGAGGAAGCAACCGTGGACACTGCACGCGGGTGCGGGCGTGGCGGCCATCTATCATTTGGAGTTTGGACTGGACGGAGTGGGATAAGTAACTTTAGATGAACAAGAGTCTGAGTCTTAGAATCGTAGGGGAACTGTTCATGAACAGTGGCTGAGTCTTAGAATCGTAAGGGAACTGTTCATGAACAGTAACATCACCACGTTTAAAGGATCTTACTAGCCAGAATCCCCGTACGAAAAGCACGGGTTGGCACTATGAGTAACAAATTAAACAGAGTGTAAGGATTTATTCTATTGTGTTTAAGTTAAACTAAACACAGCTCACACTCTTGGTTTGTACATGTACTGCATTTTACTGAACTGAGACCCTACGGAGCATGTAAACAGGTAGAGGTGCTGCAAACATATACGATGTAGCATCAAGTAATAGGGTGAAATACAATCAATCTGTTATAGATAATATGAAAGATTCATGAGTGTGGTACATTACCGGGTAAATAGGAAAATACAATTTTGTAATCAAAATGAGGCGACCCCAAATTTGCATGTATGGAAATTTTGAAGGCTTAGACTGACACGTTATGTTCCCTTTGGCAGTTTGGTTCATCTTGATTATTGTTGACACAAAACGTGGCGTACTGTGCCTCACACACAGCAAGCCGGAAAGCGTGGCTTCAATCGGGTGCCCAGGTGTTTTCAAAATCCGGAGACGTACCAATCAGTTTGATCTGAAACTAACAAGGGATAAAAATCATTAAATACAAACTGAAACATGCCGGGTGAGACCAGACAGTTCCATATATACGGCCCTGAAGTCACTTATAACGACGTACAGCTATAAAAGTTGTCTGCCAACAAGTCTTATAGATCATTCGGCTAAAACAAACAAAAAGTACGTGAAACATTGTTTGCCGAACGTGCATGCATGAGAAAAATACGTTTGAACGAATCATAATTAAATGTAAGTTAAAGCATAGCCAAGCTCGACAATCCAACCGAGTTGGGATCCATGATGAACGAACATATAAGCAAACACGATCAAACTAATCTAAAGCTTGTATCTACCGCACGATACCTAACCTTATCAAAGCTTAAACGTGGTTAACGTGCACGAACCCGCAACACGTAGCAATCTAGATTGGACTAACTCGGCTATTATGAACGTAAGATCTATTTGTAGAGACAACATGAAAGCAATAACTGTTGAAGCATAAATAGATCTATAAGAAAGAATAGAGCCGAACTGTATCCATCTAGATTGAACAAAAGAGTGTTACAAATATATAAAATATCTAAAACATGCAACACGTGATAACTTAATGAATCTACTAGATCTTGCCAAATCTAATAGAGCCGATAACTGTCATGCTTTTGTTAAGCATATCGAGCGAACGTCTGCCGCACGGTATCAACTCGTAAACGAAACATAAGCGAAGATTTCGTGATTGTCAAGCAAGGATCTGCCGCACGATCATTGAAAACAAACAAGACTACTTACATCAACATCTAAATCCACCGCATGATACTAGACATGATAACAAGGTTGTCGGGACTTACGGAGGTCGACGGATCAATGACTCCTCTCGAAGAACTCGACGACACGACAAAAGACTCGAAGTTGGCATGGGGCTGGTTGTATTGATTTGGTTGTGAACACTTTTTACAATGGCCAAGAGTTTATATTTATACCCTGGTCATGACATGAGTCCTAAAAGGACACGGCTACAAAATATCAAAGGAAAACACGACATCTTTGACTTTAGTTTCCTTCAGAGTCTTTATTACCTTAATTATCGCAATCTTCGTTGCCCGATCGGTTCTTACTTGCCGCTTTTGTCGTTTCTTCAACGGAAAACCGTCCTTCCTCAGAATAGCCGACCGCACGATCATTTGCCGAATCTTTAGAAATTAGACGACCGCATAGACACTTGCCGAATGCCCCGATCACCTGTCTCTGCAAATTTACTGCGCACTGGTCCACGTGTCATCTTCCTAAGCGTGCCAAAATCCAGTGTTAACACATGCCCCCTCAATTTTGGGATAAAAGTCATTTTATTCTAAAATTGACCACAAACTTCCCCTTTCTCCTAGGTCAATACTGTTCAATACCGCAACCGCCACTCAAAAAATCCAAGCCCCAGCACATTCTCGAATTCACCTCGAATCTTCAATGGCAACTCAGGACGAAATTCCAGAGGTAAATTTCATTCACTTCCACGCATTCGACAATTCCTGATTGACTTTCCTGCTTCCTACCCGATTCATTTTGTTTTTTTTCTGATTTCATTATTCTTTGAAGGAATACAAGAACCACATTTTGATCCCCTGTGCTGCAAACCCTGATTCCTACCTTCTTGGTCCAATGGGAGACCCTGACCCAACTGAGATCATTGAGAAGGAAACCTCGAGAATCCCCTTCAAGTCTGGAGTCACCCCGCCAAACCAATGTCCAAACACCTTCAAGACCTGGCCGTTTCCCCCAATTGCCGGATGGCGAAACTGGTACCGGAGGATGCTGGATAAGAGCAGCAACCACTGGGATGCTCAAGACATCAACCACTGTTTGGAATTGTCTTTGTCAGAAATGCCCAGAGATGAATCCCTTCTGATAGCAGCTTCTCATTTTTGGTTTGATGCTATCAATGCCTTTGTTTTCGGCGATGGCATGATGACTTTAACTTTGGCCGATGTATTCATGATGACTAGCTTAAATGTGTCACAGCCAGTATATCCCTTTAAGTACAAGAGCAAAAGTAGCCAGAAAGCTGTCAAATCTGAAGGTGGATGAGTTAAATATATTCAGACCTATATGGAAACATTTGGTGCTATTCTTGACAAGGAATGCAGGGCCTTCATGAACATGTGGCTGTATAGATTCATCTTATGTGGAAAATCCAATAAGTCAACCTTAAATCATATGATGATGGCTGAGGACCTAGCTGCAGGCACTCTGATCCCTCTGGGCAAATATCTTCTAGGATCCATTTATCACATGATGCATCAGATCACTACCCAGATGCACCAAGGTGGGGAGATCTCTTATTCAAGTGGCCCTTGGTGGTTTGTTCAGATGTGGTTGCAACTGTACATGCATCAGATAATCTTTGTGCCCCTTCATAACTTGAGCTTTCCTTCAGTCAATTATGCTGCAGGCAGCACAGTAAGAGTTAAGGACTGTCAAACCTATGGAGAAGCAACATCTTCCATCAGCATTGACATGGACATTGGTCATCTCTTCAAGCTGTTTTTCAAAGGCTTCGACAATGTGCTTTGGCTTCCTTACAGAGAAAATGATGATTTAACTCTCTCTTGCAAATTCAGCTATGAATCTGGCTGTTCCGACAAGGTGTCCATAGAGATTTTCAACTCCATCAAACCCTGCATCTTACCAGCCGAATTCCATCATGGGAGGTTAGTGCAATCTACCTATGAATTCTACTACCCAAACATGTCAGCCAGGCAACTAGGATGTGGACAGTTGCCCCCAAGACCTTTCTTCTCAACAATTATAAGATTCAGGGAGTCGATCAGAAATGAAATAGAAGCTAAAAAAGCCTTTGAACTTAGATGAGACTTGCCAATATATGAACCCTCTCCATTTGGGCTAGTAGATGCTGCTCATCCTCTTTTTGCTTCCTGATGGCAAGAATGGCACAATCACATTTTCAACACACCAGTGCACTCTCTATGCCAAGATCTGCAACCTCAATTTGCCTCTAACAGTGAGGTAATTTCATTGTACTTATCATTTTCTGCTTTTTGAATTTACTTCCCACTTTAACCTCTGGTTATGCACAGGATTTTGAGCCCATTCCTCCTGCCAAAGCAATCCAGTACTACTTAGCTGGGCCCAAACCTGTCCTGAGTTTTGATGCTCCAATTCTAGCAACCTTCATGAAGACCCCTACAGTTTCGGCCACTGCACCTTCAGGAGAAGGCAAAAGGAAGACATTCGAGAATATTAATGTGGACAGAAAGACAAGGTCCAAGAAAGTCAAGCGGTCTCCCAAGGTATGAATCTTTTATTCAGCAATGAATCTCATTCAGCAACAATTCTGACCTTTTTCATACCAATCACCTCTACTACAGCCACATGTTGAAACTTCAGGATCAGGCAATGTCTCAACAACGGTGGATATTCCTCCTCAAGCCTCTACTGAAGATGTATAGGTTCATGAAACTGAAGATACAGAGGCTCATGAAGCTAAAGGTACAGATGCCCACAAAACCGCCAAGCACATTGGTAACATTATTCGGCTAATCATTTCTTTCTCTTTATATGATATCTACTTCCTGTTCTTATATTCTATCATCTGCATTATTGGAAATAGATGAAACTATAGACAATCTAGCAGAAGAACCTTCCTCTGGTCCATTTTCAGGTACACCATCTCTGGATATCCAATCAAGCCCTCAACCAGACCAGGACACAACTCATCTCGATGATCAATCAACACAGCAGGTAACATCTTGCCTTAAGCTATTATTTTAGCACACTCATCTAGTCGGCTAACACTTCTCCTTCTTTCAAGAACACCATCAAACCGACTACCAGTTACTCTTTCACTGTTGATGACTACATCAGTGAGAAGGGTGAATAAGCTACCTCTCAGCAGACTCTGTCAGTGGAGAATCAAGCACGGCTGAAGGACGTAGCTAATCTGCTGAACAAGGATATCAACACTCTGGTCCAAGATTCAGATCAGATAAGAGATCTTCTCGAGCTCATTAACCAAGATCTTCCATCTGATCTTAAAGCTTCTCTGGAATCTGTAGCCCACCTTGATGATCATTTTGCTGTGGTGAGGAGAGCAAATAAAATTATAGCCTCCAGAACTATCCTGCAGAATAATAGGTCCTTGAGGAAGCAAGAAGCTAAAGTTCTGCATTCCCAAATTCAAGCCGCCAAGAACTCACTGGCAACTTTGGAGTCTGAGCTGAAAGTCATGGAGGATGAGAAAATCAGGCTGGAGGCTCAACTAATCGAACTGAATGCTAGAATTCAGTCTCATAAAGCAAAGATGACAGATTTGCCGAATTCCATAGAAGCAACTTCATCAAAGATATCAACCGTCCTCAAAGAAAACCAACAGCTCAAAACAAAGTTGTCTAGTATCCAAAGCTCTGAAGATGAAAATCAGAAAGTGTTGAACAATGTCAGCCGAATCAGGGCCGAGGCCTTAGATGCCATTAACCATCTTCTGAGCGAGTAGAAACATGGGCTTGTAACAGATTAAACGCGACACATTCTGTCTCTGAACAATCGGATGTCCTTACTCTTCATCTTTATATATTTCTGTTTGTATGAGAATATAATCGACTCTTTTATTTTCCCAATTAGAACATAGCTGATCACCTTTAGCTCTCTGATCAGAGACATAGCCGATTGTTCTTACCCTTCCGGTTCAAGGACATAGCCGAGCGACTCTTGACTTATCCGAGCATGGCCCAGTCCAGTAATGGCTCATCCGAGAGGGAAAAAACCCTAGCTCGTCGTTTGACATTCTCATCCCATTACTCTGAGATATACGCCACTACCTTTCATTCGGCTTATAAATAAACCCTCTTTCTCAGCCTCTATCAACAACTCCAGTTAAGTATTCTCATCTCCGTCTCTTCACTTTCTTTGCTTAAACCAACCCAAAGGAAAACCTAACTCCACCGTAGCAATGGCGGGAGGCGATGACCGTGGCAAGCGCCCTGCCGAGGGAGAAGCCGAAGAAAGTCGAATGTGGTGTTGTCGACGACGTGGGTGAGAATCGACCTTTTGCCCCCTTGCAGTTCTACTTCTTGTTGATCCTTCTAGCTCTGATTTCTCTCCCTATTCACCAGGGTGAGGGTTATCTCCACCAGCCAGAGCAATCATCTCCCTCCGGCGACAGCAGCTCAAACGGGGACTCCGTCATCCGGCCCCTCCGGCTCTTCAAGCTCCTACCACTCCAACCCTTAGGATTTGGATTCAGGTTCGGATGTCATGGATGTTCCTTTCACTCATGAGGAGGCGATCATCTTCAAGGGTGAAAGGGACGAGGCCCGAGGAGAGCTGGAGAATATTTCCAAATAATACGGCGTTGACCAACTTGAATGGAAGGACCAGCGGAAGCAGTTTTGCGATGCCATTACCAGTTAGTAAAAATAAACTCGCTCGATTTTCCCCTTTCCGCTTCTATCTGTTCACCCGATTCGTATTCTTTTTGTTCAGTGCTCTCTGCACAGGTTGAGCGCCTGAAGATTGCAGCGAACAAGATTGCCGACAAGGTGAACACCCAGGGAGAAACTGCCGAGGCGTGCCTTGATGATGCGGACAGCCGCATCGACCAAGTCACCATTCACGGTGTGCATCACGGCGTAGCTCTGGGGCTGGCGGCAATGTCCACCCAGGCTCGTGAAGATTTCTCCTTTATGTAAGTCGGCTTCCTTGGTGGCGAGCCTCCAGAAGGTGTCGAGCACATCGACGAGCTCCTGGAGAGCTATGAGGACCATGCAACCGTCCTTGCCCAAGCCACAGACGCCTAGTCTATCCTCAACAAGTTGTTTGAGGAGTAGTTTGTACCTAGAAATTCTATGTAAAAACTACTTATCTTGTGAAATATCATCTGTGATTTCCACTTGTTTTTTCTTTTTTAATCTTTCTGAGAATAGTAACTCTGAAGAATGCTTTCTGAACTGCATGACGTTGTCCTTAGTCGATTCTGTTTATATTTTTGCTCTAAAGGTGACACATACCGCGTCGGCTATTCTCCAAGCTTTCAGAGTATTTTTCGGCTAAAGGCGATGCTTCTACATCGGCTACTTGTGCACAAAACTTCTTAAGTCCGTTTATGCATCAACCTCAACACTAGGATGAAATTTCTTAAGAAATCTTCCATTAATAGCTCTAGTGAACTCTTCTCCCAGTAGAGTCTTTAAAACATATGTATTGCTAGGCGCACACCTCACTATCCGAAAAGGTCCTTCCCAATTCGGAGACCATTTGCCGAACACTTTATCTTTTGTCCCAATCGGCAATATAGTCTTCCAAATCAAATCTCCTTCCGCGAATTGCTTCTCTTTGACCTTTTTGTTATAATATTTGGCAACATATAATTTGTTTTTTTTCAATATTTTTCAATGCTTTGAGACGAACTAAATGCAAATCCTCTAATTCATCCATCATTAGGTCCTTATAATCTTCTTTCTTCAAATCGTTTTGCAATGTAACTCGTCTCAAACCTGATTGCAACTCCCACAGTAGCACAACATAATGCCCATAAACCAACTCGTAGGGAGACGCTTGAGTAGACCCATGACAAGCCATTCAGTAAGCCCATAAAACCTCATTAAGAACCGAATGCCACTTCTTCGGCTTCTCATCAATCTTCTTCTGGATAATCTTAATCATGATCTTATTTGATGCTTCGGCCTGACCATTAGCTTGTGCATAATAAGGAGAAGAATTATACAACTTGATTCCCATTTCTTCAGCAAAATCACAAAATTCGGATGAAGTGAACCGAGTCCCTTGATCTGTTGTTATAGTTTGAGGAATCCCGAATCTGTGAATTATATACTCCTTAATAAAATTGACCATGTTTTCTGATGTAACCTTCTTCAAAGGGATAGCTTCAACCCACTTTGTAAAATAATCTGTTGCTAATAGCACAAACTTATGCCCTTTGCTAGAAAGAGGATGAATCTAACCAATCAAATCTATGCCCCATCCTCTAAACGGTCAAGGCTTGATAATCGGGTTCATAGCCGATGCTAAAACTCTTTGAATATTGTCGAATCTTTGACAATCTTGACACCCCTTGTAATATTCAAAACAATCTTCAAGCATGGTTGGTCAAAAATAACCGATTCTCCTAATTATCCACTTCATTCGGTAAGCCGGTTGAGGTGCACCACACACCCCTTTATGCACTTCATACATCAGCTTTCTGGCCTCTTCTTGACTCAAACATTTGAGGAGTACCCCATCTATGGATTTATAGTACAACTGGTTATCAAGGAGCACGAACTTGAGAGCTTTGTATCTGAGCTTTCGAGAAACCTTCTGTGATGGATTCTCTAAGTAATCGGCAACTTCAGTTCTCCAGTCATCAACTACCTGATTTTCATCCAAAGCATGAATCTCTTGATCCTCTCGATATCCCGAAGCAGCTTGAGCCAATTTATTCGCTTCTTCATTATGCCCCCTAGGGATATGATGCAAGGTTGCTACCTGGAAACTCTTCAAAAGCTCTCGACATTCTTCATAATATTCTCTTAACATATCACTCTTGCATTCATATTGGCCGATCAGTTGGTTAATTACCAACTCAGAATCTCCGAAGATCTCAACAGCAACAACCTTTATTTCAACAAGAAGCCGAAGTCCTCTAAGAAATGCTTCATACTCTGCTTGATTGTTAGTAACATATAATTCAATAGGGATGGCATACTTTAAAGTCACCCCTCGTGGAGAGATCAAGAGAATGTCAGCACTAACACCTTTGCTACAAGATGAACCATCAAAAAACAAAGTCCAAGGTGCAATACTTATCATGTTAGCAGAAGGATCACGATGTTGGGTAACAAAATCGGCAATAATTTGACCCTTTACTGCTTGTGTCGATTTATACCTTAACTCAAATTCTGACAAAGCTAAAATCCACTTGCCAGTCCTTCCATTTAAAATTGACATTAATAACATATGTTTTATTACATCAAACTCAGAAACTACCACGCATTCGGCATTCAACAAGTATTGCCGAAACTTGGTACACGAGTAATACACGCACAAGAAAAGCCTTTCCGTAGCCGAATACCTTGTCTCTGGATCTAGCAGCTTTCAGCTAAGGTAAGTTATTACTCTTTCTTTTTTCTCAAACTCCTGCATGAGGGTCGATCCTATTGTCAGATTATCGGCCGCCACGTACAACTTAAAAGGCTTATCAAGCTGTGGGGGTACCAACACAGGTGATGCCTTCATGTACTCTTTGATCTCATCAAAAGTCTTCTGTTGTACGTCACCCCATATAAACTCTTGATCTTTTTTAAGCTTTAACAGCGGAGAGAAAGACAAAACACTTTTTGACAAATTAGATATGAATCTTCTTACAAAATTAATCTTGCCGAGCAGTGATTGCAACTCTATGAGATTAGTTGGAGGGATAACTTTGTCTATCACTTCCATGCTCTTCTTACCGACTTCGATCCCTCCTTGATGGACTAGAAATCCTAAAAACTCACCAGCCGAGACCCCAAAGGCACACTTGTTCGGGTTCATCCTCAAACCATACTTCCTAGTGCACTCCAAAGTCTTCCTTAAATCAGCTAAATGTCCCTTGTGATTTCTAGATTTGACCACCACGTCATTAATATAGATCTCCATGATTTTGCCGATCAACTCGTGAAAAATATAGTTCATGACCCTTTGATAAGTTACACCGGCATTCTTTAAACCAAAAGTCATGACGACCCACTCAAACAAACCAATATGACTAGTGCATATGAAGGCTGTCTTTGAAATATCTTATATTGCCATAAAGATTTGGTTATAGCCAGCATTACCATCCATAAAGCTGATGAGTTCATAACCAGCCGCTGCATCGACAAGCAAATCGGCAACCGACATTGGGTAACCATCCATTGGAGTGGCTTTATTGAGATTCCTAAAATCAATGCAGACCCTCATATTTCTATTCTTCTTGTACACTGGAACTATGCTTGAAGTCCACTCTGCATACCTGCATGGCCGAATGAAATTCGCATCTAACAATCTTTCAACTTCTTTTTTTACATCGGCCAGTACCTCCTCCTTGAAAATTTTCCGAGGAGGTTGTTTGTAAGGGCGATACCTGGGCTTAATTGGCAATCGATGCTCAACAATAGAACAATCCAGTCCGGGCATCTCCATGTAATCCCAAGCAAAACAATCCTTGAATTCTTTTAGAAGGTCTATCAACTTTAATCTACACTCTGGGTCTATATTTGCACTGATATACATCGGCCTTGGCTTGACATCATCACCAACATTTATTTCTTCTAGCTTATCGGCAGACATAAAGCCACGTCCCAACTTTCCTTTGTTGCCATCGATCGGGTTCCCCATCAAAAATTGCTTTGAGAGCCGACTGCTTGGATCGGCTGTTGGTCCTTGCTGAAGACGTTCACAGGACCTTCCTCCCATACTCTTCTAGAGAAACAATCGATGCTATCATATTCCTAGAAAGTATGCTCCGTAGCAGCAATACTTATAAATCATTAGCATGAACAACTTCAACATCATCTCCAATCTACTGAATGAGAATCTGATGCATGGTTGAAGGTATGCAGCAGTTAGTATGGATCCAATCTCTTCCTAAGAGCAGACTATATGCCTCCTTGCCATCAATGACAAAGAAGGTAGTAATCAAAGTTTTTGATCCAATCATCAACTCGACGTGTACAGCCCCTCGGGTGTCAGAAGGATTGCCAGCAAAGTCCCTAAGCACCATGTCAGTCTTCAATAATTCCTCATTAGTCATCCCAAGCTTCCTAAAGGTGGTGTAAGGAATAATATTGATTGCAGCCCCTCCATCAACAAACATCTTGGTTAGAGGCTTGCCATTAACGTATCCCTTCACGTAAAGAGGCTTCAAATGTCGATGCTTGGCTGGCTTATCGAAAGCTGCCCGCTGAGTCAGGACAAGCTGGGCCATTAGATCCTGATATTCGCTTTCATCGAAATCTAAGTACACCTCCTCTTGGATGTCTTGGCCTTCGGGAGCTATGAACTCTGATGGAAGGAAGAAAGCCATGCATGCATCAGCCGAATGGTCGTGCTCGTTGGGTTTCTCCTTAGAACGCCATATCTCTTTCTTTTCGGCAACTGTTTGTACCACCTCCTTATTCCTCAAGCGTTGTACTCTCCTCTTTTGGCTCTTCTTTAGCCCTGATGGGCATCATTGTCCCTTCTGCCACACATATTCACGGTGCTCTTCCTCCTCAGCGCCTTTCTCATAATGGACCCACTCCTGATCGGCAAATCTTTTGCCTCTCCGATTATCAGAGCTGCCTATTTTTAAACACCGACCGTCCTTAAGAAACTGTGTTCCAAGTCTTTCATGAACCGGACGACGGTTGACCCGGTACTGCCTGTACTGTCATGCACTGCATTCGGGGCAATTGTCCCTAGCAGGCAACTTTAGGCCTTCATTCCAACAATGCTTGAAGAACGAGCATCCCCAATGAGACTACTCCTGCTCTCTCATGTACTCTTGCTCTCTCCGGTATATCTCTTCCTCGTACCTCTGATGTTCCTCGATGAACTCCTATTCCTCGTAATACATCTGCCTCTGATACTGCTCTTGCCCCCGTCACCATTTATTTAACAGAATTTGTGTCGTAACCCTAGGCTTGGAAGCTCCCCCTCTCTCGATTTGGCTATTCTGGAACTGAGCCCGTTGCCGAAACTCCTCACTCGTAATTTGCCGATCAGGGTCAACAACACCAGCCCTTCTTGCTCCGTCTGAAGTCAACACCTTCATTTTGCCCTTGCCTTTGAGATCATCTATGGCAACCATGTTCATGGAGAAAGACACTGTGTTCTGTGCAAAAGGATTAACATCAATTTTCATCTTACCATCAAACTTCAGATGCCCCTCCTGAATAGCTTTCTGGATTCGCATTCTGAACACTCGGCAATCATTGATGAAATGAGAATTAGTATTGTGGAAGCCGCAAAATTTCTTGTCTTTTACCCCTTCAGGGCGCAGCATGGGATGCCCTTCTGGTAATTTGATGCGTCCCTCTTTTAACAACAATTCGAACAGCTTGTCTGACTTAGAGATATCAAAGTCGTAAGTACCTTTCTGCTGCCTCAACCATCGTTGACTAACTTGAGTCGGCTCTTTTGCCCAGACCAATTCTGTTGTGGCTATCTCATCTTCATCGTCGTACTCTGTTGCTTTTTCCAAGAAACTTCGATACATCTCATTAGCCACATCGTCCTTCTAGAAAGTTTTACCCCTTCAGGGCGCAGCATGGGATGCCCTTCCGGTAATTTGATGCGTCTCTCTTTTAACAACAATTCGAACAGCTTGTCTGACTTAGAGATATCAAAGTCGTAAGTACCTATCTGCTGCCTCAACCATCGTTGACTAACCTGAGTCGGCTCTTTCGCCTAGACCAATTCGGTTGCGGCTATCTCATCTTCATCGTCGTACTCTATTGCTTCTTCTAGGAAACTTTGATACATCTCATTAGCCACATCGTCCTTCTGGAAGGAGTTATCTCTCTTGAACCCTTGAGCCTGATTATTCATCATTGCTAATCGTTGCGACAACTGACCAAGGTCATCAAAGTCCATGCCGAACAGCTTCTCCCTGACATTCGGCTGCATGCCCACTATTGTCAGCCCTGACAATTGGTCATCTGGCAGATTCAAGGAATAGCAGAGGTTTTTGGTCTCTCTGAACCTGCGGAGATACTCCTGGGGTGTTTCATTAGCCTTCTGCCTCAAGCTCATAAGGTCAACTAGCTTCTTCTCATTAGTGCCCGTAAAGAAATACGCATGGAACATTTGTTTTAATTCTGCCCATGTACCAATGGAATTTACCGATAGAGATGTGAACCACGTGAAAGCTGGCCCTGTCAGAGACATCGAAAAATACCGAATCCTCCAAGCTTCATGTGTAGACGCCTCTCCAAGCTGCATCAAATATCGGCTGATGTGTTCTATGGTGCTAGTATCATCCTGACCAGAAAACTTGGTCAAATCTGTGGGAGGCTTCACCCTTGAAGGGAGTGTTACTCGGTTATACCATTTTGGATAAGGGGACTTGTATGCATAGGACTGGTTCTTCAGCTTTAAGCCAAACTGATTCTGCATCATGTCCGTCATCCTGTTCATGATAAGGTCAATATTTGAATTTGGAGCTCCATGTGCTTGCCCTTCAAAAGGCAACCCTGCTGAGTTTTTATACCCTAGATTCGAAAGAGCATCAATAGCATTGTAATCGGCAAACTCTTGATATCCGTCTCTATACATATTCCTCTGCAACCTGTTCGCTGCTGGAGACACCTTGGAAGCCGATTGTGGGACGTTTCCCGACGTGCCGAACGTGAGCTGGCCATAAGTTATGAGAGGTTGTTGTTTCTGGTTAGGAACCATCCCACTTTGGTTCATGCGAGGCGCTCCGCTATCCTCAATAGTCTTCTCCTAGCGCTTTGGCACATGGAACAATGTCGGTCCTTGCATTGGACCAGCAGCCTCCTCAAAGTATTTATCAGCAGATGGACCGAAAGTACGGATCATGATCGTGCGAAAGGTATTCAAAAAAATCGTATGATGATTTGTCAGTGTCACTCATGGCCTTGTAAACCACTTCAGTCAGCTTCCGAGCATCTTTCTCTTCGGTGTAATCAGTCTAATGTGGAAGGAGAGTCCTCGGGAGCGACTGATTCTGAAAAACCTTGTTGCTTTTATTCTTTGAAAAGCACATTAAGCACTTGTGTTGAAACTCATCACATGCTTGCTAGATCGTATTCCTCAGGTCTTCTGGCAACTCATCCATAGTCACGTCTAGAACCTGACTATTACGAATTCAAGTATATTAAAATGTGTGGTCCCACCGGGTGTGCCAAAAAGTGTGTTAACACAAAATATGACGCACTGTGCCTCACACACAGCAAGCCGAAAAGTGTGGCTTCAATCGGGTGCCCAGGTGTTTCAAAATCCGGAGACGTGCCAGTCAGTTTGACCTGAAACTAACAAGGGATAAAAATCATTAGATACAAACTGAAACATGCCGGATGAAACCAGACAGTTCCATATATACGGCCCTGAAGCCACTTACAACGACATACAACTATAGAAGTTGTCTGCCAACAAGTCTTATAGATCATTCGGCTAAAACAAACAAAAAATACGTGAAACGTGCCGAACATGCATGCATGAAAAAAGTACGTTTGGACGAATCATAATTAAATGTAAGTTGGCCAAGCTCAGCAATCCAACCGAGTTGGGATCCATGATGAAGGAACATATAAGCAACCACGATCAAACTAATCTAAAGTTTGTATCTGTCGCACGATACTTAACCTTATCAAAGGTTAAACGTGGTTAACATGCACGAACCCGCAACACGTAGCAATCTAGATTGGACTAACTCGGCTATTATAAACGTAAGATCTATAAGAAAGAATAGAGTCAAACTGTATTAATCTAGATTGGACAAAAGAGTGTTACAAATATATAAAATATCTAAAACATGCAACACGTGATAAATTAATGAATCTACTAGATCTTGCCAAATCTAATAGAGCTGATAACTATCTTACTTTTGTTAAGCATATCGAGCGAACGCCTGCCGCACGGTATCAACTCGTAAACGAAACATAAGCGAAGATTTCGTGATTGTCAAGCAAGGATCTGCCGCACGATCATTGAAAACAAACAAGACTACTTGCATCAACATCTAAATCCACCGTATGATACTAGACATGATAACAAGGTTGTCGGGACTTACGGAAGTCGACGGATCGATGACTCCTCTCGAAGAACTCGACGACACGACAAGAGACTCGAAGTTGGCATGGGGCTGGTTATATTGATTTGGTTGTGAACACTTTTTACAATGGCCAAGAGTTTATATTTATACCCTGGTCATGACATGAGTCCTAAAAGGACACGGCTACAAAATATCAAAGGAAAACACGACATCTTTGACTTTAGTTTCCTTCAGAGTCTTTATTACCTTAATTATCGCAATCTTCATTACCCGATCGGTTCTTACTTGCCGCTTTTGTCGTTTCTTCAACGGAAAACCGTCCTTCCTCAGAATAGCCGACCGCACGATCATTTGCCGAATCTTTAGAAATTAGACGACCGCATGGACACTTGCCGAATGCCCCGATCACCTGTCTCTGCAAATTTACTACGCACTGGTCCACGTGTCATCTTCCTAAGCGTGCCAAAATCCAGTGTTAACAATTATGCAGAACTAAATTGTCGACGTAGACGCCTTGTACTAGGTGGTCGGAGCCTGTATAGCGAATGTACATGCCGTGCTTGGAGGTACTTGTCTTTAGAAATGCATTGCTGTTCAAAAAGAGGCAATCTACAGGTAACACAAAGAATGTGGAATCCTTGAATGAGGGTGCTTGACACTATGGATTGAATCTAAAATAGTAAAGAATGCATTAGAGGTTAAAAAATTATAGGGCGTTTATGATAATGAAAATAGAGGGTGATGAGAATACTTACACAGTTGGAGTCCATCTACTACATACATCGTCCCAAAAAAATGCAGACAACATTATGTGCGTATAATTTAGCTTTGGGGAATTGTTTTGAGTGAGGACTCACATATCTTGTGGAGATGTAACACATGAGAAAGTAACATACACCTGGATATTGAAGAACACACGGGTTGGTTGTATTGGTTGACCACTGCCCTGGATCTCTGGGATTAGATCACTTGCCTCCTTGTGTTGGCTCAAGAAGAAAAGAACCGGCTGATTACAGAACTAAATGTGAGTTAGCAATGGAAATACATGTAGCTTAATCTTTTAGAATTCATTGTAGAAGAAAAGCCAGATGGTATCATAATAATCATCGCTACAAGCACTTACGAAACGGAGCAGTTCAAAGCATCGTTATCAACAATGCTGACATAATAATGATCGCAATAAGCACTTACGAAACAGACCTGCTGAAAGCATTATTACAACAATGCTCTGTTTTCCAAAGGCAGCAACCTGAAGCAAGCAATGAATCCAACAAAGATTGGCAGGCAAATCAGCTCGGCATAAAGATAACGTGTTAGATCAATAATAGAAGGTAGACTCACAGAAACCAAACGAACTATCACTACTTATCTCTAGGAATTCAAGATAGCAACATAGTAATTATGTCCAAGGTATGAATTTCTCAGGAGGAACCGAGAAACTGTGACAATATAATTACACAATGATTATGTACATGTAAATGAACCATGCTTGTTCAGACCTTGTTTTTGTAGGATATATGCATGCAAAATTTTGTTTGTCATTACAGATTAATATATATAATTAATGGAACAGTAGAAAATATTTGAATCAATCCAAATTACGCATCAGGGCATATGTAGTGTGCCCCTTTCATGGAGCAAACATAGATCAAATCAGCAACCAAAAATTGATCGTAAAACGTTAGCAGTTCAAACCTTCATTGATCCTCATTGTGGATCAGCATCTTCATTATTCTAAATCATCAACATTCTAAGAGCCATAGATGGAGCAAAATTCACTGGTGGAAACAAAATATATCATGCCATAATGGGAACTACACGGACATAGAAGATTATGTATTTTGTCCTTTTCTCTGAAAAGTATCTTCTGTATCCTTACTACCAAGACTGAAATCAAGTCAGACCGTTCATAGTTATGATAAATAGACATGAACTATTTCCAGCACGGAAAAGCACCATATTGTAGATATTTTTTTCTTGCAGTGTCCCCCAATCAGAGAGCAGCAACCATAGCAACCATAGTTTATAATCCGCACTATAAGAAGTAAATAAAGTAAAGGGATAACCAAAAAACAACTATACAAATGCACATATACTGAAGACTTTCGATGTGGACGGCCGTGCTCCACTTGCTGTGCGAGATGTCCGTAGGCGCTGGCGTTGCCGTTGCAGGACTGACTGGTGAGAGCAGATGATTCACTTGTGTTAATAACCAAAGGTACCTATCTAGATCACAACGGAAGAGAGCAATACATGCAAAATAGGCAGAACACCCAGGGCGGGAGTGGTTCCTGACCTGGATTAGCGCTGGCGCTGGTGCGTCCGTGTAGATAGCCGGCCGAGTGGAGGTCGGGCTGCAGCAGCACCACGCGCGTAAGGGCGCGCCTATACCGGGGCTGGTCCCCATGGTAGCGCGGCCGAGGCACGGCGGTCGGCGCCCTGGCTGCCATGCCGGGGTTGGGCGCATTGTAGCTCCGCGGCAAGGGCTGCCCGCGCAGATGTGCCGTGACACCACGGCGTGGCAGCGCGGGAGGCGGCTATCCATGGCGGCGGAGATCCAGAATACGTAGGCGACAGGGACGGAAGGCGCGACGGCGCGAGGAGGACGGGCAGGCCGGGAAGCCGGCGCTGGCAGGGGCGGAGGGACCGAGGGGAGGGGAGGGGAGCTTTCGGAGGACGGCGTGGGGAGTGAGGGCGGCGCCGGAGACTTCGAGGGGAGGACGCCCTTCTTTTTTTTTTTGCGATTAGGACGCCCTTTGTTTTGTTCGGTGGAAGCGAGAAGGTTCGGGAGAGAGCTGAGGGCAAGGACGTGGACGGCAGCCGATGGATAGGTCAGGGATCAGACGGCCCAAACGTGTTCACTGTAGATATACAGTGAACTGAGAGAGGTAACCGGTCAAAGAACTGTTGATGTACAGTAAAAAAGTGCTCAGGTTTAAAGAGCTTTATAGATAGATAAATAAGGACTTGGCTGGTCACTGAGTAGTGACGTGTAAATGGACTACACTAAGCAGGTGCAAGCGTACTTGACATTTCCATAGACAATGAGCATATATGATCACTTATGCATTTGCACATAATAAATGAAATAAAATGAGACAATCCATACGTCAGTCCTATGCTCAATAATTTTTCCTCTCTTTTTAGATGTACGAAAAGAAGGTGACATAATGGAAATAGATACAAAGGCAAGGCATGACTTATAATGGTTACGACTGAATTGTTTATAGAATAATGGGATTTGCTAAATTTCAGTTGTCTGAATTTTAGTTTTCTTTCGGGCGACAATTATTACATATATTTTATACTAAAATTACAGTTTTAGTTCGTTGCAATTTATGTAGACACAGTTTGCAATTTTTTATTTCAGAAGTAAAAAACTTGTTACACAAAACTATAAACCTAACAAAATTTTATATATGTTGGCACAAAGATAATTTAACAATTACAATTATTTCTATAGGAGGACAAAGACAAAAATTTAATATCTTATAACACAAAGACAAATAACAAAATATAAACTTAACAACTACTCCCTCTGTCTCAAATTATAAGACTTTCCAAAAATCTTGGAGAGTCAAAGCATCTCAAGTTTGACCAATAATTATAGACAAAACTATCAAGATTTATGATATCAAATAGACATGCTATAAAAATATAATTGATAACGAATCTAACGATACTTAGTTGACATTATAAATGTTATTATATTATCATATAAGTTTGGTCAAACTTTAGATAGTTTGACTCTCCAAGATTCTTGGGATGTCTTATAATTTGGAACGGAGGGAGTAACTTATAGTAGTTGGTGTTATATTAGTGTTGACTGAAATCTTAAATTTCAGGCACCTGAACTATAGAAAAAGTAGTAGTATGTGTGTACAGGTCATAACCTAGGCCCAGCAGGAGCAGAACAGAGTGAGCCAGGAGGGGATGACACATTGACACCATCCGACCGACCCAATGTACTTTTTGCTTGGCTTATCTGTCGGTTTATCAGACACTAAAACTAAAACGGTGTTTTTTTTTCATAGAAAAACAACTAAAAACAACATCAGCTGGTTTATTAGCCACTAAAACGATCAGGCGAATATGATGAGCTAGGAGGTGCAGGTAGGTATATTTGCATGACGAGTTGGCGACGACGACGTGTACGTGCATGCCGTGTCGGCTGCACCTGCACCAGTGGCTGCCATGCATAACGCCTGATCGATTGAGACGACGACGATGCATGCCAGCAGTAGCAGTAGCCACTAGCTAGCCAGTAGGTCATACTCATCACACACCTATTTGGATGCATACAGCGCAGTAGACAAGCAATTTGTATACGTACCGGTCGGACGATGTCGTCGTTTGTGCTCTGATTTATGTACAGTACTTTTGAACTAACCTAACACACAGTGGCGGAGCGCCAGGAATTTTTAGAAGCTTAAACTATTCTTATTAAGTAAAAATATTTAACTATAAAATTACAAAATTCTATTTGATATAAAATAAATTTTAAACTTGGCCGTGGAGCCTGCCCGACTGCCCATGGTGGCCGGGCGGTGGCTCCGCCACTGCTAACACACAAAACAATCATTGATCCATTAATATTCGAGAATAAGTATTAGCTCTTGGATCTAAGGGGGGCACAATACAATACTGACGGAAGCCTTTTCGTCAGTACTGAACCCGTCACCGATCTCCTCCAGAAGATTTCATCGCTAAATGAGAAAGTGAATAGAGGTAACCACAAGTCCGATAGAGAAAATGACGTGCTCACACAAGCACTTGGAAACAAGGAGCACCCCGGTCGCACTAGAGGAGCCGGGATAGTTCCTTGGGAGAAAGAATTCGAAGGTGAATCTTCATCCTATAGGAGTCGGGCGAGGGCTAGAACGCAAAGAGAAGAAGAGCTCCAAAGGTTCCAAAAGGAAATCAAAGATAGTATGGAAGCTCGGATAGCTGCTCAAGTTGATGCACGAGTTACGACAGCTATGCAATCCATGTGTTCGACATAATCGTAGCCTATCCCGACTTTGAATAGCTCAGTGCCCAAGGGTCGTAGTAGTTGTGGCTTAACCCCTATGCTTGACGAAGAAGAGGTCAATGCTCCTCATCTGGTAGACAACATCACTGAACCTGTTAATGTTAGGTTGTATATCCGTCAATAGTGGATAAAATATAAGGTTGCGGTCGTACAAGCATTTCCAAGAGGAGACAACATCATTCATGGCAAGTCAATGCCACTTGTGTATGTCAGGGTCAGTATTGATAAGATCTTGGATAAGAAGTATAATAAGATACACATTGATTTCCCAGTGGAGGAAGATAGGCCGCGTCTAGCTCACAACTTGGGTACTCATGTGGCTTGACGCAAACACTTCATCAAGCTAGATGAGTAGCCATTTTTGAATGATGAGAATGACAGTGAATCATCGGCATTGTCGCCGCCAAGAGGTTACTCTCCCCTACGAGATCATGGTTCTCTCTCTCCTACCTTGAAAGAGAAGTCACCTCCTCCACTACCAAAGAAGAGCACACCTCCTCCACCGCCAAAGGAGAAGACTCCTCCCCACCGCCAAAGGAGAAGACTCCTCCTCCACCACCAAAGTCCAAAGAAGTGGGATCTCGACCTAGTGCTAGATCAGGTTCGACCTCGCAACACAAGAGGTCATCAGCTTCTGTTGGTAATGCTCCACAGACAAAGAAAAATAAGAAGGTGGGTGCTAGTGTTACGGGTAAGATGAAGGACCCGACTGTGGAGCCTATGTTGGGGATATTACCTGGCATATCCCCTGGGACTTTATGGGCCTGCCGACCAGAAGACGGCCCAGCCCGTGAGGCCTTGCGGCATGCGACCAACCCGTCATGCTCGCCAAGGACTCCAGAGTGCCTTGCTCACCAAGGAAGATCCTAGTATATAGACTCGAATCCCTTGCCTCAAGGGACCGATCGTAATCTGTTAGGATATGGAAATTGTAACCCTGCTCCCCAGCTATATAAGGCGAGCAGGGACCCCCTCAAAAGATCTCATCTACACCTCGTGTAACTAATACTCATATCAATCCAGCCACCAAAACAAAGGATGTAGGGTATTATGGCGATTTGCCGGCCTGAACCTGTCTAAATCGTCGTGTCTACGCTCTTTGTGTTACGCTTGATCGTCGTCGCCACACCTCCGCCTACAATCTACTACCGTAGGGTACCCCCTAGGTAGACTGCGACACATATTTCGTCGACAGTTGGTGCGCTAGGTAGGGGGTGTGTGCAACGACTCCATGGCTTGACAAGCGGTCATCATCCCTGATTCGATGGTCCTCCTGACGGACTGCACCGTGCTCCAGATCGGATCTATGTCTTGGACCACCGGATTCACACTGCGCGTGTCAGACACGCCATCACCAACGCATCGTCCCGCCATGCAAGAGTACCGCCCACGGAGGATCATCAGCCCCGACGATCTAATCGTCGCCATCGACCGCACCAATATCAACATCGACGACTGCATCAACCTCGTGCAGGCAGTGCAGCGCCGACTCCCTGGTGACCATGGTCACCAATCGCGTCGCCACCCGCGTCGCCATGGTGCTTCGACAAAGGTGACAACCATGCCGACCAGGGGTGCCCGTCCTCCTCCAATGATGCCTTACGGGCTCTACAACCAAGCGGCAGTCTCCCTGCGTGAGGCACTCTGACTGATCTCCAACCAGGCCCCAGCAGCACCGGTTGTCAACACGGTGATTATCTCCGCGATCCCTAGCGACTCTGATCAGACGGTGTCCTTCGATGGTATGGTCTCGTCTAGCTCCGCCGACTACACAAGGACCGAAACCGCCAACTCCTTCGGATCAACGAGCGGCTTCCCAAAATTCTCTCCGGAATTCAGAGGAATGATTTTTCAAGTTTCCGCCAACAGCGTCGCCCGCGACAATGAAACGGACGCCGAACGCACCGCCCGAGAATAGCACAATGCCGAACGCGTGCAGAGGCGTGATCTGGAGCACCGCGAATAGGAAAAGCGCGATCTCGAGCGCCGCGAGCAGGAACGTCTGGCACGGGAACAACGCGAGCGTGAGCAAAAGCATCACAATCGCCTCCCACGGCGCAACCTCCAGCAAGACTTCGACCAGATGGGTAACGTCCCAGTATAACCAACCCCTAGTGCGAATCTAGCGGTAGCCACCTGCGAGCTATCCAAGTTCCCCGTCATGCCCGAAGTAGAAAAGATCGAGGCCCACATCATGGCGGCTACGGTCCAGGTCAACAAGATGGGCGTCCCGCACGAATTCTCCGGCCAGTCTCACAGCAAGTACCATCCTCGAAGCCTCCAGAGGCAACGCCGACCAGGATCTCCATATTACGGTGACCAAGAGTATGATAAGCCCCAACACGATCGAACACCACCATCGGCATCTCGAGCCACAGGGGGACCGCGCCCCTTCTCTGCTCGCCTTCGCACAATCAAGTGGCCACAGAACTTCAGGGTCACGTTGGTGGAGAAAAGGACGGCAAGGCAAACCCAGAACAATGGGCGACCACCTACGAGATCGCCGTGTACGCCGCCGGAGGAAATTAAGATGTGATGGCCAATTACCTGCCCATGATGTTGTCGACCTCCACTAACAGCTGGCTGCAGAAGATCCCAGAAGGCAGCATTGACACCTGGGAAGAACTTAAGGAGGTCTTCGTCAAGGCATACAAGGCTACGTGCGTCCAGCCTCGAACGCGCTACGACTTGGAGAATGTCCTTCAAAGGAGCAGTGAAAGCCTCCGGGAATACATCAGGCGCTTCTCCGACAAGCGATTAAGCATCGCAGATATCTCTGACCCAGAGGCTATCGCCATCTTCTCCAACGGCCTATGAACGGACGAGCTCTGAAATAAGTTGGCCCGCAAGAGGATAACAACCATAGAAGACCTGATGACCATCGTGAATCCTTTTACCAACCAAGATGACGCTACCTGTAGCAGGGAGAATAGGTGGCGCCGCTCTCGTTCCCCGAAACACGCAAGGGATAGCAATCGCCGAACAGACTACCGCAGCGATAGAAGGCCCATCGATAGGGAGCGCGAACACCGAGATTACCGGTCGGGTAACTCGGAAGGCTATCGGCAGGGGTACGACTATAGGCGGGGCAACCCTTTGTCGCCAACACGGGCGCCCGTCCAAGGCGGAACTACGAAGCCAACTACGAGAAAATCCTTGATGACCAGTGCCCAATACATAAGAATTCCAAGCATTCTATGCGCGAATGTGAGGTCCTCGAGTCAGCAGTGTGGGGAAAAAGCGTTAAAAGACCGAAGTGCGAACACATGGTGAATAAGTACTCATGTATGTTCAGCTTTGATGATGAGTGATTGACCAACACGTGAGTGTTTCAGTTTGAGTGGCTTATCCTAACCTCTGTGAAAGAAGAAAACATGTGCTTGTCTATCGGCTTGTGGTGTGCAGGTGCTAAGCCTAGTGATAGTGGTCAATGGCGTGGAGAAGGTCGAGTAGAGGCTTGCCGTGCCGATGGACTCAGAGCGGTGAAGGGAGGAAGCGAGGCTCGGACTAAGGGACCATGGGCGCCGATGGACTAGCTGTGGTGGCTAGTACTTGGCACCGGCGAGTGCGAGAAGACATGGAGGTAGACCGAGTCGGCCGAGTCAAGACGGTGGACGCTCGAGTGGAGCGGAGGCTCAGGGGACTCGGAGTCCGACTAGGCGAAGACAAGGTGGCTCGCGTTGAGTGGTTTGGTGGTTTTGGCCTCAAAACCATCCGCGTCGGTTTCCAAGTTTGGGCCGCAAAACTCAGGGTTCGGTAGTTGAGCCCAAAGCTACCGGTGGCGGGTTTCCTGGGTTTGGGCCTCAAAACCTAGGTGGAGCTTCCGAGGAAGCGGGGATGGCACGTGGCGGAATCCTGGAGGTTGCGTCAAGGCGACGACAACTCCTGGCAGGAAGCGGGGCCATCCATTCAAATGAGTGGCTGAGAGTTACCGACTTGGATTACAATGTCTTAGGGCTAGGTAATTCGGTCTTGTATCTAGGGGGGGGTCTTTGGGAAATAGCCAAAGCCTTGTTAAATAGAGGATGAAGGGGTATCCTCATCCCATCTCTGGAACCCTAATCACTAGCCCCCTCTCTCTCTCTCTAGTTCATGAGATCCCTAGGTTGTTTCCACCAACCTTTGTAAGAACTTGGTTTTGCTACGAGGAATCGGAGGCCGTAACCTCCGTAAGCCATGGTGGCTTCGATTTTTTGATCGTGTCCCCGTTTTGCTTGTGTTCTTTGCATTTTGCTTTTGCTCCCTCTTTTCCCAAGATGATTTCTCTTTGTAGGGAGTAGATCTTGCAAATCCGTTTGAACCAAGTTGTGCGTAATTGTGAGGAGCTTCTTTGCACTGAAGGAATTCTCCTCAAACCTCACGAGTGCATAGATCGAGCGTTTTCTTTGCGAAGTTCTTCGTTCTTGAGCTTTTCCCCAAATCTCTTTTCCCCCTTTGCTCTAAGCCAAATTGAGCGATGATTTCTTCGGGATAGCTCCCCAACTGCACTAGGATCTTGCCTACAAAGTTTGGTTGCAGTTGGTGATCGTTTGGTTGAGTTTTGGGAAGATTTGGCGGAGTGGAAACGATTTTCGCGGGCTTCAACTTTTCTATTTGAGAGCGTCGGACCACCCTCCGGACGAGTTTTCCCTAAGCTCCAGACCATTGCAAGTGGTCCGGTGGTCTAGAATTTTCAAGTGTCAAGCAGCTAAGGGCGTCGGACCACCCTCCGGACCACCCAGCTTGTGAGCACCGGACCATAGGCAAGTAGTACGGTGGCTTTGCTGAGGGTGTCACTCACGTGTCGGACCAGGCTCATTAGTCCGATGGTGAGCGTCGGACCAGGTGTCCGGAGGTAGGGTGCTTGTTGTGTTCCTTTGCTCGGTGGCGAGTGTGAGCACCAGACTACTTTCCATAGTCCGACGGTGAGTGTCGGACTAGTTGTCCGGAGCCCAGGCACTCACTGGTTGATTTCTGTGGGAGCACCGGACTTCTAAAAGTGTCCATCGGACTAGTCCGGAGCCTCTGGCTCGGAGCTAAGGTGCTCACTGTATCGGCTTGTCCCGGTGGGTGAAGGCGTCGGACCTGAGCTCCAGACTACTTGATATAGTCCGGTGGCTCAGTCTCATCTGGTCCGGAGCCTCTATTGAGTTGCTGTTTTTCTCTGTTTGGGTTGCGTTTTGTTTCTCCGGGTTCGTGGCTAGCTCCGTTGTGTTCCTAGGACATCTCCTAGGACATCCACCCACTTGTGGGTCGTGAGCCTAGTTCTTGCTTTGGGTCGTGCTTGGGACAAGGGTCAAGATCTTCCGGAAGGAATTTTTATTTGGCTCCCATTCACCCCCCCTCTGGTCGCCGTTTTCGGTCCTTCACGAAGAAAGACGATGTCGACAAGGACAAGTACAAGGACCAAGAACCACCGACACCAGAGTTCCGAACAACATCAAGAACGTACTCCATCTTCGGGGGCAGCGTGGTCATCGAAGGGGAGAGACGACGCCGCCAAGTCCGCAAGGATGTATTTTCAGTCGCCGCTACAGGGGAGGACACGGCCAACGCTCGCTACCTCGACTGGTCAGAACAACCTGTCAGTTTCTCGGGGGAAAATGAGTGGACAGACTATACGTACCCCGGTCTCTTCCCCCTCATCATCGACCCAACTATCGCCATGTGCTGCTTCAGAAAGGTGCTGGTCGACGGCGGTAGCGCTATCAACATCATCTTCGCCAATGTGTTCCGTCAGCTCAACTACTCGAAGAAAGACCTCCTCCCGGCGAGTTTCCTTTTCTGGGGCATCATCCCAGATAAGTCATCTACATCGGTGGGCCAAATCACCCTCCCCGTGCAGTTCGGTGACCAGGACCACTTCAGGGTCGAAAACATCAACTTCATTGTCGTTGACTTCGAGACAGCCTACCACGTGATACTCGGTCGCCCGACACTCGCCAAGTTGATGGCGGTCTCGCACTTCACCTACATGGTGTTGAAGATCCCAACACCTCAGGGTGTCCTCAGCCTCCATACCAATCTGAAGATCGCATATGAGTGTGAGCAGCAGACAATCAACGCTGTCGAGAAACCCTCCATCCAGGACACGTACAACTCTGAACCTAGCGACAAACCCACTGCGAAGAAGATGAAGGAAGCAAGACCAACAATGACCAATGTCGACATCACCTGCAACTAGACATAGAGACTCTCATCCCGCAGCAGCGAGAGAAGGTTTAGAAGTTTAAAGCATTCCAATAAAGGTTGTACTATGCACCTCTCTAGTAATAAATAAAGGTGCGACGTGTGTTTTCCCTATACTTCGTTAAAACAATTCGACCTCTACAAAACGCTCGCGACGTTCGGCGACCTCTACAAAACGCTCCCATAGCGTTCGACGACCTCTCCAAAATGCTCCCATAGTGTTTGACGACCTCTCCAAAACGCATTACGGCGTTCTCTCCGAATAGTCTGGCCATAACCGGAAGCCCTCGATTCTGATCTAACGATTACCCATAGCGCATAGAAGTAGCTACCCTATATGCTATGATCGTATCGATAAGCCTCCCAAATGACGTCTCTCCGGCAACCGGGAAACATCATTTGGGCTGGAGGCCATGAGGTTATGTGCCCAGAATTTGTACACGACCACGGTACGGTCGATGACCCTACAAGCAGCATGGCTTTTTGCCCAGCGTCTGCAGGAATGGTCTCCACAGGCCCTAGTCACGCCATGATCGAGCCTCTCGGAAAAAGGTCTTGTCCCTAGCATCTCCCTAAGCATGCATGAGTTGCTTGCCCTCTACACCGTGGGTTGCCAACAACGTACCTCCTTGGCAATCCCCATGGCACCTATGCGTGCAGAGACTCCAAGTCCTACGATCTGGGCCATGGGGAACCCAAGGCCGAATGATTCATCGCTACGACTCATGACTTAGCAGGCACGACATTACATACAAGTGAAACAAAAGCTCACCGCCTCGGATATTATACAGCTTTGCAATTTTTCACTTACATGTCCGATAACTTGTATCTTGGATACAAACTATGGCTGCCTCACAGCAAACAAGTCTACATCCCTAACAACAGCCTCCGCCACTGGCTCCGCTCCAACCTCCAGGCGATCCGCCGCCCCGCCCGACGTCACCACCGCAAACCCTGTCACCACCCGACCAAGATCCAGCTACACGATACGCACAAAACAAAGGACGCATACCAAACAAAAGATGTTCGGGCAAATACATATCACAATAGTCCACGACAACCATCTCAAATATCAAAAGAGAAAAGGCCACCGTCTGGATCAGTCATGCAACATTACATCCTCATTCTACTAATACGATAGGTGACCCTATCACTAATGTTCCTAGTCCAGAGCTCGAATTCATGCCGAATACGACACTCTGAACTACAGTACATGATGATCCCAGCCAGGTCGCTACCCGACGGCCCAAAACATCGGCACTCCTCCCAAACGCAAACATAAGGATCATTGACAACCAACCCCGGTACGTCTTCCGGGTAGCATATCCTCCTCCGTCGCCCAATGACATAAAGATCTTCGCGGACTAAAAGCGAAGGCGGCATAAGTAATGATTGCCCCACCTACCATCTAGCAATACGTCGCCGCTAAGACGATCGAAGAGAGCGAGTGCTTCTAGGTTCGTCGGGTTCGAGCAATACAACATCATGGCTCTGAAGTACATCGTGCCATCATCTCGAGCCGTGATCGCATGGCCGATAAGTGCCTGACCCTCGGGATCCTATCCCCACAACATCAACCTCTCCACGCCGAAAAAGCACAAGGCCTCTCGGTGCTTGGCCATGAAGAAGCGTTGCTCGAAGTTGGGCTCCAGCAAAGGGCGATAAGGTCGATAGTAGCGCTGAATCCGTCGGAGGGACAACAGCCAAATCATCATACTGTCATCACAAATCCCACGAAAAACACGGTAGACCCGACGCAGATTCAGGTACTCAAAAACGTTGTCACCATTGTCGACGACACAAAGAAGGATCTGGAAGACAAAGTCCTTTGGCAGCATCAACAGGGCACCGAACGCTACAGCAAGACACGCGCGATCTGCATCCATCTCTCTAGCCAAGCTAGCACACCCCCCGGGGTCCTCCTATCGACAATGGAAGCCCTCCAACTCCGCTTATTCCTTGTGGTAGGCAAACATGAAGAAACTAGACAGGGCGGCTGAGAGTCGCTCTGGTCCACCAACATATATAACACAAAATCACCGTCTCCTTGCGTCCTACGCACATGTGCCCCTAGGGTAATGAGGATACAACTCTTTGCATCTTGGACACACCCTTTGGGTTGTAAAGACATGACCCTTCGCTTCCTGTCGCCGCCAAGTCCGCCTTTTTTTTATCAAACGACGCGATGCTTCGCCTCCCAGGGTTTTTGGGAAACCGCAACGGCCAAATGCGGGACTGCCACGATGCCCAACTCCTGCGCCTCAACTTGGGCCGCTAACAATGTGGTTAATTCGGCCCACTTACTCCATTCTGTCTCATTCTGTATTTATTCCCAAATAACCTCCTTAATTTATGATTACTGATTTCCAAAATTCCGCTAACACAACAGTGTCGGGGACTGGATACATAACCTTGTCACGAGTTTACACAACAGTGTCGGGGACTGGATACATAACCTTGTTACGAGTTTTTTTTCCGCAGCTACAATATCTCTGCTACAGTAAACTGGTCGACAAAACTCCGTCAATCACCGGGAGCGGCAACACCTGGGGACTTCGTCTACCACAAAACACGACTCAGGCACCTGGTCGCCAACTCCTGACCAGGCTCGAGGACTTCGTCCAACTATGCACACCGAAGTGACGCTCGGGAACTACGACCACGATACACGGAAGGCGACACTCAACAGCAAATACTCGGGACTGAAACTCGGGGACTGCGAACAAAATAGAGCAATATGACCCTGATACAAGAACCTCCCAGCTCCTTACATCAGGCTCGGGGACTACGGGTATTCGTAGTCATTTTTTACCAAACTTATATTTCAATCTTCGGTTACAAGTTTTACGCATTCTTTACATTTTATAAAGCTTGGCAACACATGCATACTTCACCTACTACCAAGCTCGGGGACTAAGAGGGTACACTTCACCTCGCGGTGAATATATTGATTTGCTTCTCGGCAAGATCTGTTGTTGTTTTTTTGTTTTTACAGAACCTAAGAGGGTACACTTCACCAGGAAAGTACTTTTCAAAAGTTTTTCTTCTTCAGCACGTCACAATCTTGTGACGAATAGCTGAGAGATCTCTAGTGTTTTGGATAATTGATGAAACCTAAAGTACTAACCTAGCTCTAACTGTTTGAGTAGGTCTAGTACACACATGGAAGATGGTGACAAGTGATGGAGCAAGCAAGGAAGCAAAGTGATTGCAAGAGCTCACACTTGGAGAAGAAGGCAAGTGGAAAGACCCTAAGCTAAACAAGGAAAAGGTATATGCTAGGGATTTTCTTTTTGTGGTCAAGACAACAAGTGGGTGTGATCACTTTTAGGATAGACAACCGTACTATTAAGAGGGGAAATTCAAAAGTGGTTGCGGTTTGTCAAGTGCCACTAGGTGTTATCTATATTGCATGTGCATTTAGGACCTAGTGACATACACCATGCTAAAAGACAAGTAAAACATGCCAAGTCTGCTTACTAAAGTGGATACTTAGTGCTTGGCAACTTTGGAGAAAAGGTAGAAGAATTAGAGAAGAGAAGAGGGCGTCAGACGCTACAGCTTAGGGTGTCGGACGTTGTCCGACGCGTCGGACGATGGCGCCAGACGCTGGCGTCAGCATGACGTAGTGTCTGGCGGCTTCATCAAGGTTTCCAGGGCGCAACGGACACTGTCCGTCGGACGCTGTCCGTCGGACGCAGGTGGAGCGTCCGTCGGCCTACCAGAGAGCTCTGCAAACAAAGCAAAGCAAAGACGAGGCGCCGGACGCTGAGGAGCACCTGTCGGGTAAGCAACAGACGCGTCCATTGGAAAGTGGAGCTCTCGGGTTGCTCTCTGTTTCTCTGTGATCGGGCGTCAGACGATCACGTCGGACGCTGGCGACGGAGCATTCATCGCCCATGCATTAGCCCAATGGCTAGTTCTGACAAGGCGTCGGACGCTGCGTCCGTCACACCCGTTCCGAGCGTCCATCGCCAACTTAAAGGAGCAACAGCTAGAAGACTTTGAGGGGAGTTATAAATATGTGTTGGCCGGCTAGGGGGTGGCTCTCTCGCACATTTGAACATTTTGAGACTCCTTTGAGCTGAGCAAATTCCCTCTCACTCATCTCCATGCTTGGTTAGTGAATTTCCAAAAGAGATTGAGTGATCCAAGTGCATTTAGCATATAGCTTGCATCTAGTGGCACTTGGAGGCGTTCTTGCTGTGGATTTCTTGTTACTCTTGGTGATTGCCATCACCTAGATGGTTTGGAGCAGCGGAGGTAGATCGAGAAGCTTGGTGATTGTGCTTCGTCGACTACAAGTTGATTGTGAGGGGTTCTTGTGCCTTCCCCGCGGGAGATCGCAAAGGTAACTCTAGTGGATTGCTCGTGGCGTTTCAATAGCCTCATCTTGTGTTGGTTGTGCGGCACCTCGTGACTGGTTTGGCGTGTGATGCCAATTAGCACGTGAACCTCCAAGTGAGTGTCTTGCTACAACGGGGACTAGCTAGTTGGCGAACTAGTGAACCTCAGAAGAAAATCAAGTGTCAACCATTGTCTCTTGTGATTGTGTGATCTCATTGGTATTCACTTGATTGGTTCATCCCCTACAACTGCACGGTGGTATAATCTCCTTTCCCATCTTTGCATTACCTTATTCATACTTGTCCTAGTATATTAGGTTGTGCCTAGAGGGCTACTAGAATTGAGTAGGCATTGTGTGACCCTAGAGCTTATTAGGATAGAAATTGTGGTTAGGTGGCTTTGCATCTCCTAGTAGGCTAGTGCAAGTCAAGCTTCGCTTCATTGTTATCTAACTTGTTGTTGAGTTTGTTTTTAGTTTTCGATTTAGGCTATTCACCCCCCTGTAGCCATCACTTAGGACCTTTCAAGTGTATCGGAGCTAGTACACCGTTGATTTGAGGCTTAACAACCTACAGTGTGAAGATGGCTCATATCAACAACATGAAGAAGCCACCCAAGTTTGATGGCTCAAACTATGGCTATTGGAAAGTCAAGATGACCGCTCATATCAAGTAAATTAGTCGGAAAGTTTGGCTTGTGGTGGACAAGAAATTTGAAGTGGCAAGTGAGGCGGCTCCCACTCCACAAGAGGAAGAAAAGTTGCAACACAATGATATTGCTCTTAGTGCTATTCATAAGGCACTTGATGAGAAAGTGTTTGAGAAAATTAAGATTCTTGAGAGTGCTCATGAGGCTTGGAAGAAGCTAGAAGAATCATTTGAAGGCACTCAAGCCGTCAAAAGTGCAAAGTCATACATCCTCAAAGAAAAGTTTGCAAGCTTCAAGATGAAGGATGATGAGAATGTGCCGGAGATGTTCCATAGGCTACAAGTGCTAGTCAATGATCTCATGGCTCTTGGTGAGAAGGTTGAGGACAAGGACTTCTCTCACAAGTTCTTGAGAAGTCTCCCACCTCGGTTTGAGACTCTTGTGACCTTGATCGTGAGAGGTGGATTGGACACCGTGACTCCTAATCAAGTCTTGGGAGATGTAATGACACAAGATGCTTACCGGGACAACAAGGAAGAAGATGTCAAGAAAGAAGAAAAGAAAGATGAGAAGAAGAAGAGCATAGCTTTCAAAGCTACTTCAGCTCACAAGAGCAAGTTGTTGGTATTTCTTATGACTATTGGATAAATCCGCAAGCGCATAGATTATACCGTTGTAGCACTTCACCTAGGAGTATTCCGGGGTATCGTATTTATATTCTCCCAAAGGAAAGCAGAGCTAGAACTAATAATAAAAAGAGATCCTAGAGATCACCTCAATTTAGTACCAACTAGTGTAAGGGGGTAATCTATATAATGATATGAAGGTGATGATGTAACAAACTGGTAAAGATAAGTAAGAGATGACTAGTGAGTATAACTATGCGGGAGGACAACGAGAGAGTAAAAGGACTACTAAGATTCCAACTCTACCTTTGTGGATTTAACTATGACACTTAGCTAAGACAAACATCAATTGATTCCTCAATACAAGTATGCTAGGCGAGGGGATAGATCAGTAAGAGGACAAAACTCCTACCGGACCGCGCCCTCTTCTTACGGGGCCTTATCTTTTAAGAACTTTCCTATAAACACGTGGTGAAATACAAAGACTAGACAAGGCTATCACCTCTTGCTAGCTACCACAAACAATCCGTGCAACAAGCGACAACCAAAGGTGAGATTAAGTATAAGCTCCATGCTTACACTTATTCTTACTACTCTAATCGTGTATACGACAACTAGAGCAACCTATAACAGGCGATGATCACATATAGGAAAGTCCACAAGGATCTCAATCTAGTTTATAACAACTAATTGATAAGATAAATCACAACAATACTATAGCAAGTATAATATTGCACAAAGTAAAGACTAAGTAAAGTAAAGAAGGAATATTTCATTAAATAAGCAAAGTCTTACAAAAGGGAAAAGATACAAGAGCTTATATCGGATCCTCCGGGAAGACAATTCCGGAAAGCCCGAGCAAAGCTCAACTCAACTCTAACTCCCACACTAGAGAACACCACTAGACTAATCTCCACTTGATAACAAAAGTGGCTTGTATGGATTACATCATGATTAGAGAGGGAGGTCTAGGCCTCTATTTATAGTGGGGTGGAGTATGGGCACTCCAGCATCATGTCATCGATCCAGGGAACTTCAATCCTCCTCCCTTGGATCAAACCGTCATACAACCGCCTAGGATGGATAGCTTGGATTTCCAACATGTGTAACTTGATATGGCAGTTGAGGGGGGACCCAACCGACCAAGGGAGTGGATCGGACGATCCACCCTATGGCTAGTGGGCCATCCCCTGGTCTTGTGGGTGTGACCCCACTGATCAGGGTCTGAGTGGGGGCCAGGTGGGCTCGGGGGGGGGGGGGGGTCGGCCGACCCCCCTAGGGGTCCCTAGACCACCTTGTCCATCCTGGTGCTGGTCCCACCTGTCATGTGAAGTGGTTGTTCATTCTGAAGTGTTTGTCGTGTTGATCTCTTTGGTGTGGGCCCATGGATCCTTGTACATTGCTTGTGAGCCGTTAGGGAAAACACAAAGTGATCTGATGGTTGAGAATCACTCTGAAGGGTTTCTCCTAGATCATGGCCGAGGGGGAGACTTGGTGGGTCCACAGTGGGGCCGACCGACCCCCTATGTGGGTCCCACTAGGTCTCTTTTGTTCCATTTCTTCATATCTGTATTAAAATATTCATGGACATGTGGAACTTGTTATTTAATAAAGAATGCTCATGTGATGATTGTTTCCTCCTTGATCTCGAGTTATTGGCAACATTTTAGTTATATAAAAGTAGGTCATAATTTGTGCCAACACAAGGGCAAAGCCAAAATTGAAGAATCAAGTGAGGATGAAGACTCAAGTGCTAGTGAGGTTGATGAAGAAGAAATGGCTCTCTTTGTGAGGAAATTTGGAAGATTCATGAAGAAGAAGGGCTATCATGCAAGAAGGAAGAAAACATCTTCCAAGAACTTTGATGAGCCTAGGAAGTGCTTCAAATGTGGAAGCTTTGATCATCTCATTGCTCATTGTCCATACAATAGTGACAAGGATGATGATGTTCACAAGAAAGAGAAGAAGCCCACCTTTGACAACAATAAGAAGAAGGGGTATTCTCACATAATGACTTGGAATAGTGACTCTTCTTGTGGTGAAGATGAAGATAATGAAAATAAGACATCTACCAAAAAGAAGGCTTTTGCTAGTATTGCTATGAAGGACAAGATCTCTCTATTTGACGCTTCATCATCATGCTTCATGGCTAAGTACATTAAGGTACTTTCTCATGATGAGAGTGAGAGTGAGAGTGAGGAGCCCTCAAAGGAGGAACTCATGACCATGCTTGAACAAGCTACGGATTACATTGACAAGAAGAGGAAGGAGTGCAAGGAATTGCGCAAGACCAATGTGGCTCTTGAGCAAAACCTTGATGAGGCCATAGCATCTCATGAGAGGCTAATGGAAGCCCATGAGAAGCTAGTGAAGTCTCACACTAAGCTTGAAAGAGCTCATTCCTCTCTCCTTGATCAAAGTAAGAAGGAGATTGTTCAAACATGTGACATGTGAGTTACTTGTGATATTCTTGATGAATCATTTTATGCTCCTATCATTGTTGCTCCCACTAACCCCAATTGTAGCACTACCACTTCTACTTCATCTACTAGTGATGGTTTCACTTGTGATGCCTCACTAATGGTGGAAAATGAAACCCTCAAGAAGGAGGTTACAAAGCTCAATCACTCCTTAGCTAAGGCTTATGGAGGTGAGGACCGCTTGCTTATGTGCTTGGGTAGCCAAAGAGCATCTCTCTACAAAGAGGGATTGGGCTATACCCCCAAGAAAGGCAAGGCCGCCTTTGCTCCTCACAAAACTCATTTTGTGAAGAACACCAGTAGCTATTCCAAGATTTGCAAGCAAGTTGGTCACAATGAGCAAGCATGCAAGAACAAGAAGGCAAAGCAGGACATATCCTCTATTAGAGTTGATTCATTATATTTTCTTTCCAAGGGTGCTAATGGTATTCATGCCAAGTTTGTTGGTGTACCATGGATGGCTTCCAAGAAGTCCATTTGGGTACCAAAATCCTTTGTAACTAACCTTGGAGGACCCAAGCAAGTTTGGGTACCTAAAAATAATTGTTCTCTCTTGTAGGTTAATTATAAAGCCAGAGGGAGGCATTGGGTGCTTGATAGTGGCTGCACTCAACACATGACCGGAGATGGAAGAATGTTCAACTCAATCAACCAAGATAGTGATCATGGCTTTGATAGTATCACATTTGGTGACAATGGCAAAGGCAAGGTGAAGGGGCTTGGAAAGATTGCTATCTCCAATGATCTTAGCATTAGCAATGTGCTTCTAGTTGAAAGGCTTGAGTTCAACTTATTATCGGTTGCCCAATTGTGTGATCTCGGTTTCAAGTGCACATTTGGTGTTGAGGATGTGGAAATCATAAGTGTGGATGGTGCAAATATGATCTTCAAGGGATTTAGATATGAGAATCTCTATCTTGTGGATTTCAATGCTAGTGAGACTCAACTCTCAACTTGTCTCATCACCAAATCTAGCATGGGTTAGCTATGGCATAGAAGGATTTGTTGGGGATATAACCTCGGCATATCCCCAGGGACTTTCTTGGGCCTGCCGACCAGGAGACGGTCCAGCCCACGAGACCTTGCGGCACACGACCAGCCCGTCATGCTCCCTAAGGACTCCTAAGAAGAGTTGCTCGCCAAGGAAGATCCTAGTAGATAGACTCGGATCCCTTGCCATAGGGAACCGATAGTAATCTATTAGGATATGGAAATTGTAACCCTGCTCCCCGACTATATAAGGCGAGCAGGGACCCCCTCAAAAAACCTCAGATAACCTCTCTTAGATCATCTACAGATCTTGTAACCTGATATACAAGATCAATCTAGCCACCAGAACGCATGACGTAGAGTATTACGGCGGTTTGCCAGCCCGAACCTATCTAAATCGTTGTGTCTACACTCTCTGTGTTACGCTTGATCGCCGTCGCCACACCTCCGCCTAACAATCTACTACCGTGGGGTATCCCCTAGGTAGACTGCAATGCATATCTCGTCGACAGGCTTGGACATGTTGGCATGAAGCAATTGAACAAGCTAGTCAAGCGTGATCTTGTGAGAGGCTTGAAAGATGTCTCATTTGAGAAGGACAAGCTATGTAGTGCATGTCAAGCAAGAAAACAAGTTGGCAATACTCATCCAAAGAAGATCATCATGAGTACAAGCAAAGCATTTGAGCTCTTGCACATGGATCTCTTTGGGCCAACAACATATGCAAGTATTGGTGGAAACAAGTATGGATTTGTGATAGTGGATGATTTTACAAGATATACATGGGTATTCTTCTTGAGTGACAAGATTGACACATTTGATATCTTCAAGTCATTTGTCAAGAGGTGCCAAAATGACTTTGAAACAACTATCAAGAGAGTTAGAAATGACAATGGGAGTGAGTTCAAGAACACAGGAGTTGATGAACTTTGTGATGACTTTGGAATCAATCATCAATTCTCTCCAAAGTACACTCCACAATCCAATGGGATAGTTGAAAGGAAGAATAGAACCTTGATTTACATGGCAAGATCAATGTTGAGTGAATACAATGTTAGTCATTCCTTTTGGGCCGAAGCTATCAATACAGCTTGCTACTCTAACAATCGTCTCTATTGTCATGGAATGCTTGAGAAGACCCCATATGAGCTCTTGAATGGAAGAAAGCCAAACATTGCTTACTTTTGGGTATTTGGGTGCAAATGCTATATATTGAAGAAAGGCACAAGGCTAAGCAAGTTTGAAAAGAAATGTGATGTGGGCTTTCTACTTGGTTACTCTACATCAAGCAAGGATTATAGAGTTTGGAACTTATCTAGTGGAATTTTTGAGGAAGTTCATGATGTGGAATTTGATGAAACTCAAGGCTCTCAAGATGAACAAGAAAACTTGGATGATGTGAGAGGTGACAAGTTGGTCAATGCAATGAAAGATATGGATATTGGTGACATTAGACCAAGACAAGTTCAAGATGAAGATGAGGATCAAGTGACCATTCCAAGTGATCAAGCTAGTGGTTTTCCAACTCAAGATCAAGCAAGTACTAGTGAAGCTCAAGATCAACAAGAGGCTAGTCCATCATCATCTCAACCGAATGCTCAAGATACTCTCATGCAAGTGCTCCAACCTACCAATATTGCAAGAGACCATCATCTAGATCAAGTTATTGGAGGCATTCAAAGTGGTGTTCAAACAAGATCAAGATTGGCTTCATTTTGTGAGCATTATTCTTTTGTCTCATCATTTGAACCAACCAAGATTGATGAAGCTTTGAAGGATGTGTATTGGATAAATGCTATACATGAAGAGCTTAACAACTTCACAAGAAATCAAGTTTGGGAACTAGTGGATAGACCAAGAAATCACAATGTCATTGGAACCAAATGGGTATTCAAGAACAAGCAAGATCAAGATGGAATAATGGTGAGAAACAAAGCAAGACTAGTAGCACAAGGGTACACTCAAGTAGAGGGTCTTGACTTTGGGGAAACATATGCTCCGGTGGCAAGATTAGAGGCAATTAGAATTCTATTGGCCTATGCATGTGCACACAACATCAAGTTATACCAAATGGATGTCAAAAGTGCATTCTTGAATGGGTATATCAATGAGGAGGTATATGTTGAGCAACCACCCGGGTTTGAAGATACAAAGAAGCCCGACCATGTATTCAAGCTCAAGAAGGCTCTCTATGGTTTGAAGCAAGCACCTAGAGCATGGTATGAGAGGTTGAGAAGTTTTCTCCTCTCTAAGGGATTCAAGATTGGATTGGTTGACACCACCCTATTCACCAAGAAGATTGGAAGTGACTTGTTTGTCTTGCAAATCTATGTGGATGATATTATCTTTGGGTCTACAAATCAAGAATTGTATGAAGAGTTTGGTGAAATGATAGAAAATGAATTTGAGATGTCCATGATTGGTGAACTTAGTTACTTCCTTGGACTCCAAATCAAACAAATGAAGAATGGTACATTTGTGAGTCAAAGCAAGTACATCAAGAACATGATGAAGAAGTTTGGATTAGAAGAGGCTAAAGGCATTAGTACTCCCATGGGGACTAATGGACATTTGGATAATGACACAAGTGGCATGATGGTTGATCAAACACTCATCGGTCAATGATTGGAAGTGTACTCTATGTGATCGCATCAAGACCGGATGTCATGTTTAGTGTATGCATGTGTGCAACATTTCAAGCTTCTCCTAGAGAGAGTAATGTGAAGGACACAAAAAGAATATTGAGATATTTGAAGCATACACAAGATGTTGGACTATGGTTTCCAAAGGGGTCAAGATTTGAGTTGATTGGATATTCAGACTCCGATTATGCGGGATGCAAGGTTGATAGGAAGAGCACTAGTGGAACATGTCAACTATTGGGATGATCACTAGTCTCATGGTCATCCAAGAAACAAAATAGTGTGGCACTCTCTACCGCCAAAGCAGAATACATTAGTGCTGGGAGTTGTTGTGCACAACTATTATGGATGAAGGCCACCTTGAATGACTATGGAATCAAATTCAAGAAGGTTCCCTTGCTATGTGACAATGAAAGTGCGGTGAAGCTTACAAGCAATCCCATCCAACACTCTAGAACCAAGCACATAGATGTGAGACACCATTTCATAAGAGATCATCAACAAAAGGGTATATGATAGGGCTTTTCTTTTTGTGGTCAAGACACCAAGTGGGTGTGATCACTTTTAGGATAGACAAACATACTATTAAGAGGGGAAATTCAAAAGTGATTGCGGTTTGTCAAGTGCCACTAGGTGTTATCTATATTGCATGTGCATTTAGGACCTAGTGACATACACCATGCTAAAAGACAAGTGAAACATGCCAAGTCTGTTCACTAAAGTGGATACTTAGTGCTTGGCAACTTTGGAGCAAAGGTGGAAGAATCAGAGAAGAGAAGAGGGCGTCGGACGCTGCAGCTGAGGGCGTCGGACGCTGTCCGACGCATCGGACGATGGCGCCGGACGCTAGCGTCAGCATGACGTAGTGTCTGGCGGCTTCATCAAGGTTTCCAGGGCGCGACGGACGCTGTCCGTCGGACGCAGGTGGAGAGTCCGTCGGCCTTCCAGAGAGCTCTGCAAATGAAGCAAAGCAAAGACGAGGCGCCGGACGCTGAGGAGTGTCTGTCGGTTAAGCGACAGACGCGTCTGTTGGAAAGTGGAGCTCTCGGGTTGCTCTATGTTTCTCTGTGATCGGGCATCAGACGATCGCGTCGGACGCTGGTGACGGAGCGTCCGTCGCCCACGCGTCAGCCCAACGACTAGTTCTGACAAGGCGTCGGACGCTACGACAGAGCATCCGTCGCCCCCGTTCCGAGCGTTCGTCGCCGACTTAAAGGAGCAACGGCTAGAAGACTTTGAGGGGAGTTATAAATATGTGTTGGCCGGCTAGGGGGTGGCTCTCTCACACATTTGAACATCTTGAGACTCCTTTGAGCTAAGCAAACTCCCTCTAACTCATCTCCATGCTTGGTTAGTGAATTTCCAAAAGAGATTGAGTGATCCAAGTGCATTTAGCATATAGCTTGCATCTAGTGGCACTTGGGAGGCATTCTCGCTACGGATTTCTTGTTACTCTTGGTGATTGCCATCACCTAGATGGTTTGGAGAAGCGGAGGTAGATCGAGAAGCTTGGTGATTGTGCTTTGTCGACTACAAGTTGATTGTGAGGGGTTGTTGTGCCTTCCCCGCGGGAGATCGCAAAGGTAACTCTAGTGGATTGCTCGTGGCGTTTCAATAGCCTCATCTTGTGTTGGTTGTGTGGCACCCGATGACGGGTTTGGCGTGTGATGCCAATTAGCGCGTGAACCTCCAAGTGAGTGTCTTGCCACAACGGGGACTAGCTAGTTGGCGAACTAGTGAACCTCAGAAGAAAATCAAGTGTCAACCATTGTCTCTTGTGATTGTGTGATATCATTGGTATTCACTTAATTGGTTCATCCCCTACAACTCCACGGTGGTATAATCTCGTTTACCATCTTGTCATTACCTTATTCATACTTGTCCTAGTATATTAGGTTATGCCTAGAGGGCTACTAGAATTGAGTAGGCATTGTGTGATCCTAGAGCTTATTAGGATAGAAATTGTTGTTAGTGGCTTTGCATCCCCTAGTAGGCTAGTGCAAGTCAAGCTTCGCTTCATTGTTATCTAACTTGTTGTTGAGTTTGTTTTTAGTTTTTGATTTAGGCTATTCACCCCCCCTCTAGCCATCACTTAGGACCTTTCAATAGCCACGACATCCAGCGAGATGACCTGCTCGCCCATCAACCTTCGACGCTCTCGACCAGTCCATCCTAGTCGGGAGGCCTCTCCGAGCAGTGCCTCGACCAGGCGACCTGGTCAGGCCTCTGCTAGGACGACTGGCGTAAAGGCGACCAGTCAAACGCCTCCAAGGACGATGCCGCGGGCTCGCCAAAAGAATGCAACGTGCTCGGGGACTTGTTGGGGATATTACCTCGGCATATCCCCAGGGACTTTATGGGCTGCCGACCAGAAGACGGCCCAGCCCGCGAGGCCTTGTGGCACGCGACCAGCCCGTCGTGCTCGCCAAGGACTCCAGAGAGCTTTGCTAGCCAAAGAAGATCCTGGTGGATAGACTCGGATCCCTTGCCTCAAGGGACCAATCGTAATCTATTAGGATATGGAAATTGTAACCCTGCTCCCCAGCTATATAAGTCGAGCAGGGACCCCCTCAAAAGATCTCATCTACACCTCGTGTAACCTAATACTCATATCAATCTAGCCACCAAAACACAGGACATAGGGTATTACGACGATTTGTCAGCCTGAACCTGTCTAAATCGTCGTGTCTACGCTCTCTGTGTTACGCTTGATCGCCATCGCCACACCTCCGCCTACAATCTACTACCGTAGGGTACCCCTAGGTAGACTGTGACGTATATTTCATCGACAGCCTCCAAGCAAGGCCGCCAAAATTGCCTTCTTTAATCGAATAGCTAGTACACCTAAGTGGAGAGTATAGAGCGAATTTGAAAGGAAAAACGACAGTGAGAGTAATCAAACCAGAGGTAGAGAAATACACACCAAATATTTGCATGAGATACAGAACTTGACCAACAACATGGGCGTATCCATGGAAAGGGCCACAAATATCTATTACGAAACAAGAGAATTTGAATAGCCAAGGTAGCATGCAAGTATTCAAGAGGCAAGCCTTTGGTCGCCATTGAACAAGAGTATAGAGATTTGGCAACATACATGCGACAGTTGCATGATTATTACACCATGGATACTGCTAGCGAAGTCTGTCTGTTTTGAAGTTTGCATCCCTCCCGGACTGATTTTTAATCATCTTGAAGAAACGGTGCATACTATTTATTATGAAGACCTGTTTCATCTCTTCCAACGACGCTCGCTCGATACACAGATTTTGATGTTATGGTCTATGTAAGTACCGTACCCTGACAACGTTATAATAAACTACGTGATCTGCATTGGAATATATCCTATGCTTATTATGCAGGTGTATGAAAAAATGGTGCCTAAAGACGCGATAGAGAAATATAGACTTTTTGGATCCCATATTTATAAATTAGACAACATGCACCGCCGGTCTTCAAGATGACTATGTACCAACACGTTTGAAGATTGAGTTTGAAAGTATGTTCAGAAACAAAAAAACAAACATACTTCTACCCTACAACTGCAAGTATGTGTTCTCGACCTTATTTTAGTGTTTCTTTTCTTGATATGTCATTCAATAACATTGACTTTGTGATTGTAGCAACCATTTCGTCCTCGTAGATATAAATCTTCAAGATTCACATAGCGAGGTGCGGGACTCAAGAAAAAAGTCACTCTCTTTCGATCCCCTAGTCAAAGTGTTGAATAATTAAGTAAGTGAACCCAATATCACAACACTTTCTAATCGCACAGGATATTGTAATGTCCTAGGCCTTCACACTTCATTTACATTGTCACGTAGAATGAAGGCATTACTTGATTGGAGAAATCTCGATATCAAGATGCAAAAGAAATGGAGTGCCCTATTTATTGTGAAGTATATGAAGGATCTCAAGACCCTAGATCAACCAATGGGGAACAACGAATATGGGTTCTATGTGATGTGGGAAATGCTTGTCTACTTTGGTGCAAACACAAAAAATGGAGATGAAACGGTACGTAGGCGTCCCATTTCTATTGTTTTGTCTTACGTATGTGCATCTCAATATCATCTTGCTTCAATTACAGCGCAAAGCAAACAATCACAACATATTGCTAGATTTTGAGATAAGAGGAATTCAAGAGGAGCTAGCAAAGTTTTTGACGGACGAGATATTGAGCAAGAAAGGATCATTCTCCATTGCGAATACTAAGAAGTTCAAGGCGCAGTACGGAAGAGACCGTATTGATAGGTTATTTAAAATGCGACAATTAATTCGATACTTTAAGTTTTTCGGAACTTTTGTAATATAAATGTTGATGGGTTTGTATTATCGCTGGTCCATAACCACCATCACATCAATATCAAATTGTTCGATAGCAACCACCTCCACCTCCCCAGCCTCCCTCTCCCCACCAGCTCCACCCTAAACCCTAAACCTCAAATGAAAATAAAACAATTATTAAAATGCAAATTGTAAAAATTATATCACTACATGTTCAAAGAAAACCGGCAGTGATATAAATTATACACAACCGGTTGGTTACAAGAACCGACCGTGATGACTCCAGTATCACTGCCGATTTGTAACATAAACCGGCAGTGATATTTGAGTCATCACTGCCGGTTTGGCATAACCGGCATCACTGCCGAGTTGGTTATGACGGTTCAAAATCCGCTAGTGAAGGAGAGTTTTGAACCGCCAGTGATGTCCTACTCTGATGTAGTGTCTCTCTATTAGTGTTGGTTTCTCTATTCCAAAACACTTGTTGTCATCCTCTTCCCTCCTAGGGAAACCATAGTTGAGCACATCGGTGCATGGCCTTCCATCCCTATACGTGGAGGCGCTGGTACTATTGTTGTGTTGTTGATCTGTAGATGTGAATGTGAGGCTTCTTGTAAGATGTGAAGACGATTGACTATACGTCCTCTACATCGACGCCGACGCGCACATCATTGGGCTGGCTGCTCTAACTCTTTTTCGGTTGCGCTACATGTCTTTATTAATGTGTAGAAATAGAGTTTCGTTTGGTACCTCCAAATAATTAGTAGCCCTTCATTTAATTAGATCAGATGCTTAAAATTGTCTATTATTTTTAAGAGATAATACATGAAATAAATATTTAATTATTTTTTATTTTGAAAAATAAGATAAATAAGAGAAGTTTTAGACATAAAGATCTGTTTGATGCATACAAGATCTATAGATAAATCTTTTTTTTTAACTTTGGACATATGTTAGCACATATATAAACTACCATTTTTTTATGTAAGTAAGAGCATCTTCAAGAGATTAGCTAAATTATTTTTTAAATACAAATTTGGCTATTATAAAAGAAAAAACGTCTCCAACAAAGTTTGTAAATGACTCTTCAAATTTAGTACTTTCTATTTCATCTCATTCTTGCTCTCTACTTTTGGATAACCTACTTCACTAGTCATCTAGTCTTTTCATTTTATAGAGTCTGTTAGAGTAATATAATATTATCTATTTTAGAGAATAACTAAATGATTTGACTAGTATTTTTAGTTAATCTATTAGAGATGCTATAACCCTGCCGTACATATATGCTCACAACATACTATAAAAGGTGTGCACGCCAAAGAACGTGTCCAATATACATGACAGTTTTGACCAGTTTTTTAAAAAAATATCAATAAATTAAAATATAAAGAATAACTTCATCCATATGTAGATAGACTAAATTATTTAACAAGAGTATTATAATTAAGTCAAAATTTGTTTAAGTACAGTGTGTATATACATGTACATATTAGCAAAAAGTAAATAACATAACTAAAATAGCAAATTACTGAAATAGCAATTCCCTAAAAAAACACTAAAATAGCAATTTATTCAGTTATGCACGGAAAAGAAAGTCGCCGCATGCTGGATTTTCTGTCCCGTGATGTGAGGATTTAGGGTCTGTTTGGTACAGCTTATAACATCTCTTTTTAAAATAGTTTCACCCCTAAAGTTGTTTTTCTCCCCCTCTCACAAACACATGAAGTGGGATGAAGCTCAAAATAGTAGCTTATCACAGCTTTCTCCCCCCTTTCTCACATACATGCATAAAGTTGTTGGTCAAGCTGTTTTGCTAAATATATATTTTTTAAAATAGCTCAGCTTTACCTAGAAAGTTGTTTGTAAAGCTATTTTTTTTATAAAACAGCTTCACTACTTAAAAAAAAAGTCAGATTTATTTAAAATATTTACCTCCTACTACTCTAGCATTGCCCATAATAATGCCGGTTTGAAAACGGACGCGTATGAGCGTGTTAATAATAAAAGAGTACAATAAGTGCCACTAGCTAGCTAGCAAGCAAAGGACCGGTTTTGGAAATGTATAGTACCGACGATCTCTATCATCAGAGGCACAGCAACAAACATCGGCGGGCCCAAAATTAGGCAAGTAGGCTGTTGGCGGGAGACATGGCATTCCCTCCGATGGCCAGCCGGCCGGTGGTGGTACTGCTACTGCCAGGGCCGTACCTAAGATGAGGCCATAAAAATTGAGAAAATCAAAGCATATACTTCACTTAATTATAAAAGCTTCAGAATATATATGTGTCTTATACTCCTAAGAGCAGATCAAATCTTAATACTAAAAGAGTAAAAGGTACTCCATAACAACTAGCACAAGAAAACAACAAGCTGGTGGACATATATAGCCATTGGGTCTTACAATATTGATGAGTTGATCTAATTAACACACTAGGAATTGCAACATACAAACCTTTTTTTAGATATGCTATATTTTTTCTCTTTAAAAGATTAGCTATTACTTGATTAGCACTACTTACTGTAAACTATAAATTTGGAGTCCCTAATCAGTTGCCCACCTTGCACATATCAATGTACGGGCCTGCTACTTCATGCATGCTCTACACGCCACTGCATCATGATCAGGATCGGATCGATAAAGCCTAAATTTAACTGTCAGTAGCCTATCATATCAGCAAACTATTTGGTACTCCGTACATGATATGGCAAGCAAGCAGAGAGAGAGAGACAGATGGATGGACGCACATCATGCATGCATTCAGTATGCACGCTGATGTGCTGGTGCTCCTTCTTCATGAACACATGGGGTCCTCTCGGGCGCCGGCCGGCCGGGCTGGCTTGCGGTTATTATTTCACTGCTGGCTGCATGCATGCAATAGCTAGCTGCAAAATAATCGCAGCACACTAGCTTGCCTTTTAGCTTGTCACCGAATGCATACATGGAGACAGGGCCCTTGGGCTAGCTATCTCAGCCACATGAGATGCTGCAGGACCATCCAGGACACAGCACAGCCTCAGCTTCAGCTGCATGCCAGAACAAATTGTACGCATGTCATTGTTGGGGTATATATACGAGCTTGCAAGAACTGAAGGAAACACAGAGGGAGTTATGTACACTAATTAATCAAAGCACGAGTAGTAGTAGACCCCGAAAAGACTCAATCATCATTTCTACGGACAGGCCTTGTTTAGATATCGTCGGATTCACCTCAGTCCATGTGTGTTGAGATATATTGTGATGAAATTTAATTTAAATTTTACTTCAATCCATTCTAAGTCATATGGACTAATGTTAATTTGACATCCAAACCTTAAGCTGGTTATCTGTTTATGTCATTCAATTCAATTAGGGTGTGTTTAGTTACATAGGGACAAACATATGGAAGCAGAGTCAAAAAAATTATGCATTATTACAACGGAGAAGTCGTAAGAACCATCAGCAGTTTTTGCTACATCATATATCCCATCTCGGCCAGTATTATGCTCACTTTATGATGATGATTTTTTTAATAAATGACAAACAAGCTTTTCCGGTCAACAAGGAAGCCTGCATTTCAATTTTCAATATAATAAGAACGAATAGGTATACAGGTCAGAGCTTGACACAAATTAAAAGCACGCAGCAGGTAAACAACCTGCGACGACGTCTCAACGCAAAGCTAAGAAGATTTATAAAAAGAAACGCAAAGCTAGAAGGATAACGCTGAGCAGTTGCTACACGTACTCTGACCTAGCTGCCCGGCCCATACCGGCCTGCTCCTGTGGAGGACGTGGGCGCGTGGCCAGTGCCTATATATTCGGCTTCGGACAAGAAGACTGCTGACCGGTCGGCGGTTGCCATTAGTAAAGTAGCCGGCGATGAGTGGATCGCTAACAGTCTTGAGGCTAATTTTAGTGGGAGTTTTATGTCTATGTTTCTAAGTCTATAAATGTTAAAAATAATATAAATAAGATGAACATAGAACTTTGATCATTTCTCCTCATCTGATTAAACTATAGAGTGTTATCTTAATTTAGTTCTCTATAAGGAAAATGAAATGTTTGTAGTACAGAGGAAGAGATTAAGGAAGTGATTTTCCAAATGAAATAAAATACAGCATCAGGTACACATGGCCAACCGGCCGGGCCATCCAAGCAAGGCACGGCACAAGCACATTCAAGCACGGCACACGATGGAGCACAGCAGCGCTGCCGGGTCGTGCCGTGCCGCATAGTGTCATTGTATCGAGGTAGCAGCTCAGGCACAACCCAATGGCCTATCAGCCGTGTCGTGTTGCGTGGCACGGCAGTTCGACATGCTTGTGCCAGCCTATAGCCGCTGCATCACCATACCACCACGCCGCGTCGTTCGATCGACATCGACCAACCTGTTCGCTTGGCTGTTTTTGGATGATAAGCCATGACTGATTCTGTTTTAGCTGTTTTTCTGTGAGACAAAAACATTGTTTCGGTGACCGATAAGCCGGCTGATAAGCTAAGCGAACATGACGGTCATCGCGCCAAGGCTGCCTCCACGCACCGTCGCGCCGCGTCGTCCGACCGATGTTGTCATCCCCCAGCTGCCCCACACGGCCACGCTGAGGTAGTCGCCGGGCCAGGACACGAAGAGATGAGACGAGGAGCGGGATGCCACCACAAGGATCTAGCCATGGAAGAGAGGAGACATGATGGGAGGAGGAGGGCTAGGTGAGTACGGGATGAGATGGTAATAGAATGGGTGGGTCTGGGAGTATGACGTCTGCTAGGAAAAAAAGAGCTAGGGTTTGGAGGTGGTTATATACTCCCATCCAACAGTACATTAGAATTCATCCCGAGATCATATTGTACCGGCCCATTAATCGTGTCGTGCTCGTGCTAGCATAGTGGGCCGATCCTGCGGCCTAGGCATGGTCCTACATCGTGCCCAGGCCGGCACCGGCACTATACACCCCGTGCCTGGGCGATGCTAGTGTCTTCCTTTTTCGGACCGGGCCCGCGTCGGCCCATCGTGCCTAAACCATTTGGACATTTATAGCACCAGGGCAAGATGGTTTCCTAGCTGAGTTTTATCAAATCTTTTGAAATGTTATAAAGGAGGACTTGATGGCTCCTTTTAGGGATTTCCACGAGGGATCTTTGGCACTCAACTCATTAAATTTTGGAATAATTATTCTCCTCCCAACTAGATGTAGCAATACAGACTTATATGTTTGCTTAATGTTAGCTTCAAAAATTTTACCAATGTGCTTACTAACAAGATCAAGGTAGCTGTAAAAATTATCAAACCGTCACAAACGGGGCTTTTCTACTTGGTCGAAACATTATGGAAGGGGCAGTTATTTTACACGAGGCTATCCGTGAATTATGTACTAAAAAAAGATGGCGTTGTTCTTAAAATCAACTTTGAAAAGGCCTATGATAAAGTAATTTGGATTTTTTATGTTTAAGAATGAAGGGTTTTGACTTGATACGGTGTAATTGAATTAGGAAAGTAGTCAAAGGTGGAAATATTTCTATTAAAGTGAATGATGATTTGGGGCCTAATTTCTAGACCAAGAAAGGCCTTAGGCAGGGCGATCCTTTATCTCCTATTTTATTTAATATTGTAGTGGATATGTTAGCGATCATTCTGAATAGGGTCAAATAGGATAATTTAATAAGGGAAATCATTCTACACTTAATAGAAGATGGTCTGTCTATCCTACAATATACAGATGACACAATTATATTTTTGGACCATGATTTAAAATTAGCAAAGAATATAAAATTGTTCCTTTGCATTTTTGAGCAACTGTATTGTCTAACTTCCATAAAAGTAAAATCTTCTGTTTTGGTCAAGCAAAGGATTGTGAGATAGAGTATTAACCACTCTTTAGATGCAAAATTGGTGCTATTCCCTTTAAATATCTAGACATTCCAATGCACTATAGAAAACTTTTCAATAGAGATTGGAACTTGACCGAGGAGAGATTTGAGAAAAAATTAAGCAGCCGAAAAGGAAAATTACTAGCAATAGAAGGGAGGCTTGTGCTCATTAAATCAGTTCTATCCAGACTGCCTATATTTATGATATTTTTTTGAAATACCGAGAGGGGTTCTAAAAAAAGTTAGAGTTCTATAGATCTAGATTCTTTTACCAAAATGAAGATCACAACAAGGACTTACGTGGGATCTTAGTTAATGCAGAATGGTGTTTGGCGTACCCTGCTACCACTATCTATCACCTACCGATGCTTTACAGTGATCATGCCCCTATTCTTGCAATTCTTAACTCTCAAAGATCTCGTACTAACAAACTTTTTCGTTTTGAAAACGGGTGGTTGATGGAACAGGAATACCATGAGATAGCCAAACAAAGTTGGAATCTCTCCTATGCACGTGTTCCCTCAAAAAATTAATTATCTTGCTGCTGATCTCAAGAAATGGAGAAGAAAGAACCTAAGAACAACGATCTCCTGGCCCATATTGAAAGTCAAATTCTTGACCAGCAAAGCCTCCATCCTTCTCAACAGAACCATACTCTTCAACGTCACCTACACGAGAAACACCCGAATTTGCTTGCCAAGGAGGAAACTTATCACATCCAGAGAGCTAAGAAAAGATGGACTGTTTCTAGGGACAGGAACACAACTTTTTTTCCATCAATCCATTGTTAAAAGAAATAGGAAAAACAGGATCTCCCACCTCATCAACCCGGATGGTACCCATTCCACCACCCCTAATCAGTTAGCTGACACTCTGGTTTACTACTTTATCAATATTTTCAGCTCCCCGAACTCCACTCAACAACTTAGCTTCAATCAACACCCCCACCAACAATCAGCAAACTGACAACATGAGTCACAACGCCCATCTCACTCAGATCTAGGAGGAAGAGGAAGTGGTTAACAGTAACGACATGTTCAAGTATACTTATTCCATTCCTAACCCAAAAGAAATTTATGATCTCATCAGGGCAATGAAAAGCAATGTAGCTCCTGTACCAGACGGGCTAAATGCAGCTTTCTACAAATCGGCATGGCCATGGGCAAAAGATGATGTCTACAAAGTGGTAAAGGATTTCTATACTCATGCCCATATGCCTAGTATTCTTAACCAAACTTTTATCACTCTAATCCCTAAAAAGAACCAACCTACTCATCCTCAGGACTATAAACCTATCAGCCTTTGCAATGTTATTTATAAAATTATTACTAAATCTCTAGCTAATAGGCTGAAAAACCACCTTCCTAATTATGTCTCTCAATCTCAGCCTGCTTTCATGGCTAATAGGCACATTTCCTCCAACATTATCATCACTCAAGAGATCATCCATTCTTTTAATTTGAAAAGCTGGAATACCAATGCTTTTATCCTTAAAATTGATCTAGCAAAGGATTTTGATAGACTTGAATGACATTTCATTGTTGAGGCTCTTCAAAAGATGGGTCTCAATGATAGTTTTATTAGCCTTATTTATGCTTGCATCTCATCACCTACCTTTGCAGTTCTTGTCAATGACGAACCTTCACGACATTTCACCTCTCAAAGGGGGTTAAGACAGGGATGCCCTCTTTCTCCTTACCTGTTTATCATTGCCATTAACGAATTCTCTATTATACTGCAGGGGGATCTTCAAGACAACAATCTTACTGGAATATCTTTGGGACCAAGTTGTCCACCTATTCATTCACTTTTATTTGCAGACAACCTTATCCTTTGTGGACAAACCTCCATGAATGAAGCACAGGCTATAAAGACAATCCTATATGACTTCTGTCAACAATCTAGTCAGACACCTAATCTCCAGAAATCTTTCATCTACTTTAGTAAAAATGTTCCCACCAATATTAGAAACCATATTAAAGGCATCTTTCCAGTTCCTTATCTTCAACCCAATACTATGCATCTAGGCCACCCAATGATCTTTAGCCATAGTGACAAGAACAGAGCTTACAATTTTATTTATAATAAGTTTGTTTCCAAACTTGGTACTCTTTAAGCAAATAAGCTTAACCATGCTGGTAGACTCCAGTACATTAAATATGTTTTAGCTTCAATTCCAATATATTATATATCAACATTTATTTTTTCTAAAACCTTCATTGCAAAAATTAACACCATTATTAGAAGGTTTTGGTGGACTGGAGTTCAAGAAGCGCAGAACACAAGCCCCATTGCTTACCATTCCTTTGATGATATCTGCAAGCCCACTGAGGCAGGAGGTTTAGGCATAAGAGATATGGAAACAATCAACAAAAGTTTGATCAGTCACTCAACTTGGAATGTTGCTAACAATAAAAATGCTTTTCTTTCTGCTATCCTGAAGGCCAAATATTTTCCCACTGACTCGTTCTGGACCGCTCCTGATAAGGGCTCTAGATCAATTTATTGGTCCTCTGTTATGCAGGTCCGACATCACATTATTTCCAACTCCACCTACCAGATTCATGTTGGTAACTCTTCCATTTGGTCATCTCCTTGGAGTCCTATTTGGGAAAATATCTATGAACATCTTCTCATGCCTGTTGTTAACACCCCCTTTCCTGCTATTGTTTCTGACCTTTGGATTCATGGTACTCACAACTGGAATCACAATCTTATCACCACTACCTTCACTGACCAGGCTGTTCAAATCATTGAGTCAACTCCTATAGTGAATTCTGATCATGATGATATCCTGAGGTGGACTCCTGCTACTAATGGCCATTGCACCACTAAGGTTGTCTATACTTATTTAGCTAATCAACAGGTTCACCATATTCCCAACCAAGGATCAAGAAGTATAAATCATGATGCCAACCTCATCTTGCAAAAGGTATGGAATAGCAAAACTATTCGTCCTCTTCTTAAAACTTTTGCTTGGAGACTTAAGCTGTTGCCACTAGGGAAAGAGCAGGCAGGTACTCTTCCCACATAGATCAACATTGTGCTTATTGTGGAGCTATTGAAAATGATATTCATCTGTTCTTCCACTGTGATTTACCTAGACAAGTTTGGTCCACAGCCACTCCTCCTTTGTCGACTAATATAATTAATACAGGTGAGGATGGAGTTCAGCCGACAGTTCCTCTTCTTATCACCACTAATCCCTCTAATGCTACCCTAATCAAAACTTTGTTCACTCTGTGGTACATCTGGAAGGCTCGCAATGATAACCGTTTTCAAAGAAGAACATGGACTTCCTTTCAGGTACATCAAGCGATGAATGCACACATGCAAACTCATTTGTTTGCTATAAGTGAACAGGCACAAAATGCTGTCACCCAGTAAACTGCAGCTCCATCACAAGGAACGAACTTGCTTCCTCTGTAGGAACCAACTCTCCCGAATGGAGATGAGGCCACCAACAACAACCAAGGAACTGTAGGAAATAGTATTACACCTAATCAGGCGTATAGGCACCAACCTCGGCCACGACCCAACCATGCACAGTCCATGAATGCCCCTCAAGGTATAAACTTTTTATTGCAGGAAATAATACGATGGACATGTTAGGTATGGTGGATAGGTGGCTCGTCCCGCTCCCCTCTCTAATCCCAGGAATTAGATGTTATGTTGATGCGTCTATCCAACCGGACCAACCTGTCTCTGTTCCTAGATAGGCTGGAATCGACATCTTCTTGGTCAACACCCAGGTGCAGCCCCCTCATAGCATTTTCATCAAAGCAACGATGAGGGCTTCCTCCAGTGTCCTGTTGGCAGAGGCTACTTGTAACAACCTAAATTTTGCATTTTCCAAAATAGATTAAAAGTGTTGAAATGCATTTTTGATGGGCATTAAAACCTAGGAAAATAAATACAATTTCATGAAATAAAATTGTCACAAGTAGAAACACTTTTGTTGCATTCATGCTGGTGCATAGTGTTTTGTATTGCCTGACTTTTTCATTCTTCAACTTTGAAATTCAAAAGTGCATTTGGTTTTTGATTTTGAAAATCCAGAAATAAATGAAAACTGCATTTTCTTTTCTCTCTCCGTTGACACAAAAAGCGTCAGATCTGTGAACACCTCGGGCTATTACCCAAAGCTCGATGTCGAGGGCGTGCCAGTCGATTTGACCAATCAATCGACAAGGATGATAACTAGAACAAACTGAACGAGACGACAGCGATGCGCCCGGATGTCAAGGCTCAGATTGATCAAGGGTAACTAGAGCAGAGCTAGACGAGGCAAACAGCGATGCGCCTGGATTGCCAAAGCCTAGAGGTACTCCCACGCGGAACTAGCAAGAATTTGATGGAGATCAAGGTGATGCAGCCCGTCGAAAGCTTGAAAGAACTCGTTGAAGACTATAACTAATGCAGTAAAAGAGTAAATTGCGATAAAAGGTAGAATAAGATAAAATTGGTTTGTTTTGAATTGGATTGTTCTTTTTTCATAGCCCTCGGGCACATATTTATACTCTCGCATGGAGAGTTGTACAAAGACATGACACATATCCTTCCTAAAACAAACTCCTATTTTAAAGGAAACTGACTCACGCAGGAGCTGGATAACAATATTTATTTCCTAAACAAACACACATATTTTAAAGGAAAATAAACGACCCATGCAAGAGTCGAACTCAAACTGCTATAATAATGCTGGCACAAAACACCAGTTTCCTTATACTTCTTTTCGATGGAAACTTTCCATCGGCAGACCCCTTCAATTCGCACCTTCCTTCTTTGGCTACTTGTAATCCTCTGCTGCCGCTAAGTGTTGAGTCGCGCCCATCGGCATCGGCAATACTTTCTCGATCAGCAATCGGCAGTATCTCTTCATCGGCAATCGGCAATGAGCCCTTATTGGCAATTGACAACCATCTTCCATCGGCAATCGACAACGTCCCTTTATCACCAATCGGCAAGGACTCTTCATTGGCAATCGGCAATGACTCTTCATCGGCAATCAGCTTCAGCAAGACTTCACCAATTGACCTTTGTTGGCAAAAATCATCCGGCCTCCATCGGCAAAACACTTAGTCTTCCCGCAGCACTCTTCCATCGGCACTATTGACTCCTAATACCGATGAAGAACGGCCGCTAACCAGTCAAGCCTCAGCCCATTTGACACGTGTCGAAAAACGGTGTCAACACATGCCCCCAGTTTCGGAGCGTATAACTTTACGTGCCGAAATTATCTCCACTATAGCCGTTGCTGTAGCCGTTACCCCCGAGATAGGTGTACGGTTTCCTCGATCCCCGCGCGTGGAACTGCAATTTAATAATAAAATCCCTCGATTGTAGCACAAATAGTTGCAAACCACCTCGATCACCGCGCATATCTACCGCGGGCCTCTCCACATTCCTGCACAGTGTGGAACAGAACCCCAAAATACCCCTGAACAGGATTATAAAAGTTACCGGGATCCACACTACGTTTTTACCCGAGCCCATTTTTACTTTCACCTTCCTGCCTTCGTCTTCAACCTCCGGCCGCTCTGAAGAACACAGGCTCGAGCAACAGTACTCCTTCGTGATCCAAGGATGAACCAAGCATCCCTCTAACTCCAAATGGCGATCCAAGTTGACATCCCGAAGGTAAGACTCATTCTCCATTCAATCCAACCTCTCTGCATGGTTCTTTTCCCCGCAAAAACCTAGTTTTATCCCCATTCTTTTCTGATTCGTCCCTCCTTCTTCGAACCCTAGGAACTATACAATAAGGTAGTGATTCCCCTCGCCGGTTCCAACCTCAGCTGCCTAGGTCCAATGGGCAATCCAGACCCCACCTTCATCATTAACGCATAAATCAACCGGATACCGCTTAGATCTGAGAGCTTTAATCTAGGACTGTGGAAGGACACATTCTGCTCATGGCCCAAGCACACTAAAGGATGGAAGAACTGGTACTTGAGATTGGCCAGATCACAACAAGTGTACTGGCAGGAGCGTAACTTGGATCAGTGCATTAGGCTCTCAATTGCCGATATGGAGAAGAACGAAAACTTGATGATGGCGGCCTCATACTTTTGGTCCGACAGTATGAACGCTTTCCTCTTCAGGCATGGACCGGCTACCCCAACCCTTGCCAATGTCTATATGCTGACCGGCTTGGACATCACCTCTGCCGATATGCTTAGCCTTTTCAACAGGAAAGCTGAGCATAAGGTGAACACCCGGAACATCGGCGGCTGGACGGGCTATATTAAAGAGAACCAGAAGACCGGATCGGTAACTCAACGAGAGCACGCCATCTTTTTAAACATGTGGTTAGAAAAATTCATTTTCTGCGGCAAAACCATCGGTCCGACCACTATGCACCTTCCAGCAGCCGAGCTACTTGCCGATGGAACAAGGCTTCCCTTAGGCAGATACCTTCTTGGATCAGTATACCGATTGCTGCATCAAGTGTCCCAGAAGCTACTGCTAGGAGAACCCATCGGCAATCTTGGAGGCCCTTGGTGGTTTGTCAATCTATGGCTGAATGCACACATGCACAAGGCTCTCGAGTTTGATCTGTTTGCCCAACAATTCCCGAGGGAGATATCAGAAGATTACCGATACGACGATGATGAATCGGCAACTCGCTCTCCGCTTAACTTTGGAGAGGCTATCATAGTGCTGCCAGGTACCCATGCCGATGTGGAGCACTTCGGCTACTATTTCCAGAAGTTCTACAACGGACTTCCCTCCTCGGAACGGGCCTGGTGGCCATATCTTGATGAACACAACCAGTTCCCGTTGCTGTTCAACTTGTCTGACATGAGCTTGCCTGAGAACCAAGCAATCATGAGAGCCAGCATCACTCCCCGAGCCATCCCAGTGAATATCTTTGGATCTGGGAAGAATGCTTCACCATCCTATGAGTTTTACTACCCATCGGCAGCAGCGAGACAACTGGCATTTGGCCAACTGCCAATCAAGCTCTGCTTCTCCAAGATAGTAGGACCTAGGCAGACAATCTCCAGTAATCTGGATTGGAATAAAGTCATCAGCCTTCCTGCTGATGCCGATCTGTCAGACCTTGACTTGTCTTCCTGGTCGCCAACCTCCTTCATCACCAACGAGTTCAAGTCTTGGTGGCAAGAGTGGAAGTGCCAGTTACTCGCCAAATCTTCGCACTATTATCGGCACCTGATTGACGCTGATTACATCATCCCCGATGACGCAGTAAGTCTGCTATCTGATACTTTTAATACTTTATTTTTGTCATCAGTATCAGCACTTAAATTCTTTTGCATCTGACAGGCCAATGATCCGGTTCCCACAATGAGTAACAGTGGTAGGCCTTTAATCTGTGGATAATGGGCCCCATATCCATCATCGGCACCAAAGCTCCGACATTGGCTGCTTTCACGCCTCAACAGGTACCCACGCCGACACCTACAAAAGCTCAGGCTACATCGGCTGCCGCTATTGCCTTGACGCAAATTTATGCAGTAAACTCATCTTTACTTATACCGATTACATGCTGTTTCATCGGCAACATTTATCTTGGATAACTCGCTTTGTATTTTCAGGCACTATGGTCATCGGCATCTGCTTCCAGCAGGCAAACGCCTTCTAGCCCGGCTGCCGATGCCCCCCGGTCTTCATCCAAGCGAGTCGGCTCCCCTGCTGCCACGCCGACGAAAAAGAGGCGCCTGAGGCTGGCTTCTCCTCCACCATCGGCTCCGACTGCGCCATCAGCTGCCGATGCGCAAACAGCAGGACCGCCTCTGGTTCTAGTTACACCACCTGCCGACGGGTCATCGGCAGAACCTCCATCGGCTTCTGTGCCTGATCAACCGATGGATAACGCCCCCGGCCAGGAGATAGCAGCTGCTGCGACAACCGAAGCGGCATCGGCATCGGTACCGGCTACGCTCAATGAAGAAACAATTCCCGTTGTAGCAGCGGAGGTAGCATCAGCATCGGCATCGTCAGCCAAACTACCCGGCGAAGGAACAACTCAACCTTCCGCAGCAGCAGCGACGTCGGCATCGGTACCATCGACCCACGTCCCCGATGACAGAGTGCCACCACAAGAAATGGCCACCACATCGGAGGCGACACCGGCAACAACTATACCAGCACCAGCGGCGTCGGCTGCCTCCCCAACAAGGGCCCAGTCATCGGCATCTGCTGCCGATGTTCAGGATGAAGCTGGACCATCCAGTATGCCAAGCCCCAGGCAGGAGATCCGCTTCAAGACGGTAAATCGATTACCTTAAAGCTTTCAGCACAATTTCCCGATCGACAAACTCTAACCTCTGTTTTTAGGCTCAAGACTCTCCGGACAGCCTCTTCTCCTACAACTTAAACCTTCAGAACGAAGATGAACGCCAAGGCCGCCTTCAAGCGGACAACCTATTTTCCTTTGCCGTCAACGTCCCCGATGACGATGAAGAGGAAAGCTCTGTCCCCACTCTATCGGCAGAAATCAAGTCCAGACTTGAAGAACTGCTCTCCTTGCTGCTGCAAGACACATCTCAACTTGTCCAGGACTCATCGGCGGCAAGGATTATATTCAAGGATATCCAAAGCCATCTTTCCGCCGATGCAGCGGAAACCCTTCTCCAGGCAGCGTCTATCGACATCAAACAGATCCAGTACCAGAGACTTATTCGTCGCATTGCCGATAGAGCTGCCCAAGCCAGGAGCGAGGAAGAGAAACTCAAATTCAAACACCTTGCCGATGAGAAGCACAGAAGCATTGGTCAAGCAAAAGTCTCCATCGGCAACCTTGACCAAGAAATTTCCCGACTGTCGGCAAGGAAGGAGGAGCTACTGGCAGAGCTGCAAAAGGTTGAGGGGGGTCTGACGGCTGCCAACCAGCAAAAGACCCAACTGTCCGATTCCATCGGGACCTTGCGGCAAGAAAGAGACCATAATGCTCAACAAGCCATCCTATGGAAGAAGAAAATCAAGCCGATTGAGGGCTCTGCCGATGCCGACGCCAAGGAGATGGATGAAATAGAGCAAATTCTCCTGCGTGCGATATCAGTTATCCACTCCTTACTGTAATGTCTGTTGTATCGGCAAGGATGTAACCTGATACTTGATCTCGTCTTGTAATATAATACTAGTTTGTTTTTACCGATGTTTTTTATAATTTTTCTTTTCATCGGCATTCGACTGAGCGCTATGCATCTACCCATATGCTAGGGTAATATCTTTTTAAGTATTTTCCGTTGATCGCCCTAGAAAACGTCACTCCTTCGAGAGTTTCCAAAATGTACGCATTACCAGGAGCAGACTGTTTTATCCGATAAGGACCTTCCCAATTAGGGGACCACTTCCCAAATTTAGAGCTCTTAGTCCCAATCGGTAAAATCAACTTCCAAACCAAATCGCCATGGGCAAATTCCTTCATCTTTACTTTCTTTTCATACCATCGGGCAACGCTCTTCTTGTTCTCTTCAATACTAATTAATGCCCTCAACCGATGACCTGCCAAATCTTCTAACTCATCTTTCATCAGAGTAATATAATCATCGGTCGTCAACTGATCCTGAAAAGATAATCGCCTAGAACCAGTTTTAATTTCCCAAGGTAGGACAACATCGTGCCCATACACCAACTGATATGGCGAGACCTTGGTTGCACCATGACAAGCCATCCGATATGACCACAGAGCTTCGTTTAATACCATATGCCACCTTCTAGGGTTTTCCTCAATCTTGCGCTTTATAAGCTTAATGACTCCTTTATTGGTCGGTTCAGCTTGACCATTAGCTTGAGCATAATAAGGAGAAGAATTTAACACCTTGAAACCCATGCTAGCAGCAAAGTCATCAAACTCTCCCGATGTGAACATGGTCCCTTGATCGGTAGTAATGGTCTGAGGAATACCAAATCGGTAAACGATGTGCTCTTTAACGAAATCCACCATGTTCGCCTATGTCACCTTCTTCAAGGGGATTGCCTCAACCCATTTGGTGAAGTAATCGGTAGCAACAAGTATGAACTTGTGCCCCGTGCTCGACGGCGGATAAATCTGGCCGATGAGATCAATAGCCCATCCTCTGAATGGCCAAGGCTTAATTATAGGATTCATTGCCGATGCAGGCGCCCTTTGCACATTACCAAACTTCTGACAGTCCTGGCACCCATTGAAATATTTGAAGCAATCTTCAAGGATTGTCGCCCAATAATATCCATTCCGCCTAATCATCCACTTCATCTTGAATGCCGATTGATGCGCTCCACAGACGCCCTCATGGATTTCACCCATCAGCTCTTTTGATTCCTCTTTGCCAAGACACCTAAGTAAAACCGCATCAATTGTCCGATAATACAACTCACTATCAAGGAGCACATACTTAGTAGCTTGGAACCTTAGACGCCTTTCAACTTTCCTGGATGGATCCCTCAAGTAATCGGCAATCTTCTTTTTCCAGTCATCGGCAACTGTTACCGATGTCGTGACTTGAATCGGCTGATATCCCGAGACATTCTGTGCTAACCGATTGGCCTCTTCATTATGCAACCTTGGAATGTGTTCAAGGCGGTATTCTTTGAACTCCTTTAACAATTGCAAACACTGCTCATGAACAGCAATCAAAACTTCACTTCGGCACTCATACGTCCCGATCAATTGGTTAATCACCAACATAGAATCGCCGAAGATTTCAACAGCATCGGCACGCACTTCTCTGAGTAACTCCAACCCCTTAAGTAAAGCCTGGTATTCAGCCTGATTGTTTGTTGAAGTAGCAACAATCGGCAACGAAATCTCGTATCTCTGTCCTCGGGGTGAAATCAAGAGAATACCGATACCCGCTCTATCCTTGCATGTAGACCCATCAAAGAATAGAACCCAAGGAGCAATCTCAACAAAGCTCACCATATTGCAGTGCTGAGTAACAAAATCGGCCATCACCTGACCCTTAACAGCCTTAGCCGATTCATACCTTAGGTCAAACTCTGATAGTGCCAAAATCCACTTACCGATTCGTCCACTCAAAATCGGCATTGACAGCATGTACTTGACCACATCATCTTTGCAGACAACAGTGCATTCGACCGACAGTAAATAATATCTTGATTTAATGCAAGAGAAGTATAAACATAAGCACAACCTTTCTATGGCCGAATACCTGGTTTCAGCATCCACCAATCTTCTGCTCAAGTAATATATTACACGTTCCTTCCCTTCAAACTCTTGAATTAAGGCCGATCCGATGACACCGTCATCGGCAGACAAATATAACCTGAAAGGCTTCCCGTGTTGAGGTGGAACCAAGACTGGAGGATTCGCCAAGTATTCCTTAATCTGCTCTAAGGCTGACTGCTGCTCTTCTTTCCATGTAAACTCTTGATCGGCTTTCAACTTAAACAGAGGACTAAAAGATTTAATCTTACCAGACAGATTGGATATAAATCTTCTAATGAAATTAATCTTGCCGATCAGAGACTGCAACTCAGTCTTGTTGGTGGGAGCAACTACCTTGTTAATTGCATCGATAGACTTTCTGCCGATTTCAATGCCTCTCTGATGCACCATGAAGCCCAGAAACTGCCCTGCCGATACGCCAAATGCGCACTTGTTAGGATTCATCTTTAACCCATGCTCCCTCGTGCACTCTAATATCTTCCGCAAATCGGCAAGATGCTTTTTGAAGTCTCCAGACTTAACCACCACATCATCAATGTAGATTTCAACTATTGTGCCGATATACTTATGAAAGATAAAATTCATTGCCCTCTGATAAGTAGCACCAGCATTCTTCAAGCCAAAAGTCATGACTACCCACTCAAACAAGCCAACGTGACCTGGACATCGGAAAGCAGTCTTGGATATGTCCTCTTCAGCCATGAATATTTGATTATACCCAGCATTACCATCCATGAAGCTAATAATTTGGTGCCCAGCAGCAGCATCGATCAGCAGATCGGCGACGGGCATCGGGTAGCCATCCATCTATGTAGCCTTGTTCAGATTCCTGAAATCAATGCAAACACGAAGTTTTCCATTCTTTTTATACACAGGAACCACGTTAGAGATCCAATCGGCATATCGGCATTGCCGAATGAATCCAGCTTCGATTAACTTGGTAATCTCAGCCTTAATATCAGGTAAGATTGTAGGATTGCATCGGCGTGCCGGCTGCCGATGTGGCTGGAAACCAGACTTGATTGGTAACTGATGTTCAACTATCGATCGGTCTAAACCAGGCATCTCTGTATAATCCCAAGCAAAACAATCTTTATTCTCTTTCAATAAATCGGTTAACTGCTGCTTACATTGGGAATCTAACTTAGCACTAATAAAAGTAGACCTAGGTTTACTACCATCGCCGATGTCGATCTCGAGCAAGTCATGGGCAGACATGAAGCCCTGCCCCAATTTTCCGTCATCGGCGAACTGATCCATTAAGACTCCTCCTCAGGACCGACTGCTTGGATCGGCTTGATGCGGTAATCGGCAACTTTGAGGAACTCTTTATCCCAGGCTTCGCCAGATATGCACCTGGTCTGCTCATAAGTGTCCAATTCTGCCGATGCGACAGTAGATGGGGCTTCACCGCGGATGACTTCAATTCTGTCCCCGATCCACTGTACCAGGCTCTGATGCATAGTAGAAGGGATACAACAATTAGCATGGATCCAATCCCTCCCGAGGAGCAAGTTGTAAGTGCCTTTGCCGCTGATTACAAAGAACGTTGTCGGCAAAGTCTTACTGCCGATGGTTAAGTCAACACATATGGCTCCCATGGCGGTTGACACATTGCCTTCGAAGACCTTAAGCTTCATGTCAGTCTCGACTAAGTCCTGGTCACCTTTGCCAAGCTTTCTGAACACGACATAGGGCATTATATTGATCGACGCGCCACCATCTACTAGCATCTTGGTCATCGGCTGACCATCCACCTTGCCCTTAACAAACAGAGCCCTTAAGTGTTGTCTCTCATCTTCGGCAGGCTTTTCAAAGATAGCCGTCATCGGATCCAGCACCAATTGTGCCATATCAGCAGCTTCTTCATCATCGCTGATGGGAGCCATGAACTCCATCGGCAACATGACAACCATGTTTATATCTACCGATTGGCCTCTGTCCTTACGCTTCGGTCTCCATTGCTTTTCTCTTGAGGGTTCTGCATCGTCATATAGGTCATCGCGGCGCTGGCGCTGAATCCTCCTCTTCTAGGTCTTAGTCAAACCCTTAGGGCACCACAGAGGAAGCTTGGTCTTCCAGACAGGTTGGTGCTGCTTTCCCCCGCTTACATCGGCACTTATTCCGATGTTGGGATCTCTTGAGAATATCCCTTCGTTAGGCACTCTAGCATTGGCCATCTCCTCCAGCTCCCCCTGGTCAACACGCCTGCCAAGCCGATCATGGGCACTGAGCTTGCCCCCCAGTCGGTCATGTGCCGATCTGTTCTCTCTGAGCGGCCTGGCGCACCTGGGTGCCTGATCATCAAAACAAGGTCTCTTACCTGACCGATCGGCAGCGTAGTACCCATTGCACTCTGGATAGTTATCGGCAGTGGGCAGCTTGATGCCTTCCTCCCAGCAATGAACGAAGAAGGGACACCTCCAGTGGTCCTTGTGTTGAAGCCATTCCCAATGCTCCTCTTCTTCTTGCCGATACCGTCCTTCACGTGATTGCCGATGATTCCGCCTTGGCTGCATGTGCGTGATCACAACCCCAGGAGCCCTGTCGGCACGGTTACCTTCATCGGCAACCTTCTTACCCTTTCTGTCATCGGCAAACCTCTTTGCGTCATGCTCAGGCACTTGGTAGTTAGGGTCTACCGATGAGTTCCTTCTGGCAGCTTCCGATGTCAGCACTTTGGTTTTTTCACTGATCTCTACCATATTGTTTGGGAAGGGGTGCTAATCAATCTTCATCGGTTTCTGGATCTTAGAATTTTCAAACTTGATGCGTCCAGACTCAATCTCTGACTGCAACTGCTGCCTGAATACTTTGCAGTCATTGGTACTGTGTGAGGTTGCATTATGCCACTTGCAGTACCTAATCTTCTTGAGCTCTTCGGCCGATGGAATCACCTAGTTGGGCGCCAACTTGATTCGCCCCTCTTGCAGCAACAAGTCAAACATCCTATCGGCCTTGGTGATGTCGAAGGTGAACCTCTCAGTCTCCTTTTGGCCGAACGGACAAGACACGGGCTTCTTATCCTTCACCCATTCGGCCGCGTCGACGTTCAGCTCTTCATTTGATCTGGAGTCTTCTTCTTTCCCGATGAAGGTCACCTTCTTGTTCCACGTCTTCCTGGGCTCAAATGCTTTGACATTCTGATCGGCAATCCTCTGCACCAGGTGACTTAGGCTCTCAAACTCTTGGGACGCGTACTTGTCCTTGATGTGCGGCAGTAACCCCTGGAAGGCCAAATCTGCTAGTTGCCGATCATCAAGCACCAGACTGTAGCACTTGTTCTTCACGTCCCGCAGTCTCTGCACAAAACTCTCTATCGATTGGTCGTTGCGTTGCCTCATTTTGACCAAATCGGTAAGCTTCTTCTCATGTATGCCAGCAAAGAAGTACTTGTGAAATTGCCTCTCCAGATCGGCCCATGTAATTATAGAATTTGGAGGCAACGATATGAACCATGTGAATGCCGATCCGGACAATGATGAAGAGAACAATCTCACCCTTAATTCCTCCCTGCTGGCGGCTTCTTCGCACTGGATAATGAAGTGGTTGATGTGCTCCATTGTTGACGTGTCGTCTTGGCCGGAGAACTTGGTAAAATCGGGCACCTTGTACCGATTTGGAAGAGGAATCAAGTCATATGCAGGAGGGTACGGTGTCCGATAGGAGTATGTGTTGACCTTGGGTCTGATGCCGAATTGCTCTTTCATAACTTCGGCAATCTTACCGACCCAGTACGCGTCCTGCTCTTGCCGACTCATTGGATGATTGTCGACTGGTGGAGTCGGCTGACGCGCCTCCTGAAGATGTGCAGTAGTCACGGGCGCAGCACCAGTCATCTGAACGCTATGCATCGGCTGACTTACCGATGGATAGTTTGGCATACTTGGCGGAGTTGGCTGAACCGTCACATTCATCGGTTGCGGTACCGATGGCCCGCTCTGAGTGTAAGCTGGGCCTCCATAATAATACATCGGCGCGCCAGGCTGCTGAGCCGGCGGTTGGTTGACCCATCCAGAATTGTAAGGCATCGGCATATGACTTACTGATGGCTGATAGCTGAGTGGAGCGTGCGGCTCTTGAATTCTAGAGCAATTAATCACCAGATTACCTTGGGGAATCGGTACTCCAGCTTGAGAATTTGCCGCCAGAGATTGACTGCCGGTGGTTATAATATGTTGCATCGGCACAGAGCCTGCTGATGGCGTCATCAGAGGTATCTTGGGGATTACTTGGAGATCATCTGATGGCACTTGTATGGTCGGAGCAGGCGCAGAGTTGTGCGTCATATGAGCCATCGGTTGTGACTGTGTTGCCGATGACGAAGAATTCCTCCAGACTGAACTATCTCCCTGCACCAGATTAGAACCAGCATATAGATTTGGAGGCATACCGTATCCCCACCAGTTAGCAGGAGCTGGTCCCGAAGTTGCCGACGCGGCTGGATCTGGGTTGAGCTTGGTGATGTCGCCAGCGTTCGGCCTTGGTGATGTAGCCACATCGGCAGACGGTTCCACAGGGGTGGAAGACGCCATCGGGGCCGCCGATGGGCTTGTAGATGCTAATCCAGGCTGATGATACGCTGGACCGACATATCGCGGTGTGTGTCCTTCTTTGAATGTTTGCGCGATGGCATTGTAGACAGTGTTGGACAACACGCTGGAGTGGTTGATCAACGCTTGATTTACAGCAGTATTAACCATCTCCTGTAGCTTACCAGGGTTGGCGTCGTATGTGACCTGCCGCGGCAACGACGGATCTTGCTTCTGAATTGCCTCGCCGCTCCTGCTGAGGCTGAAGGACTTGAGATACAGCCGCTTTTATTCCTCCATAGCCCGCTCCATGGCCTGCTTCTGATCATCTTTCAGATCGGCCTCAGACACTTCAATGACATTCCTCTGGTTGACATCGGCGTGATAAGCCATGCCGAATGTGTAGATCTGTATAATCTGTCCCACTGGGCGTGCCAAAAGAGGTGTTGACACAAAAAGCGTCAGATCTGTGAACACCTCGGGCTATTACCCAAAGCTCGATGTCGAGGGCGTGTCAGTCGATTTGACCAATCAATCGACAAGGATGATAACTAGAACAATCTGAACGAGATGACAGCGATGCGCTGCGGACGTCAAGGCTCAGATTGATCAAGGGTAACTAGAGCAGAGCTAGACGAGGCAAACAACGATGCGCCCGGATTGCCAAAGCCTAGAGGTACTCCCACGCGGAACTAGCAAGAATTTAACGGAGATCAAGGTGATGCAACCGTCGAAAGCTTGAAAGAACTCGTTGAAGACTATAACTAATGCAGTAAAAGAGTAAATTGCGATAAAAGGTAGAATAAGATAAAATTTGTTTGTTTTGAATTGGATTGTTCTTTTTTCATAGCCCTTGGGCACATATTTATACTCTCGCATGGAGAGTTGTACAAAGACACGACACATATCCTTCCTAAAACAAACTCCTATTTTAAAGGAAACTGACTCGCGCAGGAGCCGGATAACAATATTTATTTGCTAAACAAACACACCTATTTTAAAGGAAAATAAACGACCCATGCAAGAGTCGAACTCAAACTACTATAATAATGCTGGCACAAAACACCAGTTTCCTTATACTTCTTTTCGATGGAAACTTTCCATCGGCAGACCCCTTCAATTCACACCTTCCTTCTTTGGCTACTTGTAATCCTCTGCTGCCGCTAAGTGCTGAGTCGCGCCCATCGGCATCGGCAATACTTTCCCGATCAGCAATCGACAGTATCTCTTCATCGGCAATCGGCAATGAGCCCTTATCGGCAATCGGCAACCATCTTCCATCGGCAATCGGCAACGACCCTTTATCACCAATCGGCAAGGACTCTTCATTAGCAATCGGCAATGACTCTTCATCGGCAATCAGCTTCAGCAAGACTTCACCAATTGACCTTTGTCGGCAAAAATCATCCGGCCTCCATCGGCAAAACACTTAGTCTTCCCGCAGCACTCTTCCATCGGCACTATTGACTCCTGATACCGATGAAGAACGGCCGCTAACCAGTCAAGCCTCAGCCCATTTGACACGTGTCGAAAAACGGTGTCAACACTCTCTCTTCCCTAACCCTATCTGGCCCGAGGCCTATTTCCCCCCCCCCAGCCCAGCAGACCCCCACCCTCCTCTTTCCCTTGCCGAATGGGCTCTGCCCCGGCCCAATTCCCTTGGCCCAACTCTACCTCCCGCACGGCACACTCCCTCCCTCGCTGATGAACCGGTCCCACCTGTCGGTTCCATCTCTCTCCCTTCCTTCTTTCTTCCCCTCCCTTTCCTTTCTGCGCCCGACACCTTCCTTGCCGACCGAGCGCGATTGGACTCGGGATGGCTCTCCCTTCCCTATGCCGACGCAGATTTGTGCCTGGTTAAGCCGAGCACCACCCACCGGCCGCCTTCCTTTCTTCCTCCCCCTCCCCTTTCCTTTCTAACGTCGCCGATTTCTTTCTCGGCCGAACGCGATTGAGGCAGGAGATCTTCCCCTTCCCTTTACCGCTGTGCCTTCGGGCTATTTAAGCAGCGCCCGACGCCACACCGCCTCCACCCCGCCCTCTGGAAGCACCGCAGAACTAGCTAGCCGCTGCCGCGACCGAGCACAGAGCCACCGCTGCCGCCTCTGCGCTGCCGAACTCCTCCACTCCATTCCGACCGCCTCCGAGCCTCGCATCGCGGTAAGAAGAAACCCCCGAACCCGCCAACCCCCTTAATTCCCTCTGTCTCGCCCGCAGGGCCCCTGTTCGCAACCACCGTCATTGCAGAGCCGCCGCGCTGCGCGGACACCTCGTTCCCGCGCACAATCGGGTCAACCAACCCCGTAGTCGTCTTCGCTGTTCTCCCCTCTCCCTCCCTGGCCTTTTCGCGCGGAGAATGGTGCACCGAATCACCGGATTGCACAACGCCGCCCAAGTCCGACAATGGCGCCACCGCGCCTCTGTCTCCGGCCGCCGCACGCCGCCTTCCTCCTCTCCCGATCTAATCTCGTCCATCCATCGTGGATCGGATGGACCACAGAGCCGCATACCCCTGATGAGGACATCATAGGCTTAGATATGACCATGCCAACGACTTCTATACCAAAGGTGAAACCATTCTATATGAGGTTTATTATTGTTACATTTGATGAATTGGTGTTGCACCACATAGTGTGTATATTGTCATTTTCAGAATTGCTTACATGCATCAAAGAAGGGTTAGATTGCATATGGAAAGCATGGATGATCAATGAAGTTGATTGGGGACCAAATCCAAGTGTTCCTAACGTCCTCCATCAGGCCACCACGTCACTTTAGATCCAAGGAAACAAAAAGTCCAAGTCCAACACGTTTTGGAAGTTCAATTCGGACTACAGAAGAGTCCAAACTTGCGACGGTTGCCACGACTTCATACGGACTCCGATTGGGACGTTCTAGCACTTTTTGGAAAGCTTATCAAGTCTACTTTCCAATGAGTCCGGACTCATACCTATATCCTATCAGATGCGTGCACAGTAGACAATTTAATACCGAGATCTTTTCTGCCAACGGTGCTGCGTCACCCTATTTTGGGCTGATGGCCTGTGTATCAAGTTAGTCCATTAGGGACTCATCCTAGGGTTGTAGGATGACCCCAGGACCCTTGTGGTCGTCCTCCCTCCTCCTTATATCCCCTAGAGCCGCCACAAACAGATTGAGTTTTGTTTAGATGAAAGTTTAGCTGCTGCTACTTCCTTGTAGACGCGTGTGTCGACTAGACCATCCGTTCTACTTGATTCGGAACCCCACCTTCATGTGTATCACATCTGATCCTTCATCTCTTATTTGCAATTGAGTGCTTGTTCTACTTGTTCTTGCTTGTTCTTCGATTGCTTGCAGGAATAACCCTAGTGGTTTGGTTGGTTGTGATCCGCAAGATCGTGAGCAACCGCTGGATTTGGTGTATCGATCGCTAAGGCGCAGCGTCCTTGGATGGTTGTAGTCGGATCGTGAACGTCTCTCCAGTCAAAATCGTAGTTATCTATCTCCACCGAAAGATCGGGACACCCATATACTCATCAACCCCTTCGACCGGTTCTTTTACAAAATAAACCCCGCGGTTTTTAAAGTGTCAACCCGCCGTCCTTTGGCGTAATCTGTGATCCCGTTTTCTCTGCCAAAAGACGTATTTCCTTTTCTGTTTCGTTTTAATTCAAAAATAAAAAGAAAACCCTATTTACAGAATTGCCACTCAATTTCAAATGCTTCTAAAATGCTCATTTTAACTCCGTTTTCATCCATTCAAATTGCGTTAGATTCGTATCAACGTAATCTACGTGTTAGTTAGTTCATAGTTCATGTTAGACAACTATTAAATATAATTAATTGTTTAATCCCTTTTTAATCTCCAGTTTAATTTATGAAACTTGTTTAGTTCATATCTTCTTCGTTATAGCTCCGTTTTTCGTGTTTCAAACGTCTATGTGATCGTAGTGAGACGTAGATCAGTTTTATAAACTTTTACTTTTGTTTTATTATGGTTGGTGTACTGTTCTAACCTATAGCCTTTGTTTGTTTGCATGTTATGCCTCTGTATGATTGCATGTGATGTGGTGATCGAGTACAGACGGTGAGTAGTACGTGGGTGACCAGGAGTTTCTCTTTGAGCAGGATCAGCAGGAACCCTTTGAGCAAGGCAAGTATTATATGGGATCTTCCTTGATGTCCTATTCATGATGTTTTCAATAAAATCATATGCATGTGTCTAATATTGTTACCATAGGGTTTACCTAGATTTGATTACCTTGAACCTTGAGATCCTATGGGTTACCTTTGCATATGGGTAGTTATTGTTAGTGCTCCTCTTTAACAAAGCATGATCTTTAATGGCTACATGAAATGATAAAGTAAAACTTGACTTTTTAGCAACATGGATTTAGGACCCTATCTGTCAGCAAAAGCTGGGACATACAGTACAACCATGAGGGCTATATGGCTCTGGCTTTAGTTCAGTATTAGGGTCACTCTCTCGCATTGACGCGCGATTGCGGGTTGCGGCTAGAGTGGTTACCGCTGCGCGTGTGTACCATCCCGGGGCTCCCGTATACCCCTTGCCCGTGGATCCGTACTGTCTGTGGTATGTCAGCGAGCCCCTTTGAAAGACTTCATAGTGTACCCTGCCCGCTCACCTTGGTAGTGTTATGGGAGTCATGATCCCAGGCATTTGGGCAAACACGACTCATGGGTAAAGTGTACAACCTCTGTAGAGTGTTAAAAACTGGTATATCAGCCGTGCTCACGGACACGAGCGGCCCGGAAAAACTCACAGAAACTTTGGTTACTTGTTGTTTACCGTTATGAATCACTTTATCATGATATTATGTTACTTGTTCATTTGTTTACTTGATCATGCAATTTAATTTGGGGGCTTAAGCATAATCTTGCTCTACCACTTGTAAAGTTTTGTTACAAATTAAAAATGCTTATCACAGTAAACCAGTGTCATACTTTTTGAGCCTCATGAACCCCATATATGCTTGTTGAGTACGAAAGTACTTACGCTTGTTTCTTTCTTTTTAATATTTGGATAAAAATTCCGGATGGGTACCAGATTATCAGAGTTATGAGGAGTATCCAGAGGACTACTAGGTTTGGGGTCAACCAGTTGACGTCCCTGTGCTATGGAGCTTTGCGAGAGTTATCTTATATTTCCGCTGTTATGTAATAGACTTTAATAGATACTTATTCGCTATGTAATAAACACTTGTGATGGTACATTTTTGATAATTTGTCGGCTTATGTGTGTGACTGATCTTTGGGCACACATAAGGTTATTGCATCTCGTTTTGTCTTTAAAACTGGGTGTGACACTACTGCTCTTGCTCTTGCGGCAACAATGATCAATGCTATGTAATTGGATCATACCACAATACTCTTTGACAATCAGCAACTCGTCCATTTCCTAAATGGACCGGATCAGCAACAACCCCCTAATTGGAGGGTTAAACCTTTCACTCAGATCATCAACACCAAGTTGCAGGCAGGACATCATCAATCAGAAGGATCAGATGTACACAGAACCAAATGGTAGATTTGCTTGCTAGACAAGCACTTACTAGTTTTAAAGCCAACCAAATTACATTCAATGGTGTTTGTTCTTATGCATCTCATGAACAGGAGTGTCCTTTTATGTTAGCACTCCAAAATGTAACCATTAACTCTGTAATGGTTCTAACATGAAGTTGTTGTTAATCAATATATTATGCTTCTTTAAAAAAAATGCACGTGACGTGGGAAGGGAATATTATACTGCACATATATGTAGATCCTAATCCAGGAAAGAATCCGGCTCCATCAAGAGGCTCTCTAGCTCAGCTACGGCTGCGTGTCAATCCAAAGGTGGTGCCTGTGTCTTGCGTGTCTGAGGTGCGTGCATATCCTCTGCTACGCATATGGTCCCCACTACGTTGGTGGCGTGCTCCCTATGCTTTTCACTGCTGCGGGTCTCGAGAGTCCTCCGTGTGTGGACAAGAAATCCATGTGTTCGTGTTGGTCGTATTTGTCCCTGTCTCCAAACGTTGTCCGGCCGCCGTGCCATCCGTGTCAACATTGGTCTGCTCTACGCCATCACTGACCTCCGGCAAGGCGGCAAGCCGTCGCTTCTGCTAATAGAGCTCCACGCGCGGCCATCTTGGCATCCTCCTGGTCATCCTGGTGCTTTCAATCGTGTCAAGCCGCGAACAAGGTATAGGAACGGAGCGGATGCAATTTGTGAGATCTGTGCACACACAAGTCCACAAGTATCACTCTCTCTTTTTTGTTTATCCTTCTCCTTCCCCCTAAAGTGTTTTGATTTTTGATTCAGACGGGCCCGTCAAGTCTGCTGTTGCTAGACCATTGGAGCCTTCATCAGCGAGTTGCTCTAGATGGAGGCTACAGCCATTGACAGGATGTGCTGCGGCGTCGCGTCCCTGACTCCCTTCTTCCTACTTGGTCGCTTCCCCTCCTCATCACAGCCCTCTCACACTCTGTTGTGGCCTTCTCCTAGGGAGATGGCACAGCAACATAGCTGCTGATAGCCATGGCGAGGTTGTAGGCCAACCTGGGATGCTTGTGAGGGTGGTGCAGGCGTGCAGCAATTCGTCATTGCGCTATTGTCGTACAGGAGCCCAAGGTATTACGATCTCTCATTTGCCTTCATGCCCTTGAACTGTTTGAGGAAATGTGGCCATAACACAAACCATATTTTAGATTCAGTTTTACCTATAATTATGTTTTGTGCCTGTTGATAAAAATTTCTATTTGTTCCTATACATGCTGCTAAATTATTGTTATGCCATTGGTTGTCCACCCTCTTGCTCTAAATGCCGATTTATGTAAAATGTGCATTGTCAGGTTCTGGTGTTGCCGATGGTGGTTTCTTCCTCCAATTTCTTGGTGCTGGTCAACCATCATTCCATTTAGTTCAATCGAAAAAAAACCTATTGTGGATTATGTTCCTTTCGTTAGTACTCCCTCCTTCCCAAATTATAAGACCTTTGAAGAATCTTGGAGACTCAAACTATTCTAAGTTTGACCTAAGTTATATGCTAATATAATAACATTTATGATGTCAACTAAGTATTATTAGATTCGTTATCAATTATCTTTTCATAACATGTCTATTTAATATCATACATTTTTATAGTTTTCTCTATAATTATTGGTCAAACTTGAGATGCTTTGACTCTCCAAGATTCTTGGAACGTCTTATAATTTGAAACGGAGGGAGTAAGTACCTTGGCTTATAATATTCTGGCCCCATGATTTGGCTGCTACCTTCCTTTGGATTCAAGCAAGCATTGTTTGTGTTTATTTACTTCATCTGTCCCTATTTTGTTTCTAAAAGTTGCTTTTGATTTTAAGGATTAGATACTGCAGGGTGCTATAAGCTTATTTATTAGTTAGGATGAATGCCCCTGGCTGTTTTATTAAATCTGTTATACATTTAGGCTGATCATATCTCTACCAATATATAATGCACCGATAAAACTTCCCTACAACCACACAGTAAAATGTACCAAACAATCAATGTCTCTACGAAGTGCACCCCAAAAATTACCCACACCAAAATGAAACCTTCCAAATAAAGGACCTAGATTAACTTTAATCCCTTCTCAGACCTACTCACTCAAATTCAAAGGTCCACGTTGTTTGGATCTTCCCTCATCACTCATTCCTCCGCATTCGCTTCACGCATCCCATCCCACGCGGCCATGCCCGCCTGTCCCGGACTCCCTTCAAAATCAGAAAGAAAAAAAACCCTAAACCCATCCCGCGCCTGCCCGCCGCAGAGCACGCGACCGCCCACCCTCGACCGCCAGCCCGCCCCCGCCGGCTATTGCCCGTGCTGCGCCGCGACCGCCCCCACCGCCCCCGCCGCGGACATGCGGGGCCAGCCGTGCCGCGCCGTGCCCCTGCCCCTTCCCTCTCCACGCCGCGGCGGCCCCTGTGTGCGCTCACCCCTAGGCTCGCGCTCCCGTGCCCGGTGGTAGCAAGGAGAGGCCAGGGCAGGGCCACAACCGACGTGGGTGCCGCCCTGCTCGCCTGGCTGAGGTGCCACCTTCCTATTCCCTTCCTGTTGTGTTGCGAATCTGAGCACTCGAACCCTAACTTTGTGTTCAGGTGTGCTGCGGACGCGGACGACGAGCTCTTCACCATGTGCCGCCCTTACTACGAGTACGAAGCATTTCAGGAGGCTCAGAATTTATTTTTTGATAGTTTAAATAAACAGAACTAACGCTACGGTTAGTTCTGGTAATATTGGTTTTGGCCCCCTCAAGTTTTCTGTTTCATCTACCTTAACTACTTATGCTATCTGGCCGTGCCATGTTCCAATGTTATCTAGCACTGCTCCAAGTCTCTTGGAGTCATTCATATAAAAATGATAAAAAATGTTGTCCGTTGTACTGTGTTATTTGTACCTTTGAGCCTGTCTTTTTTGTCCATTTCTAATGCAGAACCATATCCCCCTTCATTGATGTGATAGAGCCATTCGTAAATATTATTTTCATAGATACTTGGCTTACCATGGTGCTAATTGTGTCGTGGTATTGGTCCAGGCACGCCAAGCATTCTGTGCCCTGAAAGGGATCATAAGACTATAAGCACTGATTCGGGGACATCTTGTAAGGAGGCAAGCTGTTTCAACCCTCCGTGCAACATGGTTGATTGTGAAGTTTCAAGCCCTGGTCCGTGGAAGGAACCTTAGAATTTCTAAAGCTTCCAATGAAGAAACTATGGAACTTTCCCTACAGAACTTTGGGGTAATTTCATTACACCTCACTTTCTATGCTATACCTAATATATTTGTCATGATAATGACCCTCTTTCTAAATTTATGATCTTATTGAACAGAGAAATACTCCTATCTGTTTCATTGTGCATTATTCTGATAACGTTAACTGTGAAGCCATGTTAAAACCTGAATATTACACACTAAACCATTGCATATATTCCTGCTAAGGTCTGTCAAACTAACTAAGGTGACATGGTTACTTGCCATTATTGTCTTTCAATAGATATTTGAGAAATTTCTATGGATATTTGGTCAATGGACACCAAATACAAGATAAGCATCCTCTGTGCTGAAATGAATAAAGTGCCAATTTTTTTTATTTTCTTATATATAAATGGTTCTTCCATTTGACCATATCCAGTGCTGATGATTACATGTGTTATATTGTTGTGCATATTAGTGTGGAACCAATAAATAGTGAATTATAAAATTGTCTATACTAGGTTTATCTCCTCATATTATCTAATTGCTAATTCTACATGCTTCATTGGGAATTTTCTTGTGCTCCATACATGCCTTATGCAGCATGTCTTGGAATTTTCTTGTGAGTATAATGATATGTGCCTTCTTGCAGGGTGCTAAACCTGGTTCCTGGAAGGAAAAGTTGTCTTCAAATGCATTTGCTCGGAAGGTAATCTCAATACAATTTTAGAGGGGCTTATGAATGTATAAATCAGAAATACTAACTACTTTGAGGCCTTTTATACTAACTCAATTAACTTTTTCTGTGATGTAGCTTCTATCTTCACCAATTGTGGTTGAGGCTCTCCACTTCCAGTATGATGAGATGGACCCTAATTCAGCTTTCAATTGGCTGGAGAGGTGGACGATAAGTCATGTCTGGAAGCCCATTTCCCAACCAAAGAGAGTTGGTACTGATGCTAAGCCACAAACAAGGAAGGCCACTTATGCCATGGAAACAGAGTCAGCAAAATTAAAGCGTAATGCACGGAAGAGCTCTGCAGTGCCATTTGAACCTTCTCAAACAAACACCGCCATTGAAATTGAGAAGATGAGAGTCTCCCATGTGTTTTGGTTTTGAGTAATTGATGAAACCTACTTAGGTACTAACCTTGGATCTCTAAGTGTGAATCATGAGATAGGTTGGTACATGCCATGTGATGGAGCAAGGTGGATCAAGTGAATGGCACAAGCTCTAGTATGGTGGTGGAAAGGAAAATGGTGTCAAGGCAAAGGTGATATAGGACACATTTTCGGTTTGGTGATCAAGACATCATAGAGGATGTGATCACATTTAGGATAGATAGTCGTACTATCAAAGAGGGAGCTCTTAAGTATGATTACAGTTATCATGTGCCACTAGGTTCATATGCATTGCATTTGAAATCAATTGAACCAAGTGAAACACCAACTTAATCCAAGATATTTGTGAACTAAAAGCTAACACACGTGCACAAGTGTTGGGATCACTTAGTGTTGGCTCTTGGAAGCTTGGAGAAGTTGAAGGAGTTGTGTGGGTAGCTGGAAGCAGTCCGGACGCAGGGTCCGGACGCAAGGGTTCTCGCCGACCGGACCAACGCGTGTGCGTCCTGTGGCAAACCCTTGCTGACTCGGCTGAGAAGGAGGATCCGGACGCTGTTCACGGTCCGGACGTGCGTCCGGAGTCCCTGCCCTCTCTGTTGCTCTCTGGTTGAAACGGCCAGACGCTGGTCCTGGTCCGGATGGAGGAACCGTATGCGCATCCGGAGGAAAGTGCTCTCTGGACTGCTCTCTGCGTAGCGCTCGGACGCTACTGTTGTAGGGTCTGGACCCACACTGTTGCGAGCAACCGGAGGCACGTGGCGCGCTGTGGCGAAGGCGCGAAGCAGGCGATTCAAACCTAGGCTCGACCGGACGCATGTGCGTTGGTCCGGACGGGACCTCGGGTGCGTCCAGACCCTGTGACCGGAGAGGTGAGCAGAGCCGTTGGCTCACTGCTGTGGATGGGTCCGGACGCGGTCTATGGTCCGGACCCCCTGTGAAAAGTGCGTCCGGAGGTACGTAGAGAAGAGGAAAAAGGGTGGAAACGACTAGTGTTTGAGTGTGGGCTATATAAGGGTGTATGGTCGGCCCAAGGTGGCACTTCTTGCACATTCTATTCACTCATACACTTGTGCTTGCTTGTGAGAAGCTCCACCACTGATCTCATTGACATAGTTGATCTTTTCATGAGAGATTGAGTGAATCCAAGTGCATTGCTCTTTGATTGCATACTAGTGGCACTTGGTGATCGTTGTCATCGCGGAGCTCTTGTTATTCTTGGAGGTTGCCACCTCCTAGACGGCTTAGTGCGATGAGGATCATTGAGCGGAGGAAGGTGATTGTCTCTGGCTCCGATCGGTGGATTGTGAGGGGTTCTTGAACCTACCCCGCGGGAGTTCGCGAAAGGTATCTCTAGTGGAATCCGCGTAGCTTGTGGATCCCCATATTGTGTTGGTTGTGCGGCACCCTTGAACGGGTTTGGCTTTGATTGCCAATTAGCGCGTGAACCTCCAAGTGGGTGCATCGCTACAACGAGGACTAGCTTGTTGGCAAACAAGTGAACCTCGGTAAAAAATATTGTGTCTTATTGTCTCTCTACCGAGGATTCATCTTGTGATTGATTGGTTATCTATTGGATTATCTCTTCATATTGGTATAACCATTCTATCTCTAGCTTTGCATTACATTCCTTACATTCTTGAAAAGTAGAGCCTCTAGCTTAGCTTGTGTAGCTTAGTAGTATAGCTCTAAGTCTCTAGCTCTTGTGTGTAACATAGATCATCTTGCTAGTGACTAGAATTGGTAGGTGGCTTGCTTAACCTTAGTGCTAGTGCAAACTTGCTTATAGCCGTGTTTTATTCTAACAAGTTTGCTAAGTGTTGTTGTAGAAAATTTAATTAGGCTATTCACCCCCTTCTAGCCATTCCTAGACCTTTCAAGTGGTATCAAAGCTAGTACATCGTACTTAAAGGGATAAAATCCCACGGTGTTAAAATGGCTCATATCAACAACACCAAGAGGGCAGCTAAGTTCGATGGCACCAATTATAGCTATTGGAAGGCCATGATGACCACCTATATCAAATCAATCAACCGGAATATATGGTTGGTGGTCAACACGAAGTTTGAGGTGGTGAATGAAGAGGCACCCACCACGGCCGAAGAGGAGAAGCTCCAAAACAATGATATTGCCTTGAGCGCAATACATGAGGCAATCTCCAAGGAAGTCTTTGAGCAAATCAAAAACTTGGAGAGTGCTCATGAGGCTTGGAAGAAGCTTGAAGAGTCATATGAAGGGACTACATCCATGAAGGGAGCAAAGGCCTATATCTTGAAGGAGAGGTTTGCTAGCTTCAAGACGAAGGAAGATGAGAATGTACCCGAGATGTTCAATAGGCTTGAGGTGCTTGTCAATAACCTTAAGTCACTTGGAGAGAAGGTGGAGAACAAAGAATTCTCTTTCTAGTTCCTAAGAAGTCTTTAAAGGTGAACTAATTGCAATGTTGGAAGATGCTAAGATTCACTTTGACCTCACAAGAAAGGAGTGCAAAGCATTGCGAAAAGAGAATCATTGTCTCAAGCAATCCTTTGATGAGCTCAACCTTACTCATGAGAGGCAAACAGATGCCCATGAGAAGCTTGGCAAAGCTCACTCTAAGCTTGAAAAAGCTCACTCTAAGCTTGAAAAGGCTCATTCACTTCTTGTTGAGCAAAATGAGAAAGAGCATGTTCAAACAAGTAACATGGGTATAACTTGTGATATAATTGATGAATAATTCTATCAACCCATCATCATCACCCCAACTAACCCTTCTAGTAGCACTTCTAACTCTATCTCTTCTACTAGTGATATTGTCACTTGTGACACTACACTAATGGTTGAGAATGAGACCCTTAATAAGGAGTTTGGTAAGCTCACTCTAGCATTAGGCAATGCATATGGTGGAGACTCCCGTTTGCTTAAGTGCTTGGATAGTCAAAGGTTCTCTCTTTGCAAAGAGGGACTTGGCTATACCCCCAAGAGAGGCAAGGCGGCCTTTGCAACTCCAAAGCCTCGCTTTGTGAAGACCAATGGTCGGTTTTGCTCTAGTTGCAAGCAAGTAGGGCATGAAGAGCAATATTGCAAACTAAACCAAAGCAAGATAAAATTTACACATACATCTCTTCGCTTTGATTCTAGTGATATGCTTACCAAGGGCAAGAAAGGTGTGATAGCTAAGTACATGGGTACACCCAATGAGAGCTCAAAGAAGAAAGTTATTTGGGTACCTAAGTCCTTAATCACTAACTTTGGAGGACCCAAGCAAGTATGGGTACCTAAGATGAACTAAATTGTTTTGTAGGTCAATTATAAAGCCAGAGGGAGGCATTGGGTGCTTGATAGTGGGTGCACTCAACATATGACCGGAGATTCAAGAATGTTCAACTCTATCAAGCAAAATGATTGCAATGGGATTGAATCTATCACATTTGGTGACAATGGCAAAGGCAAAGTCAAAGGGCTCGGTAAGATTGCTATATCAAATGACATGAGCATATCAAATGTGTTGCTAGTAGAGAGCTTGAACTTCAACTTGCTATCCGTAGATCAACTTTGTGATCTTGGATTTAAATGCATCTTTGGAGTTGATGATGTAGAGATCATAAGTGTAGATGGCTCTAACTTGATATTCAAAGGATTTAGATATGAGAATCAATACTTAGTTGATTTCAATGCCAAAGTAACTCAATTGTCAACTTGCTTGCTATCCAAATCTAGCATGGGTTGGTTATGGCATAGAAGGCTTGGTCATGTTGGAATGAAACAATTGAACAAACTAGTCAAACATGATCTAGTTAGAGGCTTGAAAGATGTGGTCTTTGAGAAAGATAAGCTATGTAGCTCTTGTCAAGCCAGAAAACAAGTTGGAAACACTCACCCTAGTAAGAGCATGATGAGTACTTGCAAACCTTTTGAGCTTTTGCATATGGACTTGTTTGGACCAACCGCATATACAAGTATTGGTGGAAACAAGTATGGTTTTGTGATAGTTGATGATTTCACTAGATATACATGGGTATTCTTCTTGAGTGACAAGAGTGAAACATTTGATACATTCAAAGTCTTTGTCAAGAGATGCCAAAATTAATTTGAAACAACAATCAAGAGAGTAATAAGTGACAATGGTAGTGAATTCAAGAATACAAGAGTTGATGAGTTATGTGATGAATATGGAATCAAACATCAATTCTCGGCCAAGTACACTCCTCAGTCAAATGGGCTTGTTGAGAGGAAGAATAGGACACTCATTGATATGGCAAGATCTATGCTTAGTGAATACAATGTGAGTGATTCTTTTTGGGCCAAAGCTATCAACACGGCTTGCTATTATAGCAACCGACTCTATTGCCACAAGATGCTTGAGAAGACACCTTATGAGCTATTGAATGGAAGAAAGTCAATTATTGCATACTTTAGAGTATTTGGATGCAAATGCTATATCTTGAAGAAAGGTGCAAGATTGAGCAAATTTGAGAAGAAATGTGATGAAGGCTTTCTACTTGGCTACTCAACTACAAGAAAAGCATTTAGAGTATGGAATCTTACTCATGGCATAGTTGAGGAGGTACATGATGTGGAGTTTGATGAAACAAATGGATCTCAAGATGAGAATGCTAACCATGATGATGTGAGAGGTGAACCATTGGCCAATGCAATGAATAATATGGATATTGGGGACATTAGGCCGAAGCAAGTTGAAGGTCCGAGAACGGCGACCAGAGGGGGGTTGAATGGGAGCCAAATAAAATTCAACTCAAAGACTTGGCCCTTGTCCCAAACTCACACCCAAAACTTGACCTCGGAAGAACTGACTCGCACACGACCTAACAAGTAGGTGGACACCTTAGGAAGACCCCTAAAGGTGCAGCAGAGCGGTCGGAGAAGATGGAGAACAATCGAAGCCACAAACTCAAAACCGATACACCGAGAGAGGTACTCTCAACCCCTAGAGAGAAGAGGCAAGAGCACACCCAAAAATACTTATGAGAACTGGTATCAAAAGTACCTAATGATGTTCCTTACGTGAATACGAATCCAACGCAACAAACAGAACTTGATTCGGAGTCCGGACGAGGGAGAAACGGCCAAAACAGCGATCAACAGTGACCACAGGACTACTTTGAAAGTGGTCCGGAGCTAGGGTCCTTGCTGTAGCTTTTTGGCCACACCACAGGACCACTCGCTATGGTCTGGTGCTATGGTCCGGTGGGTAGTCCGGAGGGTAGTCCGACAGAAAAATCAGCCAAACAATGTGCACCCAAGCTCCGGACTAGTGGTCCGAAGGTACCACAGGACCAATGCAAGTGGTCCGGTGGTATGGTCCGGTGCTAGGGGCTGTGCTGTTATGTTTTGGCAAGAGCACAGGACCACTCGATATGGTCCGGTGGGTGGTCCGGTGCTCACGAACAGAGCGCAGAAAACCCGCAAAAACCGATTTCACTCCGCCAAATCTTCCCAAAACTCAACCAAATGAACTCCAACTGCAACCAAACTTTGTAGGCATGATCCTTGTGCAGTTGGGGAGCTATCCCGAAGAAATCATCTTTCAATTTGGAGAGGATAAACGGGAACACTCGGATTTGGGGGAGAAAAGGCAAAACGAAGAACGCCGCAAAGAAATCGCCCGATCTACGCACTCGTGAGGTTTGAGGTGAATTCCTTCGGTGCAAAGATGCTCCTCACGGATACGAACAACTTGGTTCAAGTGGATTTTGCAAAGCTACTATCAACAAAGAGAAATCAACTAGGGAAAAAGAGAGAGAAAAAGCAAAATGCGAAGAACACAAGCAACTGGGGAGACTCGATCAAGAAACTAACCGTGCTATGGCGCTCGGAGAGTCGGGCCTCCGATTCCCACCAAAACATTCGAGTTCTTACAGAGGTTGGTGAAATCAACCTAGGGATCTCATGAACTAGAGAGAGGGTAGAGAGAGAGAGTTGGGGCAAATGATTAGGGTTCAAGAGATGGGATGAGGGATACCCCTTCACCCCCTACTTATCGGGCTTTGGCTATTTCCCAAAGACCCCCCTAGATACATTGAGTGAACTACCTAGCCTAAGCATTGCAGTCCATGCTCCAGAAAATATCTCCCGATTTTGAATGGACGACCCCACTTCCTGCCAGGAGTTGTCGTCGCCTCGACGCAACCTCCAAGATTCCGCCACGTGCCATCCTTGCTTCCTCGGAAGCTCCGCCTAGGTTTTGAGGTCGAAACTCAGGAAACCCGCCACCGGTAGCTTTGGGCTCAACTACCGAACCCCGAGTTTTGAGGCCCAAACTCGGAAACCATCCTCGGATGGTTTTGAGGCCCAAACCACCAAACCGCTCGACTCGAGCCACCTTGTCCTCGCCCGGTCGGACTCCGAGTCCCATGAGCCTCCGCTCGACTCGCTCGTCCACCGTCTTGACTCAGTCGACTCGGTCTACCTCCATGTCTTCTCGCACTTTACGGTGCCAAGTACTAGCCACCACAACTAGTCCGCCGGCGCCCATGGTCCCTCAGTCCGAGCCCCGCTTCCGCCCTTCACCGCTCTCAGTCCATCGGCACGACAAGCCTCTACTCGACCTTCTCCACTTCGTTGACCACTATCACTAGGCATAGCACCTACAGACCATAAGCCGATAGACAGGCACACATTTGCTTTCGCAAAGGGTTAGAATCAAGCCACTCAAACTGAACCACTCAAGTGTTGGGCAATCACTCATCAGAAAACTGAACTACATGGGTACTTACCCACCATGTGTTCGCAATCTCCCCCTTGATGAGTGCATTGTCTACACAAGTGCATTTCAGATTTGAGCCACAAGGTAAAGCTCTCCAAATGACCAAAAAGCTGAGAAAGCCAAAACGGGGTCATTTGAGAGAAGCAAAGTGAATCCAAAACTTGGTTCCCAAAGACATGGGCAACGGCTCTCCGCAACCAAGAAAAACAAAACTAGCCCTCAAGAAGAGGCAGAAAACGGGCTCAACACCGCTAGAAAAACAAGCTACCAATTGAAGCCTACCAAAGCTCAAGAAACCAATTGAAAACACCAAGGGAACTCTAAAGATACCAATTAAAACACTTAATGTTCAAGAAGCACTCGAAACCTGTCGGAGCCAACAAAGCAAGCTAGACCCTCTAGAAAAGGCAAAGGCTCAACACATCTAGCAAAAGCTCCCCCTGGGCAAAGGCACACTCAAGATACCAAATGAGATCCTTAGGGCAAAATAAGCACACAAACTCCCCCTTGACCAAAGAAGCTCTAAACCAATGAAACCAATGAGATGCACTCTTTCTCCCCCTTGGAAGTCGATGGCTGAAAATGGAATGAAATGCACATCTCTCCCCCTTGTTGACACATGTAGCTCATCAAACATCAACAACTCATGAGTGCAAAAGCTTCATACTTAGAGCTAAGACAATGAATAGATGCTCTAAGTGATGTGATCCTATGAGAATAGGAAAAGCTCTACGTGCCCAACAAAGACTCAAGTTGAGCTTAAGATCACTTTAGAAGCTATTTTAGAGAGCATATCATGTGAGAGTAGAGAAAAGGGTATCACGTCCTAGAGACAACTAAACATGGCAAACAAGATAGGATCTATCTCAAAGCAATCTCATGTATAGAAAGTAGAACTATCCCTAGCAAAGTTCATACAACAAGCCAATGACCCAACTGAATGGATTTTCCAAATTTCAGAGTTTTGCAGCCAATTTTAGTTTTAGGCACATTACAAGTTGTATGCGAGTTGTTGTAAGCAAGGTGATGCCACTGCTTACCAACTGGGCGAAGTCAAAGGACTTGACACACCGGTTTTGGTAATACACGACACCGCTCAAGTATCAACCCTATGGGAAGCAGTCTCGAACACACGGTGAAGTGATCACAATGCAGACCCAACTCGATCTTTCCAATTCACAAAACAAAGAGCAATTTCATTTTAGATATTAATCATGGTGCTCAAAGGTAGTGAATGAAACAATGAAGATACATAGTTAAAAGCTATATACAAGGCAGCCAAGAAGGATCTTCAAAAGCCTACACATGTTAGTGCCATTTCAGAGGAGACATGGGGAATTTAAATTCAGTTTTAAAGCTTTTCTCTTTTCTAACTTAGCTCTATTGCATATCATATAGATCAAAAAGAGTCTAAGTTAGGCAACACCATAGACACATAAAGCACCTCAAACAGAGCATAGATTCATTATATTGGCTATAAGTATGAAGCTTAAAATGAACTATGTCACAAATGCAAATAATGCATTGACACCAACTAACACTAACAAGACACCAATTTAGAAGAAGGATAGAGAAAAGACAAAAAGAACCAAAAAGAACTATGAAACACAAAACTTTCCTCCTCTAAAAAGGAAAGCAAACACCCAACTCACCCCAAAGGCGAGAAAACATAGCTTGATCCAATGACTTTGTAAGAATATCCGCAAGCTGGTTGTGGGTCTCGACATGCCGGAGGTCAATATCGCCCTTCTCGTAATGATCTCGCAAGAAATGAAAGCGGACCTCAATGTGCTTGGTCTTTGAATGAAGCACAGGATTTTTGGCCACACTAATTTCACTCGTGCTATCACAAAGCAGAGGCACCTTAGTAAGCTCAAGACCGAAATCTCTCAAAGTGGCAATCATCCAAATCAACTGCGAGCAACAAGTAGCCGCAACAACATACTCAGCTTCACACGTCGATTGTGCCACGCTAGACTGTTTGCGAGAAGACCAAGAAACCAAAGAAGACCCGAGAAACTGGCAAGTCCCAGAAGTGGACTTTCGATCAAGTCGGCAACCGGCAAAGTCGGCATCAGAATAACTACAAAGCTCAAGAGACGAAGAGGTGGAAAACCAAAGACCAAATTCCGGAGTGAAACGTAAGTACCTCATGATGCGTTTCACCGCTGGCTTGTGCGAAGTCCGTGGGAACGCCTGAAAGCGTGCACACAAGAAGACGACGAACTGAATGTCCGGTCGAGTCGATATCAAGTACAGAAGCGACCTGATCATGCTTCGGTACTCCATCTAGTCCACCGCCTCTCCTTCCTCGTCTGCATCCAAGGCCGTCATAGTCGACATGGGCATCGAAAGAGGCTTTGCCTCACCCATGTCAAACTTCTTCAAGATATCCTTCGTGTACTTGCCTTGGTGCACGAACGTCCCTTCCCAGGTTTGCTTGATTTGCAAACCGAGAAAGAAAGTCAACTCTCCCATCATGCTCATCTCAAATTCCCTGCTCATAAGATCTGCAAACTTGACAACAAGAACAAGAGAAGAACCACCAAAGAGAGTGTCTTTGCCTTGCTTGAGGAGAAACAACGTCTTATCTACTGATCCCATTTTAAAGCCCTTAGCAAGCAAAAAGGTTTTAGCCTATCATACCATGCTCTAGGTGCTTGTTTCAAACCATACAAAGCTTTGTGAAGTTTAAAAACATGGTTTGGAAACTTGGGATTTTTGAAACTGGGAGGTTGTTTAACATAAACTTCCTCCTCTATGTAGCCGTTTAAGAAAACACTATTAACGTCCATTTGAAAAAGTTTAAAACCCTTAGAAGCCGCAAAAGCTAGAAGGATTCTAATGGCTTCTAAATGAGCTACGGGAGCAAAGGTTTCCTCATAGTCTATTCCCTCCTTTTGACAAAAGCCTTGAGCTACCCACCTAGCCTTGTTGCGCACTACCACCCCATCTTCACCTTTTTTATTTTTGAAAACCCATTTGGTACCTATGGGGTGGCAACTAGGTGGTGGAGGAATTAAGACCCAAACGCGGTTTCTCTCAATGTTTTCTAACTCCTCATGCATGGCATTAACCCAATCTGGATCCATCAAAGCGTGTCCAACATCTCGGGGCTCAAAAGAAGCGACAAAAGCCGAATGAGCAAAGTGAGAGATATAAGACCTGGACCGCGTGACTCGACGGTCAATGTCACCGATGATGTTCTTCAGCGGGTGCTGCCGCTGGATGTGGCGGGGAGCCTGCCTGGACGAAGTGGCCTCCCCCTCGACAGCAGCTGGAGCTCCCTCAGGTGCAACGGGCACCGACTGAGGAAGCTGCTCGAACGACCCCAATGTAGAGGAAGTAGTCGGATCGGGACCGTGAGCCGAAGTGGACGTCGCAGAGTCGACGGGGGCAGCCAATGGAGTTGGCTCGGGATCACCCCAATCGGCGTCGTCCTGCTCCTCCTCCACAAAGATGCTAGTGTTCACCTCATCATCACCTGCAAGCTCAAAAGCAGTGGAAACACAGGGCATAGTGTCATCGAAAGTAATTTCACAAGTCTCCATCACTCGGTTAGTCTCAAGGTTAAGTGCACGATAAGCACGAGAGTGAGTAGAATAACCTAGAAAGATACCGTCAGAAGACCGTGATTCAAATTTATCCAACTTACCGCCCTTTTTGAGGATGAAGCACCTACACCCAAACACCCGTAGGTGACTTACCTTGGGTGGTCTCCCAAATCGCAACTCATAAGAGGTCTTCTTCTTGAAAGCTTGAAGAAAAATGCGATTGGAAACATAGCAAGCAGAACTGAGTGCCTCAGCCCAATATCGCCTAGGAGTCCTATGCTCATCGAGCATCGTCTTGGCCATCTCAACAAGGGTCCGATTCTTGCGCTCAACAACACCGTTCTGCTGGGGAGTGTGAGGTGAGGAAAACTGGTGATCGAGACCCAAAGAAGAGCAAAGTGTTGCAAATTGAGCATTCTTGAATTCTGTGCCATTGTCACTGCGGATAGCTCTCATGGCATTCTTAGGTAGCTCATTTTGCAATCTCAAAATCAGATCTCGAACAACTGGAAAAGCCTCACCCTTACTCTCCAAAAAGAACACCCAAGAGTACCTCAAGTAGTCATCAATGACTACCACAACATACCACTTCCCTCCTTCTGACCTGACCCGAGCTGGACCAACTATGTCCATGTGTAAGAGCTTGCCGGGTCGAGTGGTCATGATCTTAGTCACAGGAGGATGGGAAGCAGCAACCATCTTGTCATGCCTGCAAGGATGGCAAACCAAATCCTTCTCGAACTTCAGCTTTGGCAATCCTTGGATAAGGTCCATTGAGCTAAGCCTTGCAAGCAAGTCAAAACTCAAATATCCCAATCTCCCATGCCACTTCCAAAGCTCAGAGGAAGAACCGGCAAGAAGACAACGAGAAGGCCCGGAAGAGATAGAAAAATCCGCACAAAAAACCTTCCCGAAGGGCAAAATCCGGCAAACAAGATCACCCCGAGAGTCCAAAATCCGAGAGAGTATTGGCTTAAAGCTCACCTCAAAACCGTCTTCAAGAAGTTGCGAAACCGATAGAAGGTTAAAATGCAAATTCGTAACCAACGCAACATCCTTGAGGACAAAAGACGAATTGACTCGGATGGACCCTCGGGAGACAACCTTACCTTTACTCTTGTCCCCGAATGTGATATACTCGGTGTGGTGCACGGGGTCAAGGCTGGAGAACCACTTGGCACTTTCGATCGTATGGCGTGAACATCCGGAATCCACAAGCCAAGTCTCCTCCAATCCTCCTTCCTACATCAATAAAAAGACATAGGGTGAGCAAACGGACCAACACTGGGGTTAGTAAACTGTGAAGGATACCAGTGTTGTCCCACTTGCCCAAAGAATGGGTTAGGAGAAAAACCAACCATCTCCTACCCCACGGAGGGATAGCGATCACCATGATAGGGAAACACATGGTCCGCTAAAGAAGGGTGGAGTAAAGCCACTGCCACGAGGCCTGTAGTCGTATGGGTCACAACCGGTACCCCGCCGGGCATGACCACCGCGTGGTCTTGCCTCCTGAGGCCTAGCACCTTGAGTCATTGTACCTCTAGGCCTAGAAGTGCGCCTCTGAACTTTCGGTTCACGCACCCCAACTCGTGGGTGGTACATGTCCCGGTTGTTCAACTCAACCTGCCTCCGATCATCTCTCTTCCTCCTATAGCAAAACTCAGCCAAATGCTCATCCTGCTCACAATACTCACAATGGTACCTCACCACTCTCTTGGTAGGCACCTCTTGTTGGGTTGGGTGGCTCTAGATTTCTTAGGAAGGGGATCACTAGAGATGTCAGGCAGTGTGTCAAGTGGGTTGCGAAGATGGTTCGGTTTGACAATTCACACTTGCTTCTGTGGAGTGGTTTTGGGTGGCTCTTCAAACACACCATCTCTCACAGGAAACTCAGAGGGGTTGATAGGCTTAGGTGGGGTGATCTTGGTAAACTTGGGAGGTGTGGTGGGTTTCTCACTCATGCTCAAACCACTGCACTCACCGATCTTACCAAACAAGCTATCGTCCTTCCCACATATAGCAAAGCCTACTCCCGTGCTGCCAGCCCTTTTGCATTGGCTAAGCATCATCCCCAACTGCGGCTCTCGGCAAGACACCCAGCTCAAGATGGACCGAAGGTATGTGTTTTCTTCTTCGGTTCGCATCTTGTCGTGTCTGCACGACGCGATCTCAAGCTCCAAAGCCTCAAAGCGATCCGACTCTCTAGTGCTACCTGAGCTGACCTTCTCTAGCACAACAATTCTAGCATCTCTCTGTGCCAGCTCAGAACGCAAGCCTAAGAAAGACTTGCACGCACCAAGTAAGCTAGGCCTAGCCTTCAGCTCACTGACCTCCTCAAGTAGAGTGCCATACTTGTCCTGGAGAGTGACAAGACTAGACATGTGGATGGCACAAGCATCACACTCTACCTCCTCGGTAAGCACCACTAACGCCTTAGCAAACTCTAGCTCATGTAGCATTCTTAGATACTTAGCCTTGAAATCGTTCCTCTCGCACGCGACATGCTTGAGCAAAGCATCCTGACTCATCAAGGTGTTGTTCAAAGACTCAATCTCGAGAGAGAGGGACTCGACGGTGGGTGGTACCTCGGGTGTGTCGGAGTCTTAGTCGGGCCTTCCTTACGCTTGCCGACCTTGCCTTCTTCAATCGCCATGGTGCAAAAGCCATCGTGCTTGGCGTCGGCGTAGAAGCATAGGCCGTTGAGCTTGTCCTCAACCTTTCCCTTCGACTCATCATCGCTTGAAGAAGCACCTCCGTCGGAGGAGGCATCGATATCGCTGAGGGAGTCAAGGAAGGCTTGGTGCTTGGCCTTCACCTTGTCGATCACCTTCTTGGAGGACCTTCGGTGGTAGCCACCCTTGGGCTTGTGCTTGTCCTCAAAGTGGTGCTCGCGCTTGTCCTTGCGCTTGGTAAAGTCGCCCGCAGCTTTCTTGGGGCAGTTTGCGATGAAGTGATCCTCATCACCGCAACGGTAGCACCCCTTGGCCGAACCACCACGCCGACGATTCAAACGGTTGTTGTGAAACCGTGAGAACTTGGTGATGACCAAAGCCAGCTAATCATCTCCAAGAGCCCCCACTTGATCCTCTGTCACAGAAATCAAAGACAAAGCGAACAAGGAGTGTGAAGGTCAGAGGAGGAAGAAGACGTACTGCCGGGGCCAGAAACCAACGCCATAGATGGTTTCGACGGTTTTCAAGCTTGGCCCGGGTCTGGTAATCAATCTCCGAGGACTTGAGCTTGCTGAACAACTCGTCCACAGTCAGGGCATCATAGCCTGGTGACTCCTGAATGGAAGCCACCTTCATCTCCCATACCTTCCGATCAAGAGCATGCAAAAGCTTGATAGCCATCTCATGATCATCATAAGGCAAGTTGGCTCGATTAGCACGCATCTTGTTGATGATAGATTCGAAGCGTGTGAACATCCTGTCAACAGATTCACCAGCCAACTGAGCAAAGTTCTCATACTCTCTATGGTACGTGTTGAAGAGTCTGGACTTGATCTGAGGGTTTCCCTCATGATATCGCACAAGTGTTTGCCAGATCTCTCGTGCCGTAGTGAGACTTGAAACTCGCTCAAACTCAGGAAGAGACAAACTTGAGAAGAGGATGCTACAGGCTCTTGCGTTTGACGCATGTTGTGTGATTTGCAGCTCATTAATCCGAGCGCCAAGAACCACGTAGTCAGCACTCTCACAAATGTCCCAATACTTCGTATCAAGCCATTGGAGGTAAGCAGACATGCACACCTTGCAATAGGCTAAATTTGTTCCATCGAAGAACGGAGGTTTGCCAGCACCTCGCTGCATGTAGCCTTCGCGGATCAAGAATCGTGTAAGGTGGAATGATCCTTAACTGGCTCTAATACCAATTGAAGGACCGAGAACGGCGACCAGAGGAGGGGGTGAATGGGAGCCAAATAAAATTCAACTCAAAAACTTGGCCCTTGTCCCAAACTCACACCCAAAACTTGACCTCGGAAGAACTGACTTGCACACGACCTAACAAGTAGGTGGACACCTTAGGAAGACTCCTAAAGGTGCAGCAGAGTGGTCGAAGAAGATGGAGAACAATCGAAGCCACGAACTCGAAACCGATACACCGAGATAGGTACTCTCAACCCTAGAGAGAAGAGGCAAGAGCACACCCAAAAGAACTTATGAGAACTAGTCTCAAAAGTACCTAATCATGTTCCTTATGTGAATACGAATCCAACGCAACAAACGGAACTTGATTCGGAGTCCGGACGAGGGAGAAAACGACCAAAATAGCGATCAACAGTGACCACAGGACTACTTTGAAAATGGTCCGAAGCTATGGTCCGGAGCTAGGGTCCTTGCTATAGTTTTTCGGCCACACCACAGGACCACTCTCTATGGTCCGGTGCTATGGTCCGGTGGGTGGTCCGGAGGGTAGTCCGACGGAAAAATCAGCCAAACAGTGTGCACCCAAGCTCCGGACTAGTGGTCCGAAGGTACCACAGGACCAATGCAAGTGGTCCGGTGGTATGGTCCGGTGCTAGGGACTGTGCTGTTATGTTTTGGCAAGAGCACAGGACCACTCGATATGGTCCGGTGGGTGGTCCGGTGCTCACGAACAGAGCGCAGAAAACCCGCAAAAACCGATTTCACTCCGCCAAATCTTCCCAAAACTCAACCAAATGAACTCCAACTGCAACCAAACTTTGTAGGCATGATCCTTGTGCAGTTGGGGAGCTATCCCGAAGAAATCATCTTTCAATTTGGAGAGGATAAACGGGAACACTCGGATTTGGGGGAGAAAAGGCAAAACGAAGAACGCCGCAAAGAAATCGCCCGATCTACGCACTCGTGAGGTTTGAGGTGAATTCCTTCGGTGCAAAGATGCTCCTCACGGATACGAACAACTTGGTTCAAGTGGATTTTGCAAAGCTACTATCAACAAAGAGAAATCAACTAGGGAAAAAGAGAGAGAAAAAGCAAAATGCGAAGAACACAAGCAACTGGGGAGACTCGATCAAGAAACTAACCGTGCTATGGCGCTCGGAGAGTCGGGCCTCCGATTCCCACCAAAACATTCGAGTTCTTACAGAGGTTGGTGAAATCAACCTAGGGATCTCATGAACTAGAGAGAGGGTAGAGAGAGAGAGTTGGGGCAAATGATTAGGGTTCAAGAGATGGGATGAGGGATACCCCTTCACCCCCTACTTATCGGGCTTTGGCTATTTCCCAAAGACCCCCCCTAGATACATTGAGTGAACTACCTAGCCTAAGCATTGCAGTCCATGCTCCGGAAAATATCTCCCGATTTTGAATGGACGACCCCACTTCCTGCCAGGAGTTGTCGTCGCCTCGACGCAACCTCCAAGATTCCGCCACGTGCCATCCTTGCTTCCTCGGAAGCTCCGCCTAGGTTTTGAGGTCGAAACTCAGGAAACCCGCCACCGGTAGCTTTGGGCTCAACTACCGAACCCCGAGTTTTGAGGCCCAAACTCGGAAACCATCCTCGGATGGTTTTGAGGCCCAAACCACCAAACCGCTCGACTCGAGCCACCTTGTCCTCGCCCGGTCGGACTCCGAGTCCCATGAGCCTCCGCTCGACTCGCTCGTCCACCGTCTTGACTCAGTCGACTCGGTCTACCTCCATGTCTTCTCGCACTTTACGGTGCCAAGTACTAGCCACCACAACTAGTCCGCCGGCGCCCATGGTCCCTCAGTCCGAGCCCCGCTTCCGCCCTTCACCGCTCTCAGTCCATCGGCACGACAAGCCTCTACTCGACCTTCTCCACTTCGTTGACCACTATCACTAGGCATAGCACCTACAGACCACAAGCCGATAGACAGGCACACATTTGCTTTCGCAAAGGGTTAGAATCAAGCCACTCAAACTGAACCGCTCAAGTGTTGGGCAATCACTCATCAGAAAACTGAACTACATGGGTACTTACCCACCATGTGTTCGCACAAGTTGATGATGAGCAAGATATTGAAGATCAAGTGAATCCTTCATCCAACAAGCAACTCAATGTCAATCAAGCTAGTTCATCCTCTCCAACTCAAGATCAAGAAGGTAGTTTATCTACTCTACCCAATGATCAACCAAGTACAAGCAATCAACTTCCAACACTCCAACCTACATCTATTGCAAGGGATCATCCTTTGGATCATATTATTGGAGATATCACTAGTGGTGTATAAACAAGATCAAGATTGGCTTCATTTTGTGAACACTATTCTTTTGTATCATCTATTGAGCCAACCAAGATTGAAGAAGCTTTGCAAGATATTGATTGGGTGAATGCTATGCATGAGGAACTCAACAACTTCACAAGAAATCAAGTTTGGGAACTAGTTGAGAGACCAAAGAGCCACAATGTTATTGGCACTAGATGGGTCTTTCGCAACAAACAAGATCAAGATGGAATAGTGGTGAGGAACAAAGCAAGACTAGTTGCACAAGGTTACACTCAAGTAGAGGGTCTTGACTTTGGAGAAACATATGCACCGGTGGCAAGGCTAGAAGCAATAAGGATTCTATTGGCTTATGCTTGTGCTCACAACATCAAGCTCTATCAAATGGATGTGAAGAGTGCATTTCTCAATGGGTACATCAATGAATTAGTATTTGTGGAGCAACCACCTGATTTTGAAGATGACAAGAAACCCAACCATGTGTACAAGCTAAGGAAGGCATTATATGGCTTGAAGCAAGCTCCAAGAGCATGGTATGAGAGGTTGAGGGACTTTCTCCTCTCTAAGGGATTCATTATAGGCAAGGTTTACACTACCCTTTTCACCAAGAAGATTGGGAAGGACTTGTTTGTGTTGCAAATCTATGTGGATGACATTATCTTTGGGTCAACCAATCATGAGTTTTGTGAAGTGTTTGGCACTATGATGGCCAAAGAGTTTGAGATGTCTATGCTTGAAGAGCTTAGTTACTTCCTTGGTCTTCAAGTCAAACAATTGAAGAATGGGACTTTTGTTAGTCAAGGCAAGTACGTCAAGGACATGCTCAAGAAGTTCAATCTAGATGAAGCAAAGTATATTAGTACACCAATGGGAACAAATGTAAATTTGGATGGTGATACTAGTGGCAACATGGTAGATCAAAAGCTATATAGATCAATGATTGGTAGCTTGCTCTATGTGACCGCATCAAGACCGGATGTCATGTTTAGTGTATGCATGTGTGCAAGGTTTCAAACATTTCCTAGAGAGAGTCATTTGAAAGCCACAAAGAGGATATTGAGATATTTGAAGCATACACCTAATGTTGGGTTGTGGTATCCTAACTGATCAAACTTTGAGTTACTTGGATACTCCGACTCGGACTATGCGGGTTGCAAGATAGAAAGGAAAAGCACATCAGGCACTTGTCAATTGCTTGGAAGATCACTAGTCTCATGGTCATCGAAGAAGCAAAATAGTGTGGCACTCTCAACCGCCGAAGCCGAATATATTAGTGCAGGGAGTTGTTGTGCACAAATCCTTTGGATGAGAGCTACTTTGAATGATTTTGGAGTCAAATTCAAGCAAGTGCCTTTGCTATGTGACAATGAAAGTGCAATCAAGCTCACCAACAATCCGGTTCAACACTCAAGAATAAAGCATATTGATGTCCTCCATCATTTCATTAGAGATCATCAATTGAAAAGGGACATTTCTATCACTAGTGTTGGCACCGAAGATCAATTGACCGACATCTTTACCAAGCCACTAGATGAAAAGAGGTTTTGCAAGCTAAGGTATGAGTTGAACATACTTGATTTCTCCAACATGAGTTGATGCACCCCACTTATATGACATGCCTCTACTCCAACAATGCAAGGTAAAAGTTGATATGAGAGCATTCATGCATACCTTGTCAGGACTTGTATAGAGCATATAGTCATCACTCATGCTTCTAGGCTCATTCATGAAAAACAAAATGTCTTTGATGCTTATATGGTACCAATATTGTTTCTATGAGTTGATATGATCTAGTGGTGGCATATGACATGTTGATGTGCTTGCAATCCTAGTGTTTGATCTATGACTATGAATCTAAAATGTTTAATTCAACATGGTAAAGATAACCATCTTAGCATGTGTGAAAAAGCTTGTCCATGGTTTAAACCGAGTTAAATATTTTGGACAAGTGGTCTAGATCAAGCCAAAGATGAAAACAATCTTTCACCCTATCTCAGACTAAGGGGGAGCTAAAACTTGAATATCTATAATTGGTCCCACCTTTTTGTGTCAATTGGATGACAAAGGCGGAGAGATTATGAAAAGACATGAACAAGGGGGAGAAACATGATAAATAGGGGAGAAATAAGAAAAGGGAGCAAATGAAAAAACTTTTTGAAATGAGAACACAGAAATAGGGGGAGCAAGCTCATGAACACCTTGTTGCATTTGAATGCTTGCATCCTCATATGTATTATTGCACAAGTACTTAAATTCAATATTCATGCTTGTGTGGTGTTTGCTAGTGATCCTAAATGTATGATGATTGATCAACTAGAATGCATAGGTTGATTAGCTCTAACCCATGAACTTTCAAGTAATTGTTGTTTCAAGAGAAGTTCAAGTGGTGTCTAGCTAATCATGGTGCTAAGGGTGATTCTAAATTCCGCACTCCGATGGTATCATGCTTCAAAGGTCTACTCATAAAACCTTAGCATCATTTGGTAGATATTTCCTCTCCCACAATGCCTATCTATATATATGTGCAAAACTTGAACCAAACACATGAAGCACATATGTAGGGGGAGCTAATAACTACCAAAACCGAAATTGAGCAACTTGTCCAAATCTTGAATCTTTGATTAAAATGCTTGGACAAGCAACTCAAGTTCAAAATGATTATATTTCATATCTTTTTGGAAGGGTTGTCATCAATTACCAAAAAGGGGGAGATTGAGAGTCTCCCATGTGTTTTGGTTTTGAGTAATTGATGAAACCTACTTAGGTACTAACCTTGGATCTCTAAGTGTGAATCATGAGATAGGTTGACATGCCATGTAATGGAGCAAGGTGGATCAAGTGAATGGCACAAGCTCTAGCATGGTGGTCGAAAGGAAAATGGTGTCAAGGCAAAGGTGATATAGGACACATTTTCGGTTTGGTGATCAAGACATCATAGAGGATGTGATCACGTTTAGGATAGATAGTCGTACTATCAAGGAGGGAGCTCTTAAGTATGATTACGATTATCAAGTGCCACTAGGTTCATATGCATTGCATTTGAAATCAATTGAACCAAGTGAAACACCAACTTAATCCAAGATATTTGTGAACTAAAAGCTAACACACGTGCACAAGTGTTGGGATCACTTAGGGTTGGCTCTTGGAAGCTTGGAGAAGTTGAAGGAGTTGTGTGGGTAGCTGGAAGCAGTCCGGACGTAGGGTCCGGATGCAAGGGTTCTGGCCGACCGGACCAACGCGTGTGCGTCTGGTGGCAAACCCTTACTGACTCGGCTGAGAAGGAGGATCCGGACGCTGTTCGCGGTCCGGACGTGCGTCTGGAGTCCCTGCCCTCTCTGTTGCTCTCTGGTTGAAATGGCCGGACGCTGGTCCTGGTCCGAATGGAGGAACCGTATGCGCGTCCAGAGGAAAGTGCTCTCTGGACTGCTCTCTGCGTAGCGCCCGGACGCTACTGTTGTAGGGTCTGGACCCGCACTGTTGCGAGCGACCGGAGGCATGTGGCGCACTGTGGCGAAGGCACAAAGCAGGCGATTAAATCCTAGGCTCGACCGGACGCATGTGCGTTGGTCCGGACGGGACCTCGGGTGCGTCCGGACCCTGCGACCGGAGAGCTGAGCTGAGCCGTTGGCTCACTGCTATGGATGGGTCCGGATGCGGTCTATGGTCCGGACCCCCTATAAAAAGTGCGTCTGGTGGTACGCAGAGAAGAGGAAAAAGGGTGGAAATGGCTAGTGTTTGTGTGTGGGCTATATAAGGGTGTATGGCCGGCCCAAAGGGGCACTTCTTGCACATTCTATTCACTCATACACTTGTGCTTGCTTGTGAGAAGCTCCACCACTCATCTCATTGACATAGTTGATCATTTCATGAGAGATTGAGTGAATCCAAGTGCATTGCTCTTTGATTGCATACTAGTGGCACTTGGTGATCGTCTTCATCGCGGAGCTCTTGTTATTCTTCGAGGTTGCCACCCTCTAGACGGCTTGGTGTGACGAGGATCATTGAGCGGAGGAAGGTGATTGTCTTTGGCTCCGATCGGTGGATTGTGAGGGGTTCTTGAACCTACCCCGCGGGAGTTCGCGAAAGGTATCTCTAGTGGAATCTGCGTAGCTTGTGGATCCCCATCTTGTGTTGGTTGTGCGGCACCCTTGAACGGGTTTGGCTTTGATTGTCAATTAGCGCGTGAACCTCCAAGTGGGTGCATCACTACAACGAGGACTAGCTTGTTGGCAAACAAGTGAACCTCGGTAAAAAATATTGTGTCTTATTGTCTCTCTACCGAGGATTCATCTTGTGATTGATTGGTTATCTATTGGATTATCTCTTCACATTGGTATAACCATTCTATCTCTAGCTTTGCATTACATTCCTTACATTCTTGGAAAGTAGAGCCTCTAGCTTAGCTTGTGTAGCTTATTAGTATAGCTCTAAGTCTCTAGCTCTTGTGTGTAACATAGATCATCTTGCTAGTGACTAGAATTGGTAGGTGGCTTGCTTAACCTTAGTGCTAGTGCAAACTTGCTTATAGCCGTGTTTTATTCTAACAAGTTTGCTAAGTGTTGTTGTAGAAAATTTAATTAGGCTATTCACCCCCCCTCTAGTCATTCCTAGACCTTTCAAGTGGTATCAGAGCTAGTACACCGTACTTAAAGGGTTAACATTCCACAGTGTTAAAATGACTCATATCAACAACACCAAGAGGGCACCTAAGTTCGATGGCACCAATTATAGCTATTGGAAGGCCATGATGACCACCTATATTAAATCAATCAACCGGAAGATATGGTTGGTGGTCAACAAGAAGTTTGAGGTGGTGAATGAAGAGGCACCCACCACGGCCGAAGAGGAGAAGCTCCAAAACAATGATATTGCCTTGAGCGCAATACATGAGGCAATCTCCAAGGAAGTCTTTGAGCAAATCAAAAACTTGGAGAGTGCTCATGAGGCTTGGAAGAAGCTTGAAGAGTCATATGAAGGGACTACATCCATGAAGGGAGCAAAGGCCTATATCTTGAAGGAGAGGTTTGCTAGCTTCAAGATGAAGGAAGATGAGAATGTGCCCGAGATGTTCAATAGGCTTGAGGTGCTTGTCAATGACCTTAAGTCACTTGGAGAGAAGGTGGAGAACAAAGACTTCTCTTTCAAGTTCCTAAGAAGTCTTCCCTCAAGATTTGAGATGCTAGTAACTCTATTGGTGAGAAGTGGATTGGACACAACAACACCAAACCAAATTCTTGGTGAGGTGATGACCGATGACACCTTTAGAGAAGACAAGGACAATATTAGAGAGAACAAGGAAAAGAAGGATGACAAGAAAGATGAAAAGAAGATTGTGGCATTCAAAGCCACATCATCATCAAAGGGCAAAGCAAAGTGTGATGAATCAAGCAATGATGAATGCTCAAACAATGATGATAGTGAAGATGAAGAACAAATGACACTCTTTGTCAAGAAATTTGGCAAATTCATGAAGAAGAAGGTCTATAGAGCTAGAAGGAAGAAGAACTACTTCAAGAGCAAGAACAATGACAAGAGGTGTTTCAAGTGCAATAGCAAGGATCACTTCATCTCGGATTGCCCACATCATAGTGATGATGAAGATGAGAAGAAGGGCAAGAAGAAAGAAAAGAAAGAGAGTAAGATGTTTCTCAAGAAGAGCAAGAAGGGAGGCTCATATGTTGTCACTTGGGATAGTGATTCAAGTGAAGATGATGACTCAAGTGATGATGAGAAGAGATCAAGCAAGAAGAAGGCTCTTGCAAGCATTGCTATGAAGAACAAGATCTCTCTCTTTGACACTCCATCTAAATGCTTCATGGCTAGGCCAACTAAGGTACAATCCGATGATGAGAGTGACTCTAGTGATGATGAACCCATTAAAGGTGAACTAATTGCAGTGTTGGAAGATGCTAAGACTCACTTTGACCTCACAAGAAAGGAGGGCAAAGCATTGCGAAAAGAGTATCATTCTCTCAAGCAATCCTTTGATGAGCTCAACCTTACTCATGAGAGGCAAACGGATGCCCATGAGAAGCTTGGCAAAGCTCACTCTAAGATTGAAAAGGCTCATTCACTTCTTGTTGAGCAAAATGAGAAAGAGCATGTTCAAACAAGTAACATGGGTATAACTTGTGATATAATTGATGAATAATTCTATCAACCCATCATCATCACCCCAAATAACCCTTCTAGTAGCACTTCTAACTCTATCTCTTATACTAGTGATATTGTCACTTGTGACACTACACTAATGGTTGAGAATGAGACCCTTAAGAAGGAGGTTGGTAAGCTCACTCTAGCATTAGGCAATGCATACAGTGGAGACGCCCGTTTGCTTAAGTGCTTGGGTAGTCAAAGGTTCTCTCTTTGAAAAGAGGGACTTGGCTATACCCTCAAGAGAGGCAAGGCGGCCTTTGCAACTCCAAAGCCTCGCTTTGTGAAGAGCAATGGTCAGTTTTGCTCTAGTTGCAAGCAAGTAGGGCATGAAGAGAAATATTGCAAACTAAACCAAAGCAAGATAAAATTTACATATGCATCTCTTCGCTTTGATTCTAGTTATATGCTTACCAAGGGCAAGAAAGGTGTGACAGCTAAGTACATGGGTACACCCAATGAGAGCTCAAAGAAGAAAGCTATTTGGGTACCTAAGTCCTTAGTCATTAACTTTGGAGGACCCAAGCAAGTATGGGTACCTAAAATGAACTAAATTGTTTTGTAGGTCAATTATAAAGCCGGAGGGAGGCATTGGGTGCTTGATAGTGGGTGCACTCAACATATGACCGGAGATTCAAGAATGTTCAACTCTATCAAGCAAAATGATTGCAATGGGATTGAATCTATCACATTTGGTGACAATGGCAAAGGCAAAGTCAAAGGGCTTGGTAAGATTGTTATCCGTAGCCCAACTTTGTGATCTTGGATTTAAATGCATCTTTGGAGTTGATGATGTAGAGATCATAAGTGTAGATGGCTCTAACTTGATATTCAAAGGATTTAGATATGAGAATCTATACTTAGTTGATTTCAATGCCAAAGTAACTCAATTGTCAACTTGCTTGCTATCCAAATCTAGCATGGGTTGGTTATGGCATAGAAGGCTTGGTCATGTTGGAATGAAACAATTGAACAAACTAGTCAAGCATGATCTAGTTAGAGGCTTGAAAGATGTGGTCTTTGAGAAAGATAAGCTATGTAGCTCTTGCCAAGCTGGAAAACAAGTTGGAAACACTCACCCTTAAAGAGATGTGGTCTTTGATGAGTACTTGCAAACCTTTTGATCTTTTGCATATGGACTTGTTTGGACCAACCGCATATACAAGTATTGGTGGAAACAAGTATGGCTTTGTGATAGTTGATGATTTCACACTAGATATACATGGGTATTCTTCTTGAGTGACAAGAGTGAAACATTTGATACATTCAAAGTCTTTGTCAAGAGATGCCAAAATTAATTTGAAACAACTATCAAGAGAGTAAGAAGTGACAATGGTAGTGAATTGAAGAATACAAGAGTTGATGAGTTATGTGATGAATATGGAATCAAACATCAATTCTCGATCAAGTACACTCCTCAGTCAAATGGGCTTGTTGAGAGGAAGAATAGGACACTCATTGATATGGCAAGATCTATGCTTAGTGAATACAGTGTGAGTGATTCTTTTTGGGCCAAAGCTATCAACACGGCTTGCTATTATAGAAACCGACTCTATTGCCACAAAATGCTTAAGAAGACACCTTATGAGCTATTGAATGGAAGAAAGTCAAATATTGCATACTTTAGAGTATTTGGATGCAAATGCTATATCTTAAAGAAAGGTGCAAGATTGAGCAAATTTGAGAAGAAATGTGATGAAGGCTTCCTACTTGGCTACTCAACTACAAGAAAAGCATTTAGAGTATGGAATCTTACTCATGGCATAGTTGAGGAGGTACAAGATGAGAATGCTAACCAAGATGATTTGAGAGGTGAACCATTGGCCAATGCAATGAAGAATATGCATATTTGGGACATTAGGCCGAAAGCAAGTTAAAGGACCAAGAACAGCAACCAGAGGGTGGGGGTGAATGGGAGCCAAATAAAATTCAACTTAAAGACTTGGCCCTTGTCCCAAACTCACACCCAAAACTTGACCTCGGAAGAACTGACTTGCACACGACCTAACAAGTAGGTGGACACCTTAGGAAGTCCCCTAAAGGTGCATCGGAGCGGTCGGAGAATATGGAGAACAATCGAAGCCACAAACTCGAAACCGATACACCGAGAGAGGTACTCTCAACTCCTAGAGAGAAGAGGCAAGAGCACACCCAAAAATACTTATGAGAACTGGTCTCAAAAGTACCTAATCATGTTCCTTACGTGAATACGAATCCAACGCAACAAACAGAACTTGATTCGGAGTCCGGACGTGGGAGAAACGGCCAAAACAACGATCAACAGTGACCACAGGACTACTTTGAAAGTGGTCCGGAGCTAGGGTCCTTGCTGTAGTTTTTCGGCCACACCAAAGGACCACTTGCTTTAGTCCGATGCTATGGTCCGGTGGGTGGTCCGAAGGGTAGTTGTAACACCCTAAAATTTCATTTCTTGAAAATAGGATTAAATTGATTTTATTTTGATTTTTGGTGCTCAGGAAAACACAGGAAATAAAACTTTTCATCAAATTAAAAATTAGCTTAAGGTTTAGCAACATGGTTGGTGCATTCATGCTGGTGCATTTTGTTTCTTTTCTTTAATGGAGGTTTCAAAATTTAAAACTGAATTTGAAAATGAGCTTTGAAGTAAAAGAAAATAAAAAGAAAAGAAATAGAAAACCTCTCTTCATCCATCTGGCCCGAAGGCCTTCCCACCCAGCCCAACACCCTCTCTCTCCCTTCCTTCCTTTCTGGCCCGAGGCCCAGCTCCCTCACCCTCGGCCTTTTCTCCCTCTCCCCGCGCAAGGCCCTGCAGGCCGGCTCGTTTCCCCACCGAGCGGACGCTCCCACCCCGCCTCTCCTCGCTGCCAGGTAGGCCCGCACTGTCAGCCAGCCAGCTCGTCTTCTTCCTCCGGATGGAAACCGCGTTGCCGCCTTCCCTTTTCTCCCCGCTGAATCCTCCATCCAATCTGCCACCTTCCTTCTTCGGCTCTACCCCAGGGCTATTTAAGACGAGGCCTCGATGCCACCGCCCCCATCCCGAGCCTTAGCACCCGCAGCAGTGGCCTAGAGCGCCGCCGCCGCGAGCCGCGACCCTAGCGCCGCCGTCCCTCTCTGCTCTGTCGCTGCCGTGCATCCTTGCTGCCTCCGAGACCTTTTCTAGCTGCAGATTGTAAGGAAGGGCTCACGGTGCCCGTTTCCTCCTCTCTCGCTCTCTGTCCCTTCGCGCGCGCTCGCCGCACTTACGTCGTCGAACCGAGCCGCAGGATCGAGCACGCCGGTGCCTCGGCGTCGTCATAGTCCTCCCCGTCGTCACCACTGAACTGGCAACCATTTCCTCTCCCTTCATGTGCCTTTCCCAAGCCGGATGGGGCACCCTAGCCCTGGTTCGACGTTATCCGGCGAGGTTCCGCCTCGGCCAAACATGGCGCCACCACGGGAGCACCGCCCCGACGACCCTGACTCCCTCTCTCTTTCTCCCCTTCTGTTCTGGGCCATCCATCGCGAGACCAATGGCCGGGATTAGATCCCCGAAGGGGTAAGTGCCTCGGTCCACCATGGTAAGCGTAATATCATCCGGGTTTTGTTTCTTTCGAAAATAAATCGAATTTCAGTATTTACAAAAATGCCATAGTTTTTCAAATGCTTATAAAAACTCCGTTTTAACTCTGTTTTCATCCATTCGAATGGCGTTAGATTCGTAGAGTTTTTATCTACATGTTAAAACCATAATCAATATGTTTTGGAACATTGAAAAATGTTTATTTATTAAATGGTTTTAAATGTGTGTTTTAAATCCCTGAAACTTGTTTAAATCATATCTTCTCCGTTTCAAATCCGAATGGACCCGTTCAAGTTGCGTTGGCCTCGTATCTACATAACCTTTTCATTAGTGATCTTTAATACCATGTTGATAGCTCTGTAATTTTATGGTTAACTCCTAACTTGATTGATAACTATGCAACTTGTTTTATACATAAAATATCGATAGATTCTACTTTCGTTTTCAAAATCCAAATATAAGTTTGACCTAATTAAACCAAGGTGTTTTACTGAAATACCTTATACAATCCTTTAAATCGTTAAAACTAGCAAAGCTCATAGTTCTCTTTTATAAAAGCAAATTTTCCGTTAGTTGTATCTCGATCATCATAGCTCCGATTAGTGTGTTATTCGCGACTGTGTGATCGTAGAGTTGCGTAGATCTCTTTTTAAATCCTTTTCATTGATTGGTGTACTGTTCTAATTGAGCCATGTTTGTATGCTTTGTATGATCAGATGCTTGTGTGGTGATTTGTTAATTATTGTCCAATCGGTGAGTGTTGCGTTGGTGATCAAGAAGAAGTCGTCTGAAGTTGTGAATCAGTTGAGCAAAGGATCTAAGCTTTTAAGGCAAGTATTACATGGGATTATCCTTGTTGTCCTGTTCATGATAATCACTCATTAATCATATGCATGAGTTTCCTTGTTACCCTATAAGGTTATCCTAGTATTGCACCTTATACCTTGTCACCCTGGGAATTTATGCATTTGGGTAGATCAAGCTAGTGCTCTTTAAGAATAACTATGATCATGTAAACTTGATTAAGGATATATGATATGACAATAAAAGATGACTTTTTAGCAACGTGGACTATAGGTGGAACATCAGGAACTCACACCTGCGTTCTCACTCATAGGGATATTTCTGTAAGAGCACTGGCTTGATCTACCATAAGCCAGTTTGTGGCAACTCACAGTACTACCACAGTACTACCATAAGCTAATGGGCTCTGGCTTGACTCAGTATTAGGCTTTTGCTAGTTTGTGGCAACTTACCTGAGAGGGCGCAAGAAGGGCTCTGAGAAAGTGGGGGCTTGGCCTGCCAGAAGGTGCACTGCGGTGACTTCTGGGAGGGGAGTTCTTACGATCTCGTTAAGGGAACTTGTAGCGGGTTGTTACCTATTAGTGGAACCTGTGAACGGTCTCATAGTGAACCCTGCCGATCTTCCTTGGTAGAGGGTTAAGAGGCTGATCTCCTCGGGCGAAAGGGCAATTCACGACTTATGGGTAAAGATGTACACCTCTGCGCAGAGTTAAAAACTATTATAATAGCCGTGCTCACGGTCAAGAGTGGCTTCGGCTCCTTGCTGTGTGATGTTCTTATGTCATGGCTCATCAGTTGTTATCTGTGATTTATTATTGTTACCGTTCGTATAAGCATTACATCTCGTTCACTTGATCATATGGTTATTGGGCTATTGATAACATTGATGCTACTATAATGCTAAAATTGAGATAACCTAAAAGCTCATGCAGTTAAACCAGAGTCATACCTTTTTGAGCCTCATGAACCCCATGAATATTTGTTGAGTACTAAAGTACTTGCGCTTGCTTTACTTTTCTATACTTGGATAAAAATCTCAGATGGGTACCAGATTGCAAGAGTCTCCAGCAGTTAGGCTTGTGATCAACCAGTCAGTTAGTCCCTGTGGAGTGGAGTCTTCGCCTGAAGATCGGAGTGTCCTTCCGTTGTTTGCTCTCTTAAGGTTATTTTTTGGCCTTATATGTTATGTATTTAAGTGTTGTCTTTTGATATTACCTTGTTCTGTAACTATATGTGAGATTTGACTTCCTGGGCTCACATATAGGGTATATCTGGTTTTGTTCTTAAAACCGGGTGTGACAGATTGGTATCAGAGCAATGCTGACTGTAGGACGCAAGCCTAGATAGAACTGGTCGTTTTAGCAAGCTTTTAACCTTGTCTAGTTCCCGCTTTCTCTCTACCCTTGATAATTATTTAAAGTTATGCTTACTCTATCTCTACTCTATTATAAAGACATTGTCTCAATTCTCACCCTTTACTCTCTATCTAAATAGATGGTGCGTAACGAGAAGGCCGCTCGTGTCAACCATGGAGGACCATGCTACAATGGAGGAAGCTCTGCCCTCATAGAACCACCAATTCAGCAGACTTGTTGGCACAAGGAGTACAACACTACATTCTATAGCAGTGAAGTTTTCTTTCACCACCGGCACATGCAAGTGCTTCAAGACCACTATCCTGATCAACAAGCCAGAGTGGAGTATAAATGCACTAGTTGGACTCATCCTAAGTATGAGAGCCATTGGAGCATAGAAGCACACATCACAAGACGTAATCTGATTACGGGTTCACGAATGGTGGAATCCATTCACAGGTCTCTCGCGGATCGGTTTAGCATGCATGCTGGCATATCAGATGCTGCTCATCAAGCATTTTTGGTATACCATGGAAAATATTATGAAGAGATGAATAATGACAAGCAGAAGTATTTTCCGCGACGTCCACCAGGAAGCTTGCAGTGCGTGATGGCTGACCCTCATTCAGAACCAAATGAGCAAGTAAAGGAGATGGCACTGGCCATGCAGGTTCTCCACCAAAAGCTGGAAGATAGTCAACTAGAATTGGCAGAAGTAAGGCAACACTATGAAGAAGCCTTGGACGAGATAGATGATTGGAGGAGTCATGCTGGGCTACCCAAGATCAATGTGGTGGAAGATGTGTCTCGTTCCACCCCGCTCAAGAGATGCTACCCTAGATGTCGCTGCAGTCGTACCTTGTTTAAGAAGTAGGAGTTTGTATCCCTTGTAATAAATGCATTAGTAGTGAAAGTCGAGTCTGTGTGTCTTGTGAACCTTTAAGTGATTGGTTGGTTTGTCTTAGTGCTTATGCTTGATTTGCATCTTTGTAATGAGTGCAATTATTTTGTGAGATTTTCCCACAATTTCATTTAGTTTATAGGCTTAAGGTTTAATGAAATAAATAGTGTGGGTTTCGTTTATCTCATGTGTCTCTTTATCCTATCTTCCAGTGCAATCTATCTTTATCATCTAAAATCTATGTTTGTTGGAAGATAAGAGTTATGGAAAAATTCTGGATAATAGTACACCTCCTTATCTCTTTCTCTATCCGCAAGAACCACCCTAGTTGCTATCTTGGATATGGAGTTATGAAAATAACAAAGTGATACATCTGCGCCGTTGTTTTCTTGCCCTCAAGGAGAATTAAGTTGTTGATTCATACTTTGGCACAAAAGTTTCTTTGGAATAACAAAAAGGGTATGAGGATAGTTAGTTAAAGTTGACAAATATGCACGCTACCTTGGTGTCCCCTAGTTCATCTTTCTTAAGGGGGGTAGCCGAGTTAAAGAAGTTGCAACATGGAGTTGCATTGATGTTAGTGCCTTGCTTTAAAGAATTGCCTATCACCATGATTGAGTTTTTGTTTGGATTCCTATGCTATGCCTTGACATCATATGAAGCTGCATTTAAGGAAGCCTTGAATGACCAAATTCTAATGCAGTTGTGTTCCAAACAGATGGATGCTACACGGGAAGACACTTCACAGGATGTAAAAAGTAATGTTCCCAATCCTGATCCTCCATCTATAGAACAAGCTTTGATGACACAAACTCAACCGCTGCAGTTTCTTGCTCAAACCTCCTTGCATCATACACCACCTATGGATAAACAAGGTGAAATTATGAAAGGTCATCCACCAACTTTCTTTCATGACACTGACCCACTAGAAGCAGATGCCTGGCTTAGAGCTATAGAGCAACATCTTGACATAGCTCAGTGTAAAGACAATGAGAAGGTGCTTTATGCTTTCGGTCAACTCCAAGGAACAGCGTTAGACTGGTGGGAATCAGAGTTTGGTCAATGGGATGTAAATCAGATTGATTGGAAAGAGTTCTAGGCTGCTTTTTGATCTTACCATGTTCTAGCTGGTTCGGTAGTAACCAAGAGTGAGGAGTTCCACAACTTGAAGCAAGGTTCAATGTCAGTGTGTGAGTATAGTGATCGGTTCACTCAGTTGTCTCGATATGTCCCAAGAGAAGTGGATAGTGATGCTAAGAAGCAAAAATTCTTTATGAAAGGATTGAATGATAGTTTGCAACAACAACTGATGACCGTTGCGTATGGTGATTTTCATGCAATGATGCACAGAGCAATTGCAATTTAGAAGAAGCAACAAAAGAAGAGAAAGAAGAAGAGAAAGTGTGATCTTCAACGCCAGCTAAGAGACACCCATCCCCGTCTTGCTACACAAATAATAAATCAGTCACAGTCGATGAATCTACTAGGGAGTACAGATCAAGATCAACAATCCAATGATGAAGTACCACCCTCCAATCAATGCCAAAACCAACAACGACAGAAACCAGAATCGAGTCACCAAAAGAAGCAGGATGAAAGAATAAAAGTGAAGGGAAAATACATCCAAGGAATGTTGAGAAATGCGTCCGCCGCGTGTGGATCCAATGGAGTTGTGTATGGTTACATTTCAGTAAACACATCTCCTGCCTTAGTGATGTTTGATCCTAAGACTACACATTCATTTATCGCTAAAGCATTTGTGCAAGAACAAAAGATGACAATGCTCCCAATGAGGAAACCGGTGCTAGTTAATACCCTTGGAGGTGAAGAAAAGGCAACCCGCATATGCCCAAAAGTTAGTCTTCACATAAAGGGAGGAAACTTTAAGGTCAACCTTATTGTTTTGGACTTCATGGCTAATGATGTTGTCCTTGGAAGAGGATGGTTCGCTGCTTGTAAGGGAGTTATTAATCCTACCCAAGGTTTGGTGTCCGTAACAACTCTGACGGGAGAAAGAATTGAGTATCAAGGGATGCAACCTAAACCTAAGGAATGCGATAAGGACCCACTAGAAAGTAGGAACACAAGGGCTAGTGAAGTGGAACATGAGTTCTCAGATGTCAATGTCAAAGAACAAATGCCTTTGGAAGAGCTCAATACAATAGATGATCATGCTTATGAAGGTTATCCATCTGAGCAACATCAGAACACTCAAGAGGACATATGAAGTTCAGTTGTGTTTCCTAGATCAAAGTTTTGTTCCCAAAAATAGTTATGATCTTTGTATCTCGAAGAATATCTTTATCTCTTTATCATCATCTTCCGAATCTCGGGACGAGATTCATCTTAAGGCGGGTAGAATTGTAACACCCTAAAATTTCATTTCTTGAAAATATGATTAAATTGATTTTATTTTGATTTTTGGTGCTCATGAAAACATAGGAAATAAAACTTTTCATCAAATTAAAAATTATCTTAAGGTTTAGCAACATGGTTGGTGCATTCATGCTGGTGCATTTTGTTTCTTTTCTTTAATGGAGGTTTCAAAATTTAAAACTGAATTTGAAAATGAGCTTTGAAGTAAAAGAAAATAAAAAGAAAAGAAATAGAAAACCTCTCTTCATCCATCTGGCCCGAAGGCCTTCCCACCCAGCCCAACACCCTCTCTCTCCCTTCCTTCCTTTCTGGCCCGAGGCCCAGCTCCCTCACCCTCGGCCTTTTCTCCCTCTCCCCGCGCAAGGCCCTGCAGGCCGGCTCGTTTCCCCACCGAGCGGACGCTCCCACCCCGCCTCTCCTCGCTGCCAGGTAGGCCCGCACTGTCAGCCAGCCAGCTCGTCTTCTTCCTCCGGATGGAAACCGCGTTGCCGCCTTCCCTTTTCTCCCCGCCGAATCCTCCATCCAATCTTCCACCTTCCTTCTTCGGCTCTGCCCCAGGGCTATTTAAGACGAGGCCTCGATGCCACCGCCCCCATCCCGAGCCTTAGCACCCGCAGCAGTGGCCTAGAGCGCCGCCGCCGCGAGCCGCGACCCTAGCGCCGCCGTCCCTCTCTGCTCTGTCGCTGCCGTGCATCCTTGCTGCCTCCGAGACCTTTTCTAGCTGCGGATTGTGGTAAGGAAGGGCTCACGGTGCCCGTTTCCTCCTCTCTCGCTCTCTGTCCCTCCGCGCGCGCTCGCTGCACTTACGTCGTCGAACCGAGCCGTAGGATCGAGCACGCCGGTGCCTCGGCGTCGTCATAGTCCTCCCCGTCATCACCACTGAACTGGCAACCGTTTCCTCTCCCTCCATGTGCCTTTCCCAAGCCGGATGGGGCACCCTAGCCCCGGTTCCACGTTCTCCGGCGAGGTTCCGCCTCGGCCAAACATGGCGCCACCACGGGAGCACCGCCCCAACGACCCTGACTCCCTCTCTCTTTCTCTCCTTCTGTTCTGGACCATCCATCGCGAGACCAACGGCCGGGATTAGATCCCCGAAGGGGTAAGTGCCTCGGTCCACCATGGTAAGCGTAATATCATCCGGGTTTTGTTTCTTTCGAAAATAAATCGAATTTTAGTATTTACAAAAATGCCATCGTTTTTCAAATGCTTATAAAAACTCCGTTTTAACTCTGTTTTCATCCATTCGAATGGCGTTAGATTCGTAGAGTTTTTATCTACATGTTAAAACCATAATCAATATGTTTTGGAACATTGAAAAATGTTTACTTATTAAATGGTTTTAAATATGTGTTTTAAATCCCTGAAACTTGTTTAAATCATATCTTCTCCGTTTCAAATCCGAATGGACCCGGTCAAGTTGCGTTGGCCTCGTATCGGCATAACCTTTTGATTAGTGATCTTTAATACCATGTTGATAGCTCTGTAATTTTATGGTTAACTCCTAACTTGATTGATAACTATGCAACTTGTTTTATACATAAAATATCGATAGATTCTACTTTCGTTTTCGAAATCCAAATATAAGTTTGACCTAATTAAACCAAGGTGTTTCACTGAAATACCTTATACAATCCTTTAAATAGTTAAAACTAACAAAGCTCATAGTTCTCTTTTATAAAAGCAAATTTTCCGTTAGTTGTATCTCGATCATCGTAGCTCCGATTAGTGTGTTATTCGCGACTGTGTGATCGTAGAGTTGCGTAGATCTCTTTTTAAATCCTTTTCATTGATTGGTGTACTGTTCTAATTTAGCCATGTTTGTATGCTTTGTATGATCAGATGCTTGTGTGGTGATTTATTAATTATTGTCCAATCGGTGAGTGTTGCGTTGGTGATCAAGAAGAAGTCGTCTGAAGTTGTGAATCAGTTGAGCAAAGGATCTAAGCTTTTAAGGCAAGTATTACATGGGATTATCCTTGTTGTCCTGTTCATGATAATCACTCATTAATCATATGCATGAGTTTCCTTGTTACCCTATAAGGTTATCCTAGTATTGCACCTTATACCTTGTCACCCTGGGAATTTATGCATTTGGGTAGATCAAGCTAGTGCTCTTTAAGAATAACTATGATCATGTAAACTTGATTAAGGATATATGATATGACAATAAAAGATGACTTTTTAGCAACGTGGACTATAGGTGGAACATCAGGAACTCACACCTGCGTTCTCACTCATAGGGATATTTCTGTAAGAGCACTGGCTTGATCTACCATAAGCCAGTTTGTGGCAACTCACAGTACTACCACAGTACTACCATAAGCTAATGGGCTCTGGCTTGACTCAGTATTAGGCTTTTGCTAGTTTGTGGCAACTTACCTGAGAGGGCGCAAGAAGGGCTCTGAGAAAGTGGGGGCTTGGCCTGCCAGAAGGTGCACTACGGTGACTTCTGGGAGGGGAGTTCTTACGATCTCGTTAAGGGAACTTGTAGCGGGTTGTTACCTATTAGTGGAACCTGTGAACGGTCTCATAGTGAACCCTGCCGATCTTCCTTGGTAGAGGGTTAAGAGGCTGATCTCCTCGGGCGAAAGGGCAATTCACGACTTATGGGTAAAGATGTACACCTCTGCGCAGAGTTAAAAACTATTATAATAGCCGTGCTCACGGTCAAGAGTGGCTTCGGCTCCTTGCTGTGTGATGTTCTTATGTCATGGCTCATCAGTTGTTATCTGTGATTTATTATTGTTACCGTTCGTATAAGCATTACATCTCGTTCACTTGATCATATGGTTATTGGGTTTAGGAACTCACAGTACTACCATAAGCTAATGGGCTCTGGCTTGACTCAGTATTAGGCTTTTGCTAGTTTGTGGCAACTTACCTGAGAGGGTGCAAGAAGGGCTCTGAGAAAGTGGGGGCTTGGCCTGCCAGAAGGTGCACTGCGGTGACTTCTGGGAGGGGAGTTCTTACGATCTCGTTAAGGGAACTTGTAGCGGGTTGTTACCTATTAGTGGAACCTGTGAACGGTCTCATAGTGAACCCTGCCGATCTTCCTTGGTAGAGGGTTAAGAGGCTGATCTCCTCGGGCGAAAGGGCAATTCACGACTTATGGGTAAAGATGTACACCTCTGCGCAGAGTTAAAAACTATTATAATAGCCGTGCTCACGGTCAAGAGTGGCTTCGGCTCCTTGCTGTGTGATGTCCTTATGTCATGGCTCATCAGTTGTTATCTGTGATTTATTATTGTTACCGTTCGTATAAGCATTACATCTCGTTCACTTGGTCATATGGTTATTGGGCTATTGATAACATTGATGCTACTATAATGCTAAAATTGAGATAACCTAAAAGCTCATGCAGTTAAACCAGAGTCATACCTTTTTGAGCCTCATGAACCCCATGAATATTTGTTGAGTACTAAAGTACTTGCGCTTGCTTTACTCTTCTATACTTGGATAAAAATCCCAGATGGGTACCAGATTGCAAGAGTCTCCAGCAGTTAGGCTTGTGATCAACCAGTCAGTTAGTCCCTGTGGAGTGGAGTCTTCGCCTGAAGATCGGAGTGTCCTTCCGTTGTTTGCTCTCTTAAGGTTATTTCTTTGGCCTTATATGTTATGTATTTAAGTGTTGTCTTTTGATATTACCTTGTTCTGTAACTACATGTGAGATTTGACTTCCTGGGCTCACATATAGGGTATATCTGGTTTTGTTCTTAAAACCGGGTGTGACAGTAGTCCGACGGAAAAATCAGCCAAACAGTGTGCACCCAAGCTCCGGACTAGTGGTCCGAAGGTACCACATGACCAATGCAAGTGGTCCGGTGGTATGGTCCTGTGCTAGGGGTTGTGCTGTTATGTTTTGGCAACAACATAGGACCACTAGCTATGGTCCGCAGGTATGGTCTGGAGGGTGTTCCGATGCTCACGAACAGAGCGTAGAAAACCCACGAAAACCGATTTCACTCCACCAAATCTTCCCAAAACTCAGCCAAATGAACTCCAACTGCAACCAAACTTTGTAGGCATGATCCTTGTGCAGTTGGGGAGCTATCTCGAAGAAATCATCGCTCAATTTGGAGAGGATAAACGGGAACACTCGGATCTTGGGGAGAAAAGGTAAAACGAAGAACGCCGCAATGAAATCGGCCGATCTACGCACTCGTGTGGTTTGAGGTGAATTCCTTCGGTGCAAAGATGCTCCTCACGGATATGAATAACTTGGTTCAAGTGGATTTTGCAAATCTACTCTCAACAAAGAGAAATCAACTCAGGAAAAAGAGAGAGCAAAAGGAAAACGCGAAGAACACAAGCAACTGGGGAGACTCGATCAAGAAACTAACCGTGCCATGGCACTCGGAGAGTCGGGCCTCCGATTCCCACCAAAAGATTCGAGTTCTTACAGAGGTTGGTGAAATCAACCTAGGGATCACATGAACTAGAGAGAGGGTAGACAGAGAGAGAGAGAGTTGGGGCAAATGATTAGGGTTCAAGAGATGGGATGAGGGATACCCTTCACCCCCTACTTATCGGGCTTTGGCTATTTCCCAAAGATCCCCCTAGATACATTGAGTGAACTACCTAGCCTAAGCATTGCAGTCCAAGCTTCGGAAAATATCTCCCGCATTTTGAATGGACGGCCCCGCTTCCTGCCGGGAGTTGCCGTCGCCTCGACGCAACCTCCAGGATTCCGCCACGTGCCATCCCCACTTCCTCGGAAGCTCCGCCTAGGTTTTGAGGCCCAAACCCAGGAAACCCGCCACCGGTAGCTTTGGGCTCAACTACCGAACCCCGAGTTTTGAGGCCCAAACTTGGAAACCGTCCTCAGATGGTTTTGAGGCCCAAACCACCAAACCGCTCGACTCGAGCCACCTTGTCCTCGCCCGGTCGGACTCCGAGTCCCATGAGCCTCCGCTCGACTCGCTCGTCCACCGTCTTGACTTGGTCGACTCGGTCTACCTCCATGTCTTCTCGCACTTGCCGATGCCAAGTACTAGCCACCACAACTAGTCCGCCGACGCCCATGGTCCCTCAGTCCGAGTCCCGCTTCTGCCCTTCACCGCTCTCAGTCCATCGGCACGGCAAGCCTCTACTTGACCTTCTCCATGCCATTGACCACTGTCACTAGGCATAACACTTGCACACCACAAGCCGATAGATAGGCACACATTTGCTTTCGCAAAGGGTTAGAATCAAGCCACTCAAACTGAACCGCTCAAGTGTTGGGCAATCACTCATCACAAAACTGAACTACATGGGTACTTACCCACCATATGTTCGCAATCTCCCCCTTGATGAGTGCATTGTCAACACAAGTGCATTTCAGATTTGAGCCACAAGGTAAAGCTCTCCAAATGACCAAAAAGTTGAGAAAGCCAAAACGGGGTCACTTGAGAGAAGCAAAGCGAATCCAAAACTTGGTTCCCAAAGACATGGGCAACGGCTCGACACAAACAAGCAAAACAAAACTAGCCCTCAAGAAGAGGCAGAAAATGGGCTCAACACCGCTAGCAAAACAAGCTACCAATTGAAGCCTACCAAAGCTCAAGAAACCAATTGAAAACACCAAGGGAACTCCAAAGATACCAATTAAAACACTTAACGTTTAAGAAGCACTCGAAACCTGTCAGAGCCAACAAAGCAAGCTAGACCCTCTAGAAGAGTTAAAGGCTCAACACATCTAGCAAAAGCTCCCCCTGGGCAAAAGCACACTCAAGTTGAGCTTAAGATCACTTTAGAAGCTATTTTAGAGAGCATGTCATGTGAGAGCAGAGAAAGGGTATCACCTCCTAGAGACAACTAAACATGGCAAACAAGATAGGATCTATCTCAAAGCAATCTCATGTATAGCAAGTAGAACTATCCCTAGCAAAGTTCATACAACAAGCCAATGACCGAACTGAATGAATTTTCAAAATTTCAGAATTTTGCAGCCAATTTCAGTTTTAGGCACATTACAAGTTGTATGCGAGTGGTTGTAAGCAAGGTGATGCCACTACTTACCAACCGGGCGAAGTCAAAGGACTTGACACACCGGTTTTGGTCATACACAACACCGCTCAAGTATCAACCCATATGGGATGCAGTCTCGAACACACGGTGAAGTGCTCACAATGCAGACCCAACTCGATCTTTCCAATTCACAAAATAGACAGCAATTTCATTTTAGATATTAATCATGGTGCTCAAACATAGTGAGTGAAACAATGAAGAGCCATAGTTACAAGCTATATACAAGTCAGCCAAGAAGGATCTTCAAAAGCCTACACATGCTAGTGCCATTTCAGAGGTGACATGGGGAATTTAAATTTAGTTTTAAAGCTTTTCTCTTTTCTAACTTAGCTCTATTGCATATCATATAGATCAAAAAGAGTCTAAGTTAGGCAACACCATAGACACATAAAGCACCTCAAACAGAGCATAGATAAATTATATTGGCTATAAGTATGAAGCTTAAAATGAACTATGTCACAAATGCAAATGAGATGCACAATGCATTGACACCAACTAACACTAACAAGACACCAATTTAGAAGAAGGACAAAGAAAAGACAAAAAGAACCAAAAAGAACTATGAAACACAAAACTTTCCTCCTCTAAAAAGGAAAGCAAACACCCAACTCACCCCGAAGGCGAGAAAACGCAGCTTGATCCAACGACTTTGTAAGAATATCTGCAAGCTGGTTGTGGGTCTCGACATGCCGGAGGTCAATGTCGCCCTTCTCATAATGATCTCGCAAGAAATGAAAGTGGACCTCAATGTTCTTGGTCTTTGAATGAAGCACAGGATTTTTGGCCACACTAATTGCACTCGTGCTATCACAAAGCAGAGGCACCTTAGTAAGCTCAAGACCGAAATCTCTCAAAGTGGCAATCATCCAAATCAACTGCGAGCAACAACTAGCCGCAGCAACATACTCTGCTTCGCACGTCGACTGTGCCACGCTAGACTGTTTGCGAGAAGACCAAGAAACCAAAGAAGACCCGAGAAACTGGCAAGTCCCAGAAGTGGACTTCCGATCAAGTCGGCAACCGGCAAAGTCGGCATCAGAATAACCACAAAGCTCAAGAGACGAAGACGTGGAAAACCAAACACCACATTCTGGAGTGAAACGTAAGTACCTCATGATGCGTTTCACCGCTGGCTTGTGCGAAGTCCGTGGGGACGCCTGGAAGCGTGCACACAAGCAGACGACGAACTGAATGTCCGGTCGAGTCGCTATCAAGTACAGAAGCGACCCGATCATGCTTCGGTACTCCGTCTGGTCCACCGCCTCTCCTTCCTCGTCTGCATCCAAGGTAGTCATAGTCGACATGGGCGTCGAAAGAGGCTTTGCCTCACCCATGTCAAACTTCTTCAAGATATCCTTCGTGTACTTGCCTTGGTGCACGAACGTCCCTTCCCGGGTTTGCTTGATTTGCATCTCGAGAAAGAAAGACAACTCTCCCATCATGCTCATCTCAAATTCCCTGCTCATAAGATCTGCAAACATGGCAACAAGAGCATGAGAAGAACCACCAAAGATGATATCATCCACGTATATTTGGACAAGGAGAGTGTCTTTGCCTTGCTTGAGGAGAAACAACGTCTTATCTACCGATCCCATTTTAAAGCCCTTAGCAAGCAAAAAGGTTTTTAGCCTATCATACCATGCTCTAGGTGCTTGTTTCAAACCATACAAAGCTTTGTGAAGTTTAAAAACATGGTTTGAAAACATGGGATTTTCAAAACCGAGAGGTTGTTTAACATAAACTTCCTCCTCTATGTAGCCATTTGAGAAAGCACTTTTAACGTCCATTTGAAAAAGTTTAAAACCCTTAGAAGCCGCAAAAGCTAGAAGGATTCTAATTACTTCTAAACAAGCTACAGGAGCAAAGGATTCCTCAGTCTATTCCCTCCTTTTGACAAAAGCCTTGATCTACCAACCTAGCCTTGTTGCGCACTACCACCCCATCTTCACTTTGTTTATTTTTGAAAACCCATTTGGTACCTATGGGGTGGCAGCTAGGTGGTGGAGCAATAATGATCCAAACGCGGTTTGACTCAAAGTTTTCTAACTCCTCATGCATGGCATTAACCCAATCCAAATCCATCAAAGCGTGTCCAACATCTCGGGGCTCAAAAGAAGCGACAAAAGCCGAATGAGCAAAGTGAGAGATATAAAACTGGGACCGTGTGACTCGACAGTCAATGTCGCTAATGATGTTCTCCGGCGGGTGCTGCCGCTGGATTTGGCGGGGAGCCTGCCTGGACGAAGTGGCCTCCCCCTCGACAGCAGCTGGAGCTCCCTTAGGTACAACAGGCACCGACTGAGGAAGCTGCTCGAACGGCCCCAATGTAGAGTTAGTAGTCGGATCGGGACCGTGAGCTGAAGTGGACGTCGTAGGGTCGACGGGGGCAGCCAGTGGAGTTGGCTCGGGATCACCCCAATCGGCGTCGTCCTGCTCCTCCTCCACAAAGATGCTAGTGTTCACCTCATCATCACCTGCAAGCTCAAAAGCAGCGGAAACACAGTGCATAGTTTCATCGAAAGTAATTTCACAAGTCTCCATCACTCGGTTAGTCTCAAGGTTAAGTGCACGATAAGCACGAGAGTGAGTAGAATAAGCTAGAAAGATATCATCAGAAGACTGTGATTCAAATTTATCCAACTTACCGCCCTTTTTTAGGATGAAGCACCTGCACCCAAACACCCGTAGGTGACTTACCTTGGGTGGTCTCCCAAATCGCAACTCGTAAGAGGTCTTCTTCTTGAAAGCTCGGAGAAAAATGCGATTGGAAACATAGCAAGCAGAACTGAGTGACTCGGCCCAATACCGCCTAGGAGTCCTATGCTCATTGAGCATCGTCCTGGCCATCTCAACAAGGATCCGATTCTTGCGCTCAACAACACTGTTTTGCTGGGGAGTGTGAGGTGAGGAAAACTGGTGATCAAGACCCAAAGAAGAGCAAAGAGTTGCAAATTGAGCATTCTTGAATTCTGTGCCATTGTCACTGCGGATAGCTCTCATGGCATTCTTAGGTAGCTCATTTTGTAATCTCAAAATCAGATCTCGAACAAGTGGAAAAGCCTCACTCTTACTCTCCAAAAAGAACACCCAAGAGTACCTCGAGTAGTCATCAACGACTACAACAACATACCACTTACCTCCTTCCGACCTGACCCGAGCTGGACCAACTATGTCCATGTGTAAGAGCTCGCCGGGTCGAGTGGTCATGATCTTAGTCACAGGAGGATGGGAAGCAGCAACCATCTTGCCATGCCTACAAGGATGGCAAACTAAATCCTTCTCGAACTTCAGCTTTGGCAATCCTTGGATAAGGTCCATTGAGCTAAGCCTTGCAAGCAAGTCAAAACTCAAATATCCCAATGTCCTATGCCACTTCCAAAGCTCGGAGGAAGAACCGGCAAGAAGACAACGAGAAGGTCCGGAAGAGATAGAAAAATCCGCACAAAAAACCTTCCCGAAGGGCAAAATCCGGCAAAAAAGATCACCCGAGAGTCCAAAATCCGAGAGAGGTTTGGCTTAAAGGTCACCTCAAAACTGTCTTTAAGGAGTTGCGAAACCGATACAAGGTTTTAATGCAAATTCGCAATCAACGCAACATCCTTGAGGACAAAAGACGAATTGACTCGGATGGACCCCCGGGAGACAACCTTACCTTTACTCTTGTCCCTGAATGTGATATACTCGGTGTGGCGCACGGGGTCGAGGCTGGAGAACCACTTGGCACTTCTGGTCATATGGCATGAACATCCGGAATCCACAAGCCAAGTCTCCTCCAATCCTCCTTCCTACATCAATAAAAAGACATAGGGTGAGCAAACGAACCAACACTGGGGTTAGTAAATCGTGAAGGATACCAGTGTTGTCCCACTTGCCCAAAGAATGGGTTAGGAGAAAAACCAACCATCTCCTACCGCACAGAGGGATAGCGATCACCACGATAGGGAAAACGTGGTCCGCTAAAGAAGGGTGGAGTAAAGCCACTGCCACTAGGCCTGTAGTCGTATAGGTCACGACCGGTACCCCGCCGGGCACGACCACCGCATGGTCTCGCCTCCTGAGGCCTAGCACCTTGAGGCATTGTACCTATAGGCCTAGAAGTGTTCCTCTGAACTTCCGGTTCACGCACCCCAACTTGTGGGTGGAACATGTCCCGGTTGTTCAACTCAACCTGCCTCCGATCATCTCTCTTCCTCCTATAGCAAAACTCAGCCACATGCCCATCCCGCTCACAATACTCACAATGGTACCTCACCCCTCTCTTGGTAGGCACTCTCTTGTTGGGTTGGGTGGCTCTAGCTTTCTTAGGAAGGGGATCACTAGAGATGTCTGGCAGTGTGTCAAGTGGGTTGCGAAGATGATTCAGTTTTGCAATCCACACTTGCTTCTGTGGAGTGGTTTTGGGTGGCTCTTCAAACACACCATCTCTCACAGGAAACTCAGAGGGGTTGATAGGCTTAGGTGGGGTGATCTTGGTAAACTTGGGAGGTGTGGTGGGTTTCTCACTCATGCTCAAACCACTACACTCACCGATCTTACCAAACAAGCTATTGTCCTTCCCACTTATAGCACAACCTACTCCTGTGCTGCCAGCCCTTTTGCATTGGCTAAGCATCATCCCTAACTACGACTCTCGGCAAGACACCCAGCTCAAGATGGACCGAAGGTATGTGTTTTCTTCCTCGGTTCACATGTTGATGTGTCTGCACGACGCGATCTCAAGCTCCAAAGCCTCAAAGCGATCAGACTCTCTAGTGCTATCTGAGTTGACCTTCTCTAGCACAACAATTCTAGCATCTCTCTATGCCAGCTCAGAACGCAAGCCTAAGAAAGACTTGCACGCACCAAGTAAGCTAGGCCTAGCCTTCAGCTCGCTGACCTCCTCAAGTAGAGTGCCATACTTGTCCTAGAGAGTGACAAGACTAGACATGTGGATGGCACAAGCATCACACTCTACCTCCTCGGTAACCACCACTGACGCCTTAGCAAACTCTAGCTCATGCAGCGTGCTAAGATACTTAGCCTTGAAATCGTTCCTCTCGCACGTGGCACGCTCGAGCAAAGCATCCTAACTCATCAAGATGTCATTCAAAGACTCAATTTCGAGAGAGAGGGACTCGACGGTGGGTGGTACCTCAGGTGTGTCGGAGTCGTAGTCCTAGTCGGGGCCTTCCTTGCGCTTGCCGACCTTGCCTTCTTCAATCGCCATGGTGCAAAAGCCACCGTGCTTGGCGTCGGTGTAGAAGCATAGGTCGTTGAGGTTGTCCTCAACCTTTCCCTTCGACTCATCATCGCTTGAAGAAGCACCTCCGTCGGAGGAGGCATCGATGTCGCTGAGGGAGGCGAGGAAGGCTCGGTGCTTGGCCTTCACCTTGTTGATCACCTTCTTGGAGGACCTTCGGTGGTAGCCACCCTTGGGCTTGTGCTTATCCTCGAAGTGGTGCTCGCGCTTGTCCTTGCGCTTGGTGAAGTCACCCGTAGCTTTCTTGGGGCAGTTTGCGATGAAGTGATCCTCATCACCGCAACGGTAGCACCCCTTGGCCGAACCACCACGCCAACGGTTCAAATGGTTTTTGTGAAACCATGGGAACTTGGTGATGACCAAAGCCAGTTCATCATCTCCAAGAGCCTCCACTTGATCCTCTGTCATAAAAATCAAAGAAAAAGCGAACAAGGAGTGTGAAGGGTCAGAGGAGGAAGAAGACGTACCGCCGGGGCCAGAAACCAACGCCATAGATGGTTTTGATGGGTTTTCAAGCTTGGCCTGGGTCTGGTAGTCAATCTCCGAGGACTTGAGCTTGCTGAACAGCTCGTCCACAGTTAGGGCATCATAGCCTGGTGACTCCTGAATGGCAACCACCTTCATCTCCCATACCTTCCAATCAAGAGCATGCAAAATCTTGATAACCATCTCATGATCATCATAAGGCAAGTTGGCTTGATTAGCACGCATCTTGTTGATGATAGATTGGAAGCGAGTGAACATCCTGTCAACAGATTCACCGGCCAACTGCGCAAAGTTCTCGTACTCTCTACGGTACGTGTCGAAGAGTCTGGACTTGATCTGAGGTTGCCCTCATGATATCGCACAAGTATTTGCCAGATCTCCCGTGTCGTAGTGAGACTCGAAACTTGCTCAAACTCAGAAAGAGACAAACTTGAGAAGAGGATGCTACGGTCTCTTGCGTTTGACGCATGTTGCGTGATTTGCAGCTCATTAATCCGAGCGCCAAGAACCACGTAGTCAGCACTCTCACAAATCTCCCAATACTTCGTATCAAGCCATTGGAGGTAAGCGGACATGCGCACCTTCCAATAGGCTAAGTTTGTTCCATCGAAGAATGGAGGTTTGCCAGCACCTCGCTCCATGTTGCCTTCGCGGATCAAGAACCGTGTAAGGTAGAATGATCCTTAACTGGCTCTGATACCAATTGAAGGACCGAGAATGGCGACCAGAGGGGGGGTGAATGGGAGCCAAATAAAATTCAACTCAAAGACTTGGCCCTTGTCCCAAACTCACACCCAAAACTTGACCTCGGAAGAACTGACTCGTATACGACCTAACAAGTAGGTGGACACCTTAGGAAGACCCCTAAAGGTGCAGCGGAGCGGTCGAAGAAGATAGAGAACAATCGAAGCCACGAACTCGAAACCGATACACCGAGAGAGGCAAGAGCACACCCAAAAATACTTATGAGAAATGGTCTCAAAAGTACCAACTCATGTTCCTTATGTGAATACGAATCCAACACAAGAAACGGAACTTGATTCGGAGTCCGGACTACTTTGAAAGTGGTCCGGAGCTAGGGTCCTTGCTATAGTTTTTTGGCCACACCACAGGACTACTCGCTATGGTCCAGTGCTAAGGTCCGGTGGGTGGTCCGGAGGGTAGTCCGACGGAAAAATCAGCCAAACAGTGTGTACCCAAGCTCCGGACTAGTGGTCCGAAGGTACCACAGGACCAATGCAAGTGGTCCGGTGCTAGGGGCTGTGCTGTTATGTTTTGGCAAGAGCACAGGACCACTCTCTATGGTCCGGAGGTATGGTCCGGAGGGTGGTCCACTGCTCACGAACAGAGCGTAGAAAACCCGCGAAAACCGATTTCACTCCGCCAAATCTTCCCAAAACTCAACCAAATGAACTCCAACTGCAAGCAAACTTTGTAGGCATGATCCTTTTGCAGCTGGGGAGCTATCCTGAAGAAATCATCGCTCAATTTGGAGAGGATAAATGGGAAGACTCGGATTTGGGGAGAAAAGGCAAAACGAAGAACGCCACAAAGAAATCGCCCGATCTACGCAGTCGTGAGGTTTGAGGTGAATTCCTTCAGTGCAAAGATGCTCCTCACGGATACGAACAACTTGGTTCAAGTGGATTTTGCAAAGCTACTCTCAACAAAGAGAAATCAACTCGGGAAAAAGAGAGAGCAAAAGCAAAACGCGAAGAACACAAGCAACCGGGGAGACTCGATCAAGAAACTAACCATGCTATGGCACTCAGAGAATCAGGCCTCCGATTCCCACCAAACGATTCGAGTTCTTACAGAGGTTGGTGAAATCAACCTAGGGATCTCATGAACTAGAGAGAGAGTAGAGTGAGAGAGAGAGTTGGGGCAAATGATTAGGGTTCAAGAGATTGGATGAGGGATACCCCTTCACCCCCTACTTATCGGGCTTTGGCTATTTCCCAAAGACCCCCCTAGATACATTGAGTGAACTACCTAGCCTAAGCATTGCAATCCAAGCTCTGGAAAATAGCTCTCGTATTTTGAATGGACGGACCCGCTTCCTGCCGGGAGTTGCCGTCGCCTCGACGCAACCTCCAGGATTCCGCCACGTGCCATCCCCGCTTCCTCGGAAGCTCCGCCTAGGTTTTGAGGCCCAAACCCAAGAAACCCGCCACCGGTAGCTTTGGGCTCAACTACCGAACCCCGAGTTTTGAGGCCCAAACTCGGAAACCGTCCTCGGATGGTTTTGAGGCCCAAACCACCAAACCGCTCGACTTGAACCACCTTGTCCTCGCCGGAGAGCTGAGCAGAGCTGTTGGCTCACTGCTGTGGATGAGTCCGGACGCGATCTATGGTCCGGACCCCCTGTGAAAAGTGTGTCCGGAGGTACGTAGAGAAGAGGAAAAAGGGTGGAAACAACTAGTGTTTGAGTGTGGGCTATATAAGGGTGTATGGCCGGCCCAAGGGGGAACTTCTTGCACATTCTATTCACTCATACACTTGTGCTTGCTTGTGAGAAGCTCCACCACTCATCTCATTGACATAGTTGATCATTTCATGATTGATTGAGTGAATCCAAGTACATTGCTCTTTGATTGCATACTAGTGGCACTTGGTGATTGTCGTCATCACGGAGCTCTTGTTATTCTTGGAGGTTGCCACCTCCTAGACGGCTTGGTGCGACGAGGATCGTTGAGCGGAGGAAGGTGATTGTCTCCGGCTCCGATCGGTGGATTGTGAGGGTTTCTCGAACCTACCCCGCGGGAGTTCGCGAAAGGTATCTCTAGTGGAATCCGCATAGCTTGTGGATCCCCATCTTGTGTTGGTTGTATGGCGCCCTTGAACGGATTTGGCTTTGATTGCCAATTAGTGCGTGAACCTCCAAGTGGGTGCATCGCTACAACGAGGACTAGCTTGTTGGCAAACAAGTGAACCTCGGTAAAAAATATTGTGTCTTATTGTCTCTCTACCTAGGATTCATCTTGTGGTTGATTGGTTATCTATTGGATTATCTCTTCATGTTGGTATAACCATTCTATCTCTAGCTTTGCATTACATTCGTTACATTCTTGCAAAGTAGAGCCTCTAGCTTAGCTTGTGTAGCTTAGTAGTATAGCTCTAAGTCTCTAGCTCTTGTGTGTAACATAGATCATCTTGCTAGGTTATTATCATATTCATGTTTTTTATTCTACTATTATAACATGTGATCGATGATTTTTTTTTCAAATCATCAAAGCATTTACACTATTTTGGTTCTTTAATTTGTGTTGTCCAACATGTCACCGCAGCATTAGCATGGGCAATATGTCACCATGGCATTAACAAGGGCAATATACATAATGATATATAATTGTTTGAAGCTTAAGCTATGAAAAATTCATGTGCATCCTTGAAATAATGTTGTGACGTTAGCACAAGCAATATACAATGGATGTTTAATACGTGTTAGCAATATACTATGGATGTTTATTACATATTACCTTAGATGTCGTCGTAGCGTTAGCACGGGCAAGGAAAGTTGTTTAAACCCTCCGTGCAACATGGTTGATTGTGAAGTTTCAAGCCCTAGTCCGTGGAAGGAACTTAGAATTTCTAAAGTTTCCAATGAAGAAACTATGGAACTTTCCCTACAAAACTTCGGGGTAATTTCATTACACCTCACTTTCTATGCTATACCTAATATATTTGTCATGATAATGACCCTTTTTCTAAATTTATGATCTTATTGAACAGAGAAATAATCCTATCTGTTTCATTGTGCATTATTCTGATAACGTTAGCTGTGAAGCCATGTTAAAACCTGAATATTACACACTAAACCATTGCATATATTCCTGCTAAGGTCTGTCAAACTAACTAAGCTGACATGGTTACTTGCCATTATTGTCTTTCAATAGATATTTGAAAATTTTCTATGGATATTTGGTCAATGGACACCAAATACAAGATAAGCATCCTCTGTACTGAAATGAATAAAGTGCCAATTTTTTTTATTTTCTTATATATAAATGGTTCTTCCATTTGACCATATCCAGTGCTGATGATTATGTGCGTTATATTGTTGTGCATATTAGTGTGGAACCAATAAATAGTGAATTATAAAATTGTCTATACTAGGTTTATCTCCTCGTATTATCTAATTGCTAATTCTACACGCTTCATTGGGAATTTTCTTGTGCTCCATACATGCCTTATGCAGCATGTCTTGGAATTTTCTTGTGAGTATAATGATATGTGCCTTCTTGCAGGGTGCTAAACATGGTTCCTGGAAGGAAAAGTTGTCTTCAAATGCATTTGCTCGGAAGGTAATCTCAATACAATTTTAGAGGGCTTATGAATGTATAAATTAGAAATACTAACTACTTTGAGGCCTTTTATACTAACTCAATTAACTTTTTCTGTGATGTAGCTTCTATCTTCACCAATTGTGGTTGAGGCTCTCCACTTCCAGTATGATGAGATGGACCCTAATTCAGCTTTCAATTGGCTAGAGAGGTGGACGATAAGTCATGTCTGGAAGCCCATTTCCCAACCAAAGAGAGTTGGTACTGATGCTAAGCCATAGACAAGGTAGGCCAGTTATGCAATGGAAACAGAGTCAGCGAAATTAAAGTGTAATGCATGGAAGAGCTCTGCAGTGCCATTTGAACCTTCTCAAACAAACACCGCCATTGAAATTGAGAAGATGAGAGTCTCCCATGTGTTTTGGTTTTGAGTAATTGATGAAACCTACTTAGGTACTAACTTTGGATCTCTAAGTGTGAATCATGAGATAGGTTGGTACATGTCATGTGATGGAGCAAGGTGGATCAAGTGAATGGCACAAGCTCTAGCATGGTGGTGAAAAGGAAAATGGTGTCAAGGCAAAGGTGATATAGGACACATTTTCGGTTTGGTGATCAAGACATCATAGAGGATGTGATCACGTTTAGGATAGATAGCCGTACTATCAAGGAGGGAGCTCTTAAGTATGATTACAGTTATCATGTGCCACTAAGTTCATATGCATTGCATTTGAAATCAATTGAACCAAGTGAAACACCAACTTAATCCAAGATATTTGTGAACTAAAAGCTAACACACGTGCACAAGTGTTGGGATCACTTAGTGTTGGCTCTTGGAATCTTGGAGAAGTTGAAGGAGTTGTGTGGGCAGCTGGAAGCTGTCCGGACGCAGGGTCCGGACGCAAGGGTTCTGGCCGACCGGACCAACGCGTGTGTGTCCGGTGGCAAACCCTTGCTGACTCGGCTGAGAAGGAGGATTCGGACGCTGTTCGCGGTCTGGACGCAGGGCACCGGACGTGCATCCAGAGTCCCTACCCTCTCTGTTGTTCTCTGGTTGAAACGGCCGGACACTAGTCTTGGTCCGGACGGAGGAACCGGACGCGCGTTCGGAGGAAAGTGCTCTCTAGACTGCTCTCTGCGTAGCGTCCGGACGCTACTGTTGTAGGGTCCGGACCCGCACTGTTGCGAGCGACCGGAGGCACGTGGCACGCTGTGGCGAAGGCGTGAAGGAGGCAATTCAAACCTAGGCTCGACCGGACGCATGTGCGTTGGTCCGGACGGGACCTCGGGTGCGTCCGAACCCTGCGTCCGGAGGGCTGAGCAGAGCCGTTGGCTCACTGCTATGGATGGGTCCGGACGCGGTCTATGGTCCGGCCCCCCTGTGAAAATTGTGTCCGGAGGTATGCAGAGAAGAGGAAAAAGGGTGGAAACGGCTAGTGTTTGAGTGTGGGCTATATAAGGGTGTATGGCCGGCCCAAGGGGGCACTTCTTGCACATTCTATTCGCTCATACACTTGTGGTTGCTTGTGAGAAGCTCCACCACTCATCTCATTGACATAGTTGATCATTTCATGAGAGATTGAGTGAATCTAAGTGCATTGCTCTTTGATTGCATACTAGTGGCACTTGGTGATCGTCGTCATCGCAGAGATCTTGTTATTCTTGGAGGTTGCCACCTCCTAGACAGCTTGGTGCGACGAGGATCGTTGAGCGGAGAAAGGTGATTGTCTCCGGCTCCGATCGGTGGATTGTGAGGGGTTCTGGAACCTACCCCGCGGGAGTTCGCGAAAGGTATCTCTAGTGGAATCCGCATAGCTTGTGGATCCCCATCTTGTGTTGGTTGTGTGGCACCCTTGAACGGGTTTGGCTTTGATTGCCAATTAGCGCGTGAACCTCCAAGTGGGTGCATTGCTACAACGAGGACTAGCTTGTTGGCAAACAAGTGAACCTTGGTAAAAAATATTGTGTCTTATTGTCTCTCTACCGAGGATTCATCTTGTGATTGATTGGTTATCTATTGGATTATCTCTTCACGTTGGTATAACCATTCTATCTCTAGCTTTGCATTACATTCCTTACATTTTTGGAAAGTAGAGCCTCTAGTTTAGCTTGTGTAGCTTAGTAGTATAGCTCTAAGTCTCTAGCTCTTGTGTGTAACATAGATCATCTTGCTAGTGACTAGAATTGGTACATGGCTTGCTTAAGCTTAGTGCTAGTGCAAACTTGCTTATAGCCGTGTTTTATTCTAACAAGTTTGTTAAGTGTTGTTGTTGAAAATTTAATTAGGGTATTCACCCCCCCTCTCTAGCCATTCTTAGACCTTTCAGAAGACAAGACGGAATTCAAGAAAATTAAGTAGCACTCCTGCTGAGTCAGTTCCTGATGGCCCGTTAACAGAACTTGAGAAGGTTAAACGTAGCCTTAGGAAGGTTACTAATTCCATGGCTGAAACCTCAAAGGCACCTAGAGATAAATGAAAATATTAAGTAGCACTCCTGATTAGTAAGATTCTTTTGTTAATGAAATGACTTACACTGTTTGATGGGAAAAATAGTTGCAAAATTATTTAGTTATTTATATGTTGGGCTCATATGCAGTACAGGAAAGAGAGAATCCCATGCATAATTACATGAATTTAGGGGGTCTGACTTTTTTTTGTTCATATTACAGCTTGGTGTATTTGAGAATTGAGATGGCCGTGTGCATGCTGTTCTGAATCCAAGCCAGATGTTCTTAACTGAGCATGACTCTGATTCTGAAATTCTGGCTAGGCTTGTTGTAGCTGCTATGTAAAGGGGTTTGCCATTGTTTAACTGGGAAATCAGGTAAATTTTCGATAATGCATTTTTCAGTTTTAAAGAACTTCTGATAGATAGCTACTCGTCCTCTCTTTACTAAGGTTTAGTCATGAACATGCTCTTTTATTTGCTCTATGTGCAATTTAGCTTTGGATTGGTAGCGTCCACTAGAGTTGAATTGCTTGCTGCAATTATTGAATGACAGTATGAAATACATTCCTACAATTTTTGTTTTCTTTATTAGCCAATCTAACTCATGTGCTCATCATTTAAATATTTTGACTCTGACTGATTTAAATGGGTTCTCCTTGTGGCTTAGAATTTTATTTTATTTTTCTCAGTTTTAAGAATCATCCTTATGGTAAAGATCCAGGAGCCTATCAAGACTGAAAGATTTGTTTAATTATAGATGACTTAACATTCTCAAGCTTTGGTTAGGCCTTTGATTTTTATCTCTAAGTTGTTAGATGATACAATCTCCAAGTTCAAATGAACTAATCTAGCAGCAGCTGTAATACTCCAAGAAAATTGACATACATGTGACTGAAAATACATGCTCATTTTTATTAAGTATGTCCCTTAGCCCACCGAAGTTTTCAAGCCGTCTAAATGTGTGTCTTAATTCAGTAGAGCAGTAGATAAATAATTCAGGATACTGTAGTTTGGATTCCTTTTTTTTGAATGGGTGGCTTTCGATTATTCATGGGCTGATTTTTCATCAGCAACAAAAACAAAGATACGTCGTGAAATAAGTAAACAAGCAAGATCTGCAGTTTTGTATTATTAATTGATCTTTTTTAGTTACATGTGTTTTGTTAGTTGTTTAGTATAGTGGAAGGCCACCACAGAGCACCGGGGGCCCAGCTAGCTCGGCACCAGGTAGCTCGACACCTCAAGATTTCCAAAACCTGGGACACCTCAGATACATTCTGGACTTCTTCAATTTTTATTATAATTAGCTTGTGTCCTGATTGGGAAATAAATCAATGATTTACCATGGCCATTGCTTTTCATTATTATCACAGTTTAGAGTGGCATACCTCAACGAGAAGCCCAGGGCTCCCATCAATCAATACTAAGCTCCAGCAGTGGGATGCGGTCTGGGGCAACATGGCATACCTCAAAGAGAAGCCTGCTAGCCAGGGCTTCCTGGTTCTAGCCATCAACACCAAGCTCTAGCATTGGGATGTGGTATGTGGCAGCAAGGCTGCTGGACACCGGTAATGGGAGCAAGGCACCAACTATCAAAAAGTGCAATTTTGATTGTCGCTATGGAGTAAAATTTTACTACAACATGTAAATTTTATATGTTTACCAAATTATTTTTGTTGCATGTAAAAAAACTGGAACCTATCAACTCCCTCTATCACTAGCATACTCTCACTCTCTCTCAAGAGTACGAGAGAAGTAAGCACATCAAAAGAACCAAGGATCTCTCTCAACTCCCCCTATCACTAGCATACTCTCACTCTCTCCTCCTTTGGCGACAAGCACCAAAAACTAAGTGTCAGGCGCAGGAGGAGCAGTTGGGTCACGAACGCGAGTGCAGAGGTCGAACTGTTCGTAGTCTGGACTGGAGTCGTTGTCGTCAGTCTGACCCGTTGTAGCCGGAGCTGGAGAGGTAGCTGTCACAGGAGCGGTGGCCACAGAAGTAGAAGCTATAGCATCAGCCACTGACTCTGTTGGAGCACTAGTCTGCTCTATCTCCGGAACCACTGCCTCTGGCTGTGCCGGTGCCTCTGTACTAGGCAAGTCTGCAGCTGGAGCTGGCACTGAAGGAGCAGCCTCTGACTCAGGAGCAGGAACTGGAAGTGGTGTCTCTGACACTGGAAGCTCAACAGTCTGTCCCTGGGGCTTACTAGCAACTAGAGTCTCGACGGCCTGGAGCACCGGAGTAGAAGTGACTGGTGCTGCCTCCGACGAAGCCACTGAGGAGGGGAACGTGCCACCTGTATGTGGTGCGGGCTCCAACGAAGAGGGCTGGTAGTCTGTAGGGCTACCAAGGCCAGTGAGGGCACTGTAGGTAGCAGAGAGGTCACGAGTTGTACCACCAAGCCCGGAAGACACTCAGTAGGGGGTAAACCCCGTCGTGATAGGCATGAACTGCGTCGTCTGCCCAATTGTGTCAAACCACTGAGTGACCTGCCTGACAGGAGACTGGAACGACCCTAAAGGAGTCACACTCTGCTGTCCAACAGAGGACTGTGAAGCTGGAGTGGGAGTCACTGGCCTAGACGATCCTGGAGGCGTAGCTGGCCTACCCAAGTACTGAGCAGTGGAAACCACTGGACCTGTGTAGTACGAGGACGAGGGTGCCGGGTGCTGGACGTAGTAGGGCATGCCAGGAGGCAGCGGCTGAGGTGAGAACCCGGAAGGCTGTCCAAGAGGTAGCTGAGCTGACTATCCAGGAAACTATCCAAACGGAGGCGGACCCAACTGAAACTGCGGCGGCCTCTGAAGGAACGGAGGAGTTGGAGCACCAATGTGCTGCAAAATATAGCCCATGAACTGAAAAGTCATCGCTTGACTCGCAGCAGCTGCTCCTAGAACTGGTCCTGCCGGGCCTGAACTTGACCCATCATGGCCACCATCTGCTGCTGAGACGTGTCGAGCCTGTCCAGAACTTGCAGAAGGACAAGGTCGGCTGGCGGAGCTGGAGGTGGTGCTGCACTGGAAGGACCCGCCTCTACGTCGTGAGCTGCTGCTGGACGTGGTGGTGCAGGCCGGTGTGGACAGTAGTCGTCGTCGTCGCTGTCAGAGGGGATCGGCTCAGTGCCTTGATCCAGATCCTCCTGTCGGTGAAGTGCCTCGAGCTCTGCGTGTGCAACTATGCGCATCGCCTCATCCTGGGCGTTAACCTCGGCCATCTCTCGGGTCGGTACTCCACGATGGATCACCCTCAAAGCACGGTTGCCACGGCGACCATCTATCACATCACTCATCTTGTAGATCGGAAAAATTGAAGAAGAGTGCTCAAGCTCACTAGCAATCCCTAGCACTGAGACTCGAAGAGACATAGCCAACAAAGAACAGATCTAGTGCCCGTAGGGAAGCTGCCTCCTATAAATCATACCATCTGCTATGGTATCCTCCATCTCACACAAAATGAAGTCAGCGATATTGAACGATGTCTGAGTAGCTATCGCTGCAAGAATGTACTGCTGGAGGTTCTTGAGCGCGTCACGATACCCGGTGCGGGGAAGAAGCGTGCACCTCATTACATCGTTCACGAGACGAACGTGAGAGTGCAACTCGGCAGGTGTCCGACTGCTATCGGAACCGAACGGAGGACGGAAGCAGGGAGCGACTAAGTCTGAGTCTGGTGTAGTGCCTCCAACTGCTCTGCGAGGTGGATCAATAGTCCCAAAGCACTGATCGTGTAGCCTGAGAGGTGCCTCTATCAAGTGGAACCGTGTCCTGAGGTCTATCAAGTAAGTCCTATGCCGCTCGGCTCTAAACGTGTACTGGAAGTAGACATGGTCCGGGTCTATCCAAAGAGACGCGTAGAACTCCCAGACCCAATACTCGACGTATGTCCCCGAGCGGCCTAGGAGGTCTGCCAGCCCGGGAAGGTATGTGAGTAGAGGCCGCATTGCCTCTCCCCTGTCTCCAAGATGTGCTCAAGAGGGTGAAAGGTCCTATCCAAGGCTACAGGGGAGGGGGTGAATATCCTAAATTCAAAACTCAAAACAAACTCAACAACAAGTTAGACTACACAATGGTGAAGCTTGTCTTGCTCTAGCAAACTAAGGGATGCGAAGCCTCCTAACCACAATTGCTAGCCTAATATAGCTTCTAGGATCACTCAATTCCTACTCAAGTCTAGTAGCCCTCTAGGCAAAACCTAATATACTAAGACAAGTATGAATAAGTAAGTGCGAAGATGGGAGGAGTGATTATACTGTCATGTTGAGGTAATGAGCCAATCAAGTGAACTCCGAGCAACCCAATCAATCACAAAGATGAACAAGAGGTTGACACTTGATTTTTCACCCGAGGTTCACTAGTTTGCCAACTAGCTACGTCCTCATTGTGTCGGCTCACTCACTTGGAGGTTCACAAGCTAATTGGCATCACACGCCAAACCCATCACCGGGTGCCGCACAACCAACACAAAAGAGGGCACTCAACGACACACACAATCCACTAGAGTTATCTTTGCGATCTCCCGCGGGGAAGGCATAGGAACCCCTCACAATCTTCACTGTGGGTCGACGAAGCACAATCACCAAGCTTCTCGAATCCACACCGCTTGCTCCAAACCGTCTAGGTGATAGCAATCACCAAGAGTAACAATAATCACAACAGCGGTATCAACTCCCAAGTGCCACTAGGATGAATCACTCATGCAATGCACTTGATCACTCTATCTTCTCAAATGGATGAACAATCAACTATGAGATGAGTGGGAGTGTGTGTGTTTTGCTCACAAGAGTATGCAATAGCCAAATGTGCAAGAGAGACTCCTTGAACAAGCCACACACCCTTAAATAGCCTCCTTAAAGAAATTAGCCGTTATGCACTTGGACCTACAGAAAACGTGACCACTAGACCACTTTTGGTGACCACCGTCGGACCATAGTGTCTGGTCCGACGCTTTGAAAATCGATCGTTGGCGCGCTGAATCAGCCACCGTCGGACTACTTGCCTTGGTCTGGTGCCTTGGTTCGACACCTCGTCTGACGCCTTTGCCTCAGCTTCAGTCTGAATACAGTAAGCACCTGTGCTCCGGACCTCACCATTGGACTGGTCCACCAGACCATGCCGAGTAGTCCGTAGCCTCCACCGAGATTTGAACATTTCACGCAGGGAGCACCCGAGCTCCGGACCTCACTATCGGACCGGTCCACTGGACCATGCCGAGTGGTCTAGAGCCTCCTTTGACTCCAGCTCTGCGGTTGACTGAGCAACCCTACCACTCGCCTATGGTCCGGAGCTTCATTTTGTCTCTGGTTCGGAGCTTCCTCACTTGACAGCCAGTGCTAGGAGAAGCCATCGGACCACTCGCCTTAGTCCGGAGCTCCTATGCAAACTAGTCCGGAGCCTCTGTCTTGTGTTGAATTCGTTCCTCTTTGTTTCCCTAGATCTCATGTGCCACCACCAAGTGTTTCACTGACTTGTGCATGTGTGTGGCATATTTTAGCAAGTTTTACAAAGGTTTCTCATTAGGATTAGAGGCAATGCATGTAATGAACTCCTAATGGCACTTGATAGCTGTAACCACTAACTATTTTCCCCTCTTAATAGTACGGTTACCTATCCTAAATGTGATCACACCCACTAGGTGTCTTGATCACTAAACCAAAAAGCCCTAGCTTATACCTTTGCCTTGTATAGCTCTTAGGGTCTCCTTCTCTTCTCCCTCTTCCAAGTGTGGGTTTGGTTTGCTTTCTCCTAGCTTCCATCCTTGCTCCACCACTTGTTCACTCTCACTTCTCCTTAGTGTACTAGACCTACTCAACACTTAGAGCTAGGTTAGTACTTAGGTTTCATTAATTACCCAAAACACTAAAGATCTTTCAATCTCCCCCTTTTTGGTAATTGATGACAACCCATATAAAATGATTATGAAATATGATTTTGATTTCAACCCAAAACGATTGATACCACTTGGAATGTGTGAGGGAAAGGAAAGGTGGTCAATCATTTCTAAGTTGGTTTGATAGTGTTAACTCCCCCCACATGTGTGCACTTATATGAATGAGAATCAAGCTTTGCACACATGCTTAGATAGACCTTTTGGAGGGTGAACACTAACAAACTATGACATGATGCTAAGGATTAGAGATAGACCTTTGAAGCGTGATACCAATCAAAATGCGCCTTTGAATCATCCCTTAGCAACATGGTTAGTCTGACACCACTTGGAATATGCAATAAAAAACTAGAGAGAGTATCTAACTAACTTCCTATGCATGCTAGTGATCAAAACATCAATCAAGATTACAACTAGTCATGCACCACACAAGCAAGAACCACTAGAAAAGTATTACACTTAAGATGCAAGCAAGCATATGAGTGAATGCGCAAGTAAATGCAACAAATTGTTCATAGGCTTGCTCCCCCTACTTGTGTGCTTAAATTTTAGTTTTCCATTTTTCCAAAACCTTAATTCTCCCCCTATTTCATTTCACTTGTTAATCTTTATCATGTTTCTCCCTCTTAGCTCCAATCATTTTAACATAATTTCTCCCCCTTTGTCACATATTATCACAAAGGAAACCACTTGTAGTAACATGTATCACTTGAGGATACTTAGAGAGATTTGTTTATCAAGTCAATTTAGAAAGAAGTGGGGTGAATTATCAAATTAAATTCAACCTAGATTACTTGTCCTAGATACTCAACACGGTTTAAACCATGAACAAGCTTCTTCACACATCTTGCAATGGTTATTTTGGCCATGTTGGTCAAGTATAAGAATAAGTATTCTAGACTAAACGTGTGAGGTTGCAAGCTTATCAACATGTCATATGCCATCACTAGATCAATCAACTCATAGAAACTATAGTGTTGTCATATATCCATAGAAAACATATGATTTTCATGAATGAGCTTATTATGAGTGATGTCTATATGCTTCTACACAATACTAGCAAAGGATGAATGCATATGTCAATCAATTTTACCTTGCTATGTTGGAGTAGAGGCATGTCATAAGTGGGGTGTATAAACTCATGTTAGAGAAATCCAAGATGTTCAACTCATTCCTCAACTTTCAAAACTTCTTCTCATCAAGTGGCTTGGTGAAAATGTTGGCTAATTGATCATCGGTGCCCACATTGTCAATGAAGATGTCACCCTTTTGTTGATGATCTCTTATGAAGTGATGTCTCACATCTATGTGCTTTGTCCTTGAGTGTTGGACGGGGTTGTTTGTAAGCTTCACTGCACTTTCATTATCACAAAGCAATGGGAATTTCTTGAATTGAATTCCATAGTCCTCCAAAGTAGCTTTCATCCACAATAGTTGTGCACAACAACTCCCCGCACTTATGTATTCGGCTTCGGCGGTAGAGAGTGCCACACTATTTTGCTTCTTGGATGACCATGAGACTAGTGACCTTCCCAACATTTGACATGTACCACTAGTGCTCTTTCTATCCACTTTGCAACCCACATAGTCGGAGTCCGAATATCCAATCAATTCAAACCTTGACCCCTTTGGAAACCAATGTACAACCTCTTGTGTATGCTTAAGATATCTCAATATTCTCTTTGTGGCTTTCAAATGACTCTCTCTAGGAGATGCTTGAAACCTTGCACACATGCATACACTAAACATGACATCCGGTCTTGAAGCGGTCACATATAGTAAGCTTCCTATCATAGACCGATAGAGTGTTTGATCTACCATCATGCCACTTGAGTCACTATCCAAATGTCCATTAGTCCCCATGGGAGTACTAATCCCTTTAGTTTCTTATAGCCCAAACTTCTTCATCATATCTTTGATGTACTTGCCTTGACTCACAAATGTACCATTCTTCATTTGCTTGATTTGAAGTCCAAGGAAGTAACTAAGTTCACCAATCATTGACATCTCAAATTCATTAGCCATCATCTCCCCAAACTCTTCACAAAAGTCTTGAATTGAAGATCCAAAGAAGATATCATCCACATAGATTTGTAAGATGAACAAGTCATTTCCAATCTTCTTGGTGAATAGAGTAGTATCAACCAATCTCATCTTGAACCCTTTAGAGAGGGGAAAACTTCTCAATCTCTCATACCATGCTCTAGGTGCTTGATTCAATCCATAGAGAGCCTTCTTGAGCTTGAATACATGATCGGGCTTCTTAGCATCTTCAAAACCGGGTGGTTGCTCAACATACACCTCCTCATTGATATACCCATTTAGGAATGTGAAGGACCGGAAACGGCGACTAGAGGGGGGGTGAATGGGAGCCAAATAAAAATCCCTTTCGGAAGATCTTGACCCTTGTCCCAAGCACTACCCAAAGCACGAACTAGGCTCACGACCCACAAGTGGGTGGATGTTCTAGGAGATGTCCTAGGAACACAGTGGAGCTAGCCACGAACCCGGAGAAACAAACCGCAACAAAAACAGAGGAAAACAGCAACCAGCAGGGGCTTCGGACTACTTCAGTCAAGACCACCGGACCAATGGAAGTGGTCCGGAGCCTTTAGTCCGGTGCACACCTAGGGACCTCTGGACTAGTCCGATGGTCACTTTTGGAAGTCCGACGCCCACTCAGAAAATTTGCAGGGAGTGCCTAGGCTCCAGACAACTAGTCCGACGCTCACCGTCAGACTATAGGAGGTGGTCCGATGCACACACTCGCCACAAAGCAAAAGACCACAACAAGCTCCCTACCTCCAGACACCTCGACCGACGCTCATCGTCGGACTAATGAGCTTGTTCCGACGCGTGAGTGAAACCCTCAGCAGAGCCACCGGACTACTTGCAATAGTCCGGTGCTCACAAGCTGGGTGGTTCGGAGGGTGGTCCGACGCTCCCTTCGCAGGAACTCTGCACCCCGCGAAAACTGAATCCACTCCACAAAATCTTCTCAAAACTCAACCAAATGATCACCAACTGCAACCAAACTTTGTAGTCATGATCCTAGTGCAGTTGGGGAGCTATCCCGAAGAAATCATCGCTCAATTTGGCTTAGAGCGAGGGGAGAAGAAGATATTTGGGGACAATCTCAAGAACGAAGAACTCAGCAAAGAAAACATCCGATCTACGCACTCATGAGGTTTGAGGAGAATTCCTTCGGTGCAAAGAAGCTCCTCACGATTTCGCACAACTTGGTTCAAACGGATTTGCAAGAGCTACTCCCTACAAAGAGAAATCATCTCGGGAAAAGAGGGAGCAAAATCAAAACGTGAAGAACACAAGCGAAATGGGGACACGATCAACAAATCGAAGCCACCATGGCTTACGGAGGTTACGGCCTCCGATTCCTCGCAGCAAAAACCAAGTTCTTACAAAGGTTGGTGAAAACAACCTAGGGATCTCATGAACTAGAGAGAGAGAGAGGGGGACGGCTAGTGATTAAGGTTTGAGAGATGGGATGAGGGATACCCCTTCACCCCCTACTTATCGGGCTTTGGCTATTTCCCAAAGACCCCCCTAGATACAATGAGTGAACTACCTAGCCTAAGCATTGCAGTCCAAGCTCCGGAAAATATCTCCCGCATTTTGAATGGACGGCCCCGCTTCCTGCCGGGAGTTGCCGTCGCCTCGACGCAACCTCCAGGATTCCGCCATGTGCCATCCCCGCTTCCTCGGAAGCTCCGCCTAGGTTTTGAGGCCCAAACCCAGGAAACCCGCCACCGGTAGCTTTGGGCTCAACTGAACCCCGAGTTTTGCGGCCCAAACTCAAAAACCGACGCGGATGGTTTTGAGGCCCAAACCACACGACACGAGCCACCTTGTCTTTGCCTGGTCGGACTCTGAGTCCCCTGAGCCTCCGCTCGACTCGCGCGTCCACCGTCTTGACTTGGTCAACTCGGTCTACCTCCATGTCTCCTCGCACTCGCCGGTGCCAAGTACTAGCCACCACAGCTAGTCCGCCGGCGCCCATGGTCCCTCAATCCGAGCCCTGCTTCCGCCCTTCACCGCTCCTAGTCCATCGGCACGGCAAGCCTCTACTCGACCTTCTCCATGCCATTGACCACTGTCACTAGGCATAGCACCTGCACACCACAAGCCGATAGACAAGCACATGTTTCTGCTTTCGCAGAGGTTAGGGTATTCCACTCAAACTGAAACACTCACGTGTTGGACGATCACTCATCATCAAAGCTGAACATACATGGGTACTTATCCACCATGTGTTCGCAATCTCCCCGTTGATGAGTGCATTGTCAACATAAGTGCATTTAAGATTTGAGCCACAAGGAAAAGCTCTCCAAATGACCAAAAAGCTACAAAAGCCAAAACGGAGTCACTTGAGAGAAGCAAACACAATACCAATTAAAAGCATCCTCACAAACACCTCATGTCAAAGCCACTTATAGATGCCAAGCAAAAGCACATGGGCAGAACAAAGCTAGCCCTCAAGAAGAGGCAGAAAATGGGCTTAACACCGCTTGCAAGTCCAAGATACCAAACACAGCTCTCAAAGCTCAGACTTCCAATTTAAACACTAGGGGAGCTCAAAAGATACCAATTGAAACCACTTACGTCCCCTAATGCTCAAGAAGCAATTGAAACCTATCAAAGTCAACAAAGCAAGCTAGACCCTCCAGAAGAGGCAAAGGCTCAACACATCTAGCAAAAGCTCCCCCTAGGAAAAAGCACACTCAAGATACCAAGAAGGGTGAAACAAACCAAGCAAGGAGATACCAATTTAAAAAGATACCAATTGGAAGACCAAAGCTCAAAAGGCCACACAATCCAAAATCTCCCCCTTGACTAATGCAAGTAATGAAAATGCACTATTTTCTTCCCCTTGGTTGGATATGATGAAATGCACACTTCTCCCCCTTGATGAAACATGTAGCTCATCAAAACATCAACAACTCAAAGTCTGGCTACAAATGCCATGAAATGCAAAATGAGTGCAAACAACTTCATACTTAGAGCTAAGACAATGAATAGATGTTCTAAGTGATGTGACCCTGTGAAGATAGGAAAATCTCTACGTGCCCAACAAAGACTCAAGTTGAGCTTAAGATCACTCTAGAAGCTATTTTAGAGAGCAAGTCATGTGAGAGCAAGGAATGGGTATCACCTCCTAGAGACAACTAGACATGGCAAACAATATAGGATCTATCTCAAAGAAATCTCATTTATAGCAAGTAAAACTATCCCTAGCAAAGTTCATACAACAAGCCAATGACCCAACTGAATGAACTTTCCAAATTTCAGAGTTTTGAAGCCAATTTTCAGTTTTAGGCACATTTAAGTTGTATGCGAGTGGTTGTAAGCAAAGTGATGTCACTGCTTACCAACCGGGCGAAGTCAAAGGACTTAACACACCGGTTTTGGTCATACATGACACCGCTCAAGTATCAACCCATATGGGAAGCAGTCTCGAACACACGGTGAAGTGCTCACAAAGTAGACCCAGCTCGATCTTTCCAATTCACAAAACAGAGAGCAATTCATTTTAGATATTAAACATGGTGCTCAAAGGTAGTGAATGAAGCAATGAAGAGCCATAGTTACAAGCTATATACAAGGCAGCCAAGAAGGATCTTCAAAAGCTTACACATGCTAGTGCCATTTCAGAGGTGACATGGGGAATTAAATTCAGTTTTAAAGCTTTTCTAACATAGCTCTATTGCACATCATATAGATCAAAAAGAGTCTAAGTTAGGCAACACTATAGACACATAAAGCACCTCAAACAGAGCATAGATTCATTATATCGGCTATAAGTATGAAGCTTGAAATGAACCGTCATAGATGCAAATGACACCAACTAACACTAACAGGACACCAAAAAAAAAGAAGAAGGACAGAGAAAGGACAAAAAGAACCAAAAAGAACTATGATACACAAAACTTTCCTCCTCTAAAAAGGAAATCAAACACCCAACTCTCCTCGAAGGCGAGAAAACGCAGCTTGATCCAAAGGCTTCGTGAGAATATCCGCAAGCTGGTTTTGGGTCTCGACATGCCGGAGGTCAATGTCGCCCTTCTCGTAATGATCATGCAAGAAGTGAAAGCGGACCTCAATGTGCTTGGTCTTTGAATTAAGCACAGGATTTTTAGCCACACTAATTGCACTCGTGCTATCGCAAAGCAGAGGCACCTTAGTAAGCTCAAGACCGAAATCTCTCAAAGTGGCAATCATCCAAATCAACTGCGAGCAACAACTAGCCGCGGCAACGTACTCAGCTTCGCACGTGGACTGTGCCACGCTAGATTGTTTGCGAGAAGACCAAGAAACCAAAGAAGACCCGAGAAACTAACAAGTTCAAGAAGTGGACTTCCGATCAAGACGGCATCCGGCAAAGTCGGCGTCAGAATAACCACAAAGCACAAGAGAGGAAGAGGTGGAAAACCAAAGACCAAATTCAGGAGTGAAGCATAAGTACCTCATGATGTGTTTCTCCGCCTGCTTGTGCGAACTCCGTGGGGACGCCTGAAAGTGTGCACACAAGCAGACGGCGAACTAAATGTCCGGTCGAGTCGCTGTCAAGTACAGAAGCGACCAGATCATGCTTCGGTACTCTGTCTAGTCCACCGCCTCTCCTTCCTCGTCCACATCCAAGGCAGTCGTAGTCGACATGGGCATCGAAAGAGGCTTTGCCTCACCCATGTCAAACTTCTTCAAGATATCCTTCGTGTACTTGCCTTGGTGCACAAACGTCCCTTCCTAGGTTTGCTTGATTTGCAACCCGAGAAAGAAAGTCAACTCTCCCATCATACTCATCTCAAATTCCCTGCTCATAAGATCTGCAAACTTGGCAACAAGACCATGAGAAGAACCACCAAAGATGATATCATCCACGTATATTTGGACAAGGAGAGTGTCTTTGCCTTGCATGAGGAGAAACAACGTCTTATCTATCGATCCCATTTTAAAGCCCTTAGCAAGCAAAAAGGTTTTTAGCCTATCATACCATGCTCTAGGTGCTTGTTTCAAACCATACAAAGCTTTGTGAAGTTTAAAAACATGGTTTGGAAACTTGGGAATTTTGAAACCGGTAGGTTGTTTAACATAAACTTCCTCCTCTATGTAGCCATTTAAGAAAGCACTTTTAATGTCCATTTGAAAAAGTTTAAAACCCTTAGAAGCCGCAAAAGCTAGAAGGATTCTAATGGCTTCTAAACGAGCTATGGGAGCAAAGGTTTCCTCATAGTTTATTCCCTCCTTTTGACAAAAGTCTTGAGCTACCAACCTAGCCTTGTTGTGCACTACCACCCCATCCTCATTTTGTTTGTTTTTGAAAACCCATTCGGTACCTATAGGGTGGCAACTAGGTGGTGGAGGAACTAAGACCCAAATGTGGTTTTGCTCAAAGTTTTCTAACTCCTCATGCATGGCATTAACCCAATCCGGATCCATCAAAGTGTGTCCAACATCTCGGGGCTCAAAAGAAGTGACAAAAGCCGAATGAGCAAAGTGAGAGATATAGGACCTGGACCGCGTGACTCGATGGGCAATGTCGCCGATGATGTTCTCCGGCGGGTGCTGCCGCTGGATGTGACCGGGAGCCTGCCTGGATGAAGTGGCCTCCCCCTTAACAGCAGCTGGAGCTCCCTCAGGTGCAACGAGCACCGACTGAGGAAGCTTCTCGAACAGCCCCCATGTAGAGGAAGTAGTCGGGTCGGGACCGTGAGCCGATGTGGACGTCGCAGGGTCGACGGGAGCAGCCAGTGGAGTTGGCTCGGGATCACCCCAGTCGGCATCGTCCTGCTCCTCCTCCACAAAGATGCTAGTGTTCACCTCATCATCACCTGCAAGCTCAAAAGCAGTGCAAACACAGGGCATTGTCTCATCGAAGGTAATCTCGCAAGTCTCCATCACTCGGTTAGTCTCAAGGTTAAGTGCACGATAAGCACGAGAGTGAGTGGAATAACCAAGAAAGATACCGTCAGAAGACCGTGATTCAAATTTATCTAACTTACCGCCCTTTTTGAGAATGAAGCACCTGCACCCAAACACCCGTAGGTGACTTACCTTGGGTGGTTTCCCAAATCGCAACTCATAAGAAGTCTTCTTCTTGAAAGCTCGGAGGAAAATGTGATTGGAAACATAGCAAGCAGAACTGAGTGTTTTGCCCCAATACTGCCTAGGAGTCCTATGCTCATCGAGCATCATCCTGACCATCTCAACAAGGGTCCGATTCTTGCGCTCAACAACACCGTTCTGCTGGAGAGTGTGAGGTGATGAAAACTGGTGATCGAGACCCAAAGAAGAGCAAAGAGTTGCAAATTGAGCATTCTTGAATTCTGTGTCATTGTCACTGCGGATAGCTCTCATGGCATTCTTAGGTAGCTCATTTTGCAATCTCAAAATCAGATCTCGAACAAGTGGAAAAGCATCATCCTTACTCTCCAAAAAGAACACCCAAGAGTACCTCGAGTAGTCATCAACGACTACAACAACATACCACTTCCCTCCTTCCGACCTGACCCGAGCTGGACCAACTGTGTCCATGTGTAAGAGCTCGCCGGGTCGAGTGGTCATGATCTCTGTCACAAGAGGATGCGAAGCAACAACCATATTGCCATGCCCGCAAGGATGGCAAACCAAATCCTTCTCAAACTTTAGCTTTGGCAATCCTTGGATATGGTCCATTGAGCTAAGCCTTGCAAGCAAGTAAAAACTCAAATGTCCCAATCTCCTATGCCACTTCCAAAGCTCAGAAGAAGAACCGGCAAGAAGACAATGAGAAGGTCCGGAAGAGATAGAAAAATCTGCATGAAAAACCTTCCCGAAGGGTAAAATTCGGCAAACAAGTTCACCACGAGAGTCCAAAATCCGAGAGAGATTAGGCTTGAAACTCACTTCAAAACCGTCATCAAGGAGTTGCAAAACCGAAAGAAGCTTAAAACGCAAATTCGCAACCAAAGCAACATCCTTGAGGACAAAAGACGAATTGACTTGGATCGACCCTCAGGACACAACCTTACCTTTACTCTTGTCCCCGAATGTAATGTACTCGGTGTGGCGCACGGGATCGTGGCTAGAGAACCACTTGGCACCTCCGGTCATATGGCGTGAGCATCCGGAATCCACAAGCCAAGTCTCCTCCAGTCCTCCTTCCTACATCAATAAAAAGACATAGGGTGAGCAAACGGTGCAACACTGGGGTTAGTAAACCCTCAGCAGAGCCACCGGACTACTTGCAATGGTCCGGTGCTCACAAGCTGGGTGGTTCGGAGGGTGGTCCGACGCTCCCTTCGTAGGAACTCTGCACCCCGCGAAAACTGAATCTACTACGCCAAATCTTGTCAAAACTCAACCAAATGATCACCAACTGCAACCAAACTTTGTAGGCATGATCCTAGTGCAGTTGGGGAGCTATCCCGAAGAAATCATCGCTCAATTTGGCCTAGAGCAAGGGGAGAAGAAGAGATTTGGGGATAATCTCAAGAACAAAGAACTCAGCAAAGAAAACATCTGATCTACGCACTCGTGAGGTTTGAGGAGAATTCCTTCGGTGCAAAGAAGCTCCTCACGATTGCGCACAACTTGGTTTAAACGGATTTGCAAGAGCTACTCCCTACAATGATAAATCATCTCGGGAAAAGAGGGAGCAAAATCAAAACGTGAAGAACACAAGCGAAACGGGGACACGATCAACAAATCGAAGCCACCATGGCTTACGGAGGTTACAGCCTCCGATTCCTCGCAGCAAAAACCAAGTTCTAACAAAGGTTGGTGAAAACAACCTAGGGATCTCATGAACTAGAGAGAGAGAGGGGGGGACGGCTAGTGATTAGGGTTCGAGAGATGGGATGAGGGATACCCCTTCACCCCCTACTTATCGGGCTTTGGCTATTTCCCAAAGACCCCCTACAATGAGTGAACTACCTAGCCTAAGCATTGCAGTCCAAGCTCCGGAAAATATCTCCCGCATTTTGAATGGACGGCCCCACTTCCTGCCGGGAGTTGCCGTCGTCTGGACGCAACCTCCAGGATTCCGCCACGTGCCATCCCCGCTTCCTCAGAAGCTCCGCCTAGGTTTTGAGGCCCAAACCCAGGAAACCCGCCACCGGTAGCTTTGGGCTCAACTACTGAACCCCGAGTTTTGCAGCCCAAACTCAAAAACCGACGCGGATGGTTTTGAGGCCCAAACCACACGACACGAGTCATCTCGGGAAAAAGAGAGAGGAAAAGCAAAACGCGAAGAACACAAGCAAAACGGGGACACAATCACGAAAACGAAGCCACCATGGCTTACGGAGGTTACGGCCTCCGATTCCTCGCAGCAAAACAAGTTCTTACAAAGGTTGGTGGAAGCAACCTAGGGATCTCATGAACTAGAGAGAGAGGGGGCAAGTGATTAGGGTTCAAGAGATAGGATGAGGATACCCCTTCATCCTCTATTTATCAGAGGCTTTGGCTACTTCCCAAAGACCCCCCTAGATACAATGAGTGAACTACCTAGCCTAAGCATTGTAGTCCAAGCTCCGGTAAATATCTCCCCCGATTTGAATGGATGGCCCCGCTTCCTGCCAGGAGTTGTCGTCGCCTCGACGCAACCTCCAGGATTCCGCCATGTGCCATCCCCGCTTCCTCGGAAGCTCCACCTAGGTTTTGAGGCCCAAACCCAGGAAACCCACCACCGGTATCTTTGGGCTCAACTACCGAACCCCAAGTTTTGCGGCCCAAACTCAGAAACCGACGTGGATGGTTTTGAGGCCCAAACCACCAAACCACGCGATGCGAGCCACCTTGTCTTCACCCGGTCGGACTCTGAGTCCCATGAGCCTCCACTCGACTCGCGCGTCCACCGTCTTGACTTGGTCAACTCGATCTACCTCCATGTCTCCTCGCACTCGCCGGTGCCAAGTACTAGCCACCACAGCTAGTCCGCCGGTGCCCATGGTCCCTTGGTCCAAGCCCCGCTTCCGCCCTTCACTGCTCTCAGTCCATCGGCACGGCAAGCCTCTACTCGACCTTCTCCACGCCATTGACCACTGTCACTAGGCATAGCACCTGCACACCACAAGCCGATAGACAAGCACATGTTTCTGCTTTCGCAGAGGTTAGGGTAAGCCACTCAAACTGAAACACTCACGTGTTGGACGATCACTCATCATCAAAGTTGAACATACATGGGTACTTATCCACCATGTGTTCGCAGTCTCCCCCTTGATGAGTGCATTGTCAACACAAGTGCATTTCAGATTTGAGCCACAAGGAAAAGCTCTCCAAATGACCAAATGATGAGACAAAAGAATAATGCTCACAAAATGAAGCCAATCTTGATCTTGTTTGAACACCACTTTTAATGCCTCCAATAACTTGATCCAAAGGATGATCTCTTGCAATGTTGGTAGGTTGGAGCACATGTATGTTGATATTACTTGGTTGAGATGATGAACTAGCTTGAACTTGATCTTCACTTGCATTTGCTTGATCTTGAGTTGGAGAACCACTAGCTTGATCACATGGAATGGTTACTTGATCTTCATCTTCATCTTGGACTTGTCTTGGTCTAATTTCACCAATATCCATATCTTTCATAGCATTGACCAACTTGTCACCTCTTACATCATCCAAGTTTTCTTCTTCATCTTGAGAGCCTTGAGTTTCATCAAATTCAACATCATGCACTTCCTCAATAATGTCACTAGTCAAGTTCCATACTCTATAAGCCTTGCTAGTTGTTGAGTAACCAAGTAGAAATCCTTCATCACATTTCTTTTCAAACTTGCTCAACCTTGTTCCCTTCTTCAAGATGTAACACTTGCATCCAAACACCCTAAAGTAGGCAATGTTTGGTTTTCTTCCATTCAATAGCTCATAGGGAGTCTTCTCAAGCATTCCATGACAATAGAGACGGTTGCTAGAGTAGCAAGCCGTATTGATAGCTTCGTCCCAAAAAGAATCACTAACATTGTATTCACTTAGCATTGATCTTGCCATGTCAATCAAAGTTCTATTCTTCCTTTCAACTATCCCATTGGATTGAGGAGTGTACTTTGGAGAGAATTGGTGATTGATTCCAAAGTCATCACAAAGTTCTTCAACTCTTGTGTTCTTGAACTCACTCCCAATGTCACATACTTCTAAATCTCTTGATAGTTGTTTCAAACTCATTTTGGCACCTCTTTGACAAATGACTTGAATATATCAAATGTGTCACTTTTGTCACTCAAGAAGAATACCCATGTGTATCTTGTGAAGTCATCCACTATCACAAAACCATACTTGTTGCCACCAATGCTTATGTATGTTGTTGGCCCAAAGAGATTCATGTGAAATAACTCAAAAGCTTTGCTTGTACTCATGATGCTCTTCTTTGGATGAGTGTTGCCAACTTGCTTTCTGGCTTGACATGCACTACATAGCTTGTCCTTCTCAAACGTGACATCTTTCAAGCCCTTCACTAGATCATGGTTGATTAGCTTGTTGAGTTGCTTCATGCCAACATGTCCAAGCCTTCTATGCCACAACCAACCCATGCTAGATATTGAGATGAGACATGTAGAGAGTTGGGTCTTACTAGCATTGAAATCCACTAGGTAGAGGTTCTCATACCGAAATCCCTTGAAGATCATGTTTGAACCATCCACACTAATTATTTCCACATCCTCCACTCCAAAGATGCACTTGAAACCGAGATCACACAATTGGGCAACCGATAATAGATTGAACTCAAGCCTTTTCACTAGAAGCACATTGCTAATGCTTAGATCATTTGAGATATCAATCTTCCCAAGCCCTTTTACCTTGCCTTTTCCATTTTCACCAAATGTGATACTATCAAAGTCATGTGTATTATCTTGGTTGATCGAGTTGAACATCCTTCCATCTCCGGTCATGTGTTGAGTGCACCCACTATCAAGCACCCAATGCCTCCCTCCGGCTTTGTAATTGACCTACAAGAGAGATCAATTCTTTTGAGGTACCCAAACTTGCTTGGGTCCTCCAAGGTTAGTTACCAAAAGATTTTGGTACCCAAATGGACTTCTTTGAAGCCATCCAAGGTGCACCAACAAACTTGGCATGAACACCATTTGTACCCTTGGTAAGTACATAGAATGAATCAACTCTCATGGAGGATACATCTTGCTTGGCCTTCTTGTTCTTGCATTCTTGCTCATTGTGACCAACTTGCTTGCAACTCTTGCAATAGCTACCAGTGTTCTTCACAAAATGAGTTTTGTGAGAAACAAAGGCGGCCTTGCCTTTCTTGGGGGTATAGCCCAATCCCTCTTTGTAGAGATAAGCTCTTTGGCTACCCAAGCACATAAGAATGTGGTCCTCACCTCCATAAGCCTTAGCTAAGGAGTGATTGAGCTTTGTAACCTCCTTCTTGAGGGTTTCATTTTCCACCATTAGTGAAGCATCACAAGTGAAACCATCACTAGTAGATGAAGTAGAAGTGGTAGTGCTACAAGAGGGGTTAGTGGGATAAACAATGATAGGAGTATAGAAAGATTCATCAATAATATCATAAGTAACTCCCATGTCACATGTTTGAGCAATCTCCTTCTTACTTTGGTCAAGGAGGGAGTAATGAGCTATTTCAAGCTTAGAGTGAGACTTCACTAGCTTCTCATGGGCTTCCATTAGCCTCTCATGAGATGCTATGGCCTCATCAAGGTTTTGCTCAAGAGTCACATTGGCCTTGCGCAATTCCTTGCACTCCTTCCTCTTCTTGTCAATGTAATCCTTAGCTTGCTCAAGCATGTCCATGAGTTCCTTCCTTGAGGGCTCCTCACTATCACTATCGCTCTCACTCACTCTCATCATGAGAAAGTACCTTAGTGGACTTAGCCATGAAGCATGATGATGGAGTGTAAAATAGAGAGATCTTGTCCCTCATTGCAATGCTTGCATAAGCCTTCTTCTTGGTAGTGGTCTTCTTTTCTTGATCACTATCATCACCACAAGAAGAATCACTATCCCAAGTGACAATATGAGAGTAGCCCTTCTTCTTGTTGTTGTTGTCAAATAGGGGCTTCTTCTCTTTCTTGCCTCTCTTCTTGTGATCATCATCATCCTTGTCACTATTGTAAGGACAATGAGCAATGAGATGATCAAAGCTTCCACACTTTAAGCTAGCACTTCCTTGGTTCATCATGATTCTTGAAAGAAGTCTTCTTTCTTCTTGCACCATAGCCCTTCTTCTTCATGAATCTTCCAAATTTCCTCACAAAGAGAGCCATCTCCTCTTCATCAAGATCACTAGCACTTTGGTCTTCACTTTCACTAGATTCTTCAATCTTGTTCTTGCCCTTGCTCTTGTATGATGATGTAGCTTTGAATGCTACACTCTTCTTCTTCTCATCTTTCTTGTCTTCCTTCTTGACATCTTCTTCCTTGTTCTCTCGATATGCATCTTGAGTCATCACATCCCCTAAGACTTGATTTAGAGTCATGGTGTCTAGCCCACTTCTCACAATCAAGGTCACAAGAGTGTCAAACTGGGATGGAAGACACCTCCAGAACTTGCGAGAGAAGTCCTTGTCCTCAACCTTCTCACCAAGATCCGTGATATCATTGACTAGCACTTCAAGCTGGTGGAACATCTCCAGCATGTTTTCATCATCCTTCATCTTGAAGCTAGCAAACTTCTCCTTGAGAATATATGCCTTGGCCCCCTTGACGGCTTGTGTGCCCTCAAATTATTCTTCAAGCTTCTTCCAAGCCTCATGAGCACTCTCTTGATTCTTGATTTGCTCAAAGACTTTCTCATCAAGAGCCTCATGGATGACACTAAGAGCAATATCATTGTGTTGAAGCTTCTCTTCTTCTTGTGGAGTTGGAGCAACCTCAAACTTCTTGTCCACCACAAGCCACACCTTTCGGCTAATTGACTTGATGTGTGCGGTCATCTTGACCTTCCAATAGCCATAGTTGGAACTATCAAATCTTGGTGGTTTCTTCATGTTGTTGATATGAGCCATGATCACACTATAGGTTGTTAAGCCTCAAATCAACGGTGTACTAGCTTTGATACCACTTGAAAGGTCCTATCCAAGGCTAGACGGGGGTGAATAGCCTAAATTCAAAACTCAAAACAAACTCAACAACAAGTTAGACTACACAATGGTGAACCTTGTCTTGCTCTAGCAAACTAAGGGATGCGAAGCCTCCTAACCACAATTGCTAGCCTAATATAGCTTCTAGGATCACTCAATTCCTACTCAAGTCTAGTAGCCCTCTAGGCAAAACCTAATATACTAAGACAAGTATGAATAAGTAAGTGCGAAGATGGGAGGAGTGATTATACTGTCGTGTCGAGGTAATGAGACAATCAAGTGAACTCCAAGCAACCCAATCAATCACAAAGATGAACAAGAGGTTGACACTTGATTTTTCACCCGAGGTTCACTAGTTTGCCAACTAGCTACGTCCTCGTTGTGTCGGCTCACTCACTTGGAGGTTCACGAGCTAAATGGCATCACACGCCAAACCCGTCACCGGGTGCCGCACAACCAACACAAAAGAGGGCACTCAACGACACGCGCAATCCACTAGAGTTTCCTTTGTGATCTCCCGCGGGGAAGGCACAAGAATCCCTCACAATCTTCACTTGTGGTCGACGAAGCACAATCACCAAGCTTCTCGAATCCACACCTCTTGATCCAAACCATCTAGGTGATGGCAATCACCAAGAGTAACAAGAATCACAGCAGCGGTATCAACTCTCAAGTGCCACTAGGATGAATCACTCATGCAATGCACTTGATCACTCTATCTTCTCAAATGGATGAACAATCAACTATGAGATGAGTGGGAGTGTATGTGTTTTGCTCACAAGAGTATGCAATAGCCAAATGTGCAAGAGAGACTCCTTGAACCAGCCACACACCCTTAAATAGCCTCCTCAAAGAAACTAGCCGTTATGCACTTGGAGCTGCAGAAAATGTGACCACCGGACCACTTTTGGTGACCACCGTCGGACCATAGCGTCTGGTCCGACGCTTTGAAACTCGACCGTTGGCGTGCTAAATGAGCCACCATCGGACCACTTGCCTTGGTCCGGTGCCTTGGTCCGACGCCTTGTGTGACGCCTTTGCCTCAGCTTCAGTCTGAATACAGTAAGCACCTATGCTCCGGACCTCACCATCGGACTGGTCCACCGGACCATGCCGAGTAGTCCAGAGCCTCCACCGAGACTTGAACATTTCACGCAAGGAGCACCCGAGCTCCGGACCTCACCATCGGACCGGTCCACCGGACCATGCCGAGTGGTCCAGAGCCTCCTTTGACTCCAGCTCTGCGGTTGACTGAGCAACCGGACCACTCGCCTATGGTCCGAAGCTTCATTTTGTCTCTGGTCCGGAGCTTGCTTGATTACCAGCCAGTGCTAGGAGCAGCCATCGGACCACTCGCCTTGGTCCGGAGCTCCTATGCAAACTGGTCCGGAGCCTCTGTCTTGTGCTGAATTCTTTCCTCTTTGTTTCCCTTGATCTCATGTGCCACCACCAAGTGTTTCACTGACTTGTGCATGTGTGTGGCATATTTTAGCAAGTTTTACAAAGGTTGCTCATTAGGATTAGATGCAATGCATGTAATGAACTCCTAATGGCACTTGATAGGTGTAACCACTAACTATTTTCCCCTCTTAATAGTACGGTTACCTATCCTAAATGTGATCACACCCACTAGGTGTCTTGATCACTAAACCAAAAATCCCTAGCTTATACCTTTGCCTTGTATAGCTCTTAGGGTCTCCTTCTCTTCTACTCTTCTCCAAGTGTGGGTTTGGTTTGCTTTCTCCTAGCTTCCATCCTTGCTCCACCACTTGTTCACTTTCACTTCTCCTTAGTGTACTAGGCCTACTCAACACTTAGAGCTAGGTTAGTAATTAGGTTTCATCAATTACCCAAAACACTAGAGATCTTTCAGAGGGCACATGCGGTGGGGTCACAGCTTGATTCTCATCATGATAGCTGCATCATAGAAGTCCTGGTGGCGAGGGTGCCACCAACCTAGAGAAGCCTCTGGGTGACGATGATCAGGACACCACTCCTGAAGATCCACAAACCAGAGCTCAAACACCTGCTGTGTAGTGGCAAAACTGAGGTCGACGTGTGTGGGCATCACTGGGGACCCAGCCATGGACGGTGGTGGAGCTGGAGTTGCTCTGGGGACTCTATCACCCCGATGAGGACCCTCAGGGCGAGGAGCAACCTCAACGCGGGTTCGAGTGGAGCGTCTGGGAGGAGTCCACTTAACTATCTTTGTAGCTGCCTCTGCTGCCTCTGGAGCTGCTGCCTCATCGGTCGCTACCGGTGGCTGTGAGGACTGTCTAGCAGTAGGAGTACGAGTGCGGGTGCCAATGCGAAGCCCAGCACCACACTCTGCCCTGTCGGCTGCCTCTGCGACTGCTGTCGCTGCTAGAGCATCTCTGTCAAGCAACTTCCGCTTCTTGGCGGGAACCTTCGCCTTGGCCTTCCCCTTCTGCTGAGCGGTGGGAGGGGGGAGGACGAGGCGGCTCATCGTCACCGGGACCACCTCTGACATTCTTGCATCGAGCCATCTGATCAATCAAGCAACTTACAAACAATCAAGAGGCCCGAGATGCCACTGTCACTGAGTACCAACAGAGAGAACCACTGACACTGAAACACTGCCTGTGACAAGAAATCACTACCCAACAGAAAGACTGTCACTATAAGAGGCCCATATGCCACTCCCAAGCTCGTGAGGCTTTGCCTCAATCCATACTCGCGGGATTTGCCCCGAGTTCTCTGTCACTGCAACTGACCCGACTGCCAAATAGAAATAGATAGACATGATATATATATATATAAGCTGTAAGGACCTGATTGGCCTAGAACGGGTGAATAGGCCTGTTTAAAAAACAACTCGACACTTGCTGTCAGTCACAGGCCGGCACTGCCGAGCTCAAGGCCGGCACTGCTGGGCTAAGACCAGCAGTGCTGGTCACCTGAACAGATTTCAACACAATTCAAAAGGTAAGATTGAATGTAAATTTTGGCTGAATCAAAACCTTTCTAGAGGTGTAGGAAACCTCTAGCACCACTTGAAAGTGGTAGCAACACACCCTTGGAGTAGATCGGGTCCAAACCCTAGAAATCACCTTGCACACAATATATAACAAAGTAAAGTAACAAGCACACGGTGACACAAGGATTTATCCCGTGGTTCAGCTCACCACCAAGGCTTGCCTACGTCCACGTTGTTGAGGTGCTCCACACAAGGCTCAAGCGCGCCACACAAGGCTAGCTCTTTCCTCGGTCTCAAGTCAAGAGAATGAACTCTTGAGATGAGGGGCAATGTATTAGCAATATGGTGGTTTTACAAACCTCCCTTGGCTGCCACACAAGTTGGCAAGCTCAAGGGCGACGCCTAGCCGGCTAGGAGCAAAGCTCCAAGAGTAACAAACTCAAACCACCGGCCACCACGCGAACCAAATGCTTGTAGGAGTTGAAGATCCGAGGGAGAAGCTTCTTCTCAAAGCTTGGAGGCTCAATATCTCAAGAATGATTGGAATCAAAGTGAGAGAGAGGGAGAGAACACCAAGGGAGAAGGGAGAGCAAGAAAGGAGCTTCTCTTTCTGTTTTTGCGAAGTGTGAATGAGTGAGTGGCAGAACTAGCCGTTGGGAGTTGAGTGAGGGGTCTTTTAAATACCCCCTCACTGTCCACTAGCTGAGTAAGTCACGGCAGTGCCGGCCTGTAGCCCGGCATTGCCGGCCTGGCAGAACCAGCAAAGAATGATCTTCAATATAGTTGACTGATTTGCCTTCTATGTATGTGGAGGTGTGATGTTCAATGATAGATGCATTTGGTTCACTTGTTGGCATGCGTGTTGAATCCCTCTTAATAGTACGGCATACCTAACTCAAATTTAAAGTATAAAAGAATTTAAACTCCTTTGAGCTTGTTGCCATGCACTTTTGTAATTGGAGGGGTCCACCAACCTGTTCATAAATCTCCTTAAGTTTAACCTGCTTGTCATACATGTAAAGTCTCATTAGTTCTCTAATTGTGTTGTCATGTCACCAAAACCCACTTAAGGCTTGATTGCACTTTCAATCTCCCCCTTTTTGGTGATTGATGAAAACACACTTAGAGCTTACAAAAGTGAAGTATAATCTGAGACAATGCAAGTCATGGGTGTAGGAGCTCCCCTAAATGTGTGAGTGAGAATTTGAATTTCCAAATTTGGCATAAAAAGGCCAAAATTCACACATTGGAGTGAAATAGGGCTCCCCCTACATCCATGGCTGTTGTGGGGTGCTGAAAAAGATGTCACAAGAATATACGTGATGCATATGAACCTGTCTCAAAAAGAATCAGAGGGGCTGCTGTTGAGCAGGCCGGCACTGGCTGCAACCAACAACCCTACAGAAGCTCAAGCACGGCCACACAGTGAGATATAAATAAATCCTAAATGCACACTAAGACAAGCATGATATATATGAGAGAGTACATGTCCACAAATGACACAAATAAAGTACTTAAGTGACAATACTACAAAATAAAATAGTTTTGCATGTTGCTCTCTCATCTCTCAAATTAAAAACTGAAAAACTAAGATAACTAGCAGTCGCTGCTCCTCTGCTCCTCCATGACCATCGAAGATTTGTTGTACCCCCTTCACTTAGTAATTCTCCCCCTTTGGCAACAAGTCACCAAAAAGAGAAAAGAACAAAGAAAAAGAGAATACAAGCTAGTCATCCTCATCCATGTCATCATCATCTGCATCTTCATCTTCCTCATCATCATCTGGAGCTGAAGAGAAGTGAATACCAGGAGTTGAGGCCCTCTTGCTCAACCTCCTAGTCTGGGGCTGCTGAATTTCCTCCTTCACATCATCATCCTCATCCTCAGAGTCATCACCATCATAAGTAGACTCCTCACTGAGCTATGGTGGTGGTGTAGGTGAAGGAATCTGACTGAGGCTCTGCTCCTGTCTGAGCTGCCTGATCTCCAACCTAGTCTGGTAAGCATGGTCATTGGCATAGCAGATGCCAGCAAGAATCTTCTTTAACAACCTGTCAAGCTTACCCTTCTTCCTGCCTCTGCTAGCTGCTCTGCTGGAAGACTCAGGGTAGTCTGGGTTTGCCCTGGTGCTCTCTCTGGGGGGAGTGTTCACCTCCTGAACTGCAGAGGAGTGAATGGCCTTCTCTGCCCTGAAAGGCTCATGAGCTGTATCCTTGTTGTAGATCCGGTCAGTCGCCATCTCAATGATGAACATCAGATAGGGGGCATAAGGAAGCCCCTTTCTGGCATCCTCTGCTGCAATGCATATCTCATCCCACAAAAACCAAGCCACTGAGAATGGTGGTGCTCCACCTCTCATTCTCCTAAGCACATTCTTGGATGTAGCATAGAGATTTGAAGTAGATCCCATCTTGGGATAGAGAGTGGTCCTGAAGAGGTTGTTCAAGATATAATACTTACTCCTCAAACCCTTCACCAGACCATCTGCCTTATGAGGCTCAATGTAAAGTTGTGAGATCTCCTCATTGGTCAAGCCTCTCTCATCATGAATGTTCATGCACTCCCTGTCATCCTTTCCAAAGCCTAGGAGACGGCAAAAGTCACATAGTCCAACTTATAGTGCCTGCCCTCTGTTATCCAGTGCATCACAAAGTTCTCCCTGTCAAGATAGTAAGTGGAGTAGAACTGGTAGATGATCTCAGTGTTCCAGCCATTCTGGAAACCCATCCAGTGATACATGCCAAGCTGCCTGCACTGGTCAATGACTCTGTCAAACACAGGATCCCTTTTGAGCTCCAAGTGCTCCCAATCAACATATTTCATCTTTATGATCTTGGGTTTATCAGCTTGAAGAAGGACTGTGGTGTAATAGTCAGAATGGAAAACATTCCAAAACCTGTAATCCACACTCATGTCCTTTGGCTCATTATAGGGATTGAAGGCCCTCTGCTCCTGGACTGTCCTCCACTGATTTTTATAGATTGCTCTGACTCTGCTAGGAGTGTCCTGAGGGTCCCTGACTAGCACCTCCTCAGGATGCTCCACAAGGTGAAAAGCATTGAAAAGACCCAAGTCTGGAGGTGTCATAGGGCACACATCATCTCTGATTGTTCTCCCTGCCCTTTGCAAAGCCTCCTCTTGAGCTATCCTCTGCCTGGGATTTAACCCATCATCAGCCAAGGGAGTACGAGCCTTGGACCTTGGCCTCTTTCCTCCTCCACGACTTGATCCACCGGCGTCCATCTATGCATTTAAAAGGAGAAAAGGCTAAGTTGTTGCACTTAGGCAGTGAAAAGAAACTCTAGTGGAGAGATTGAACCAAAATCTAGGGTCAATAGACGATTGTAGGAGCAACTGCATAGGTGTTGTCACCAGGGGCCCGACACTGCCGGCCTGGTGCAGACAGCACTATGGCATTGCTCCATCAATCCTCCATTGAAACTAGGTTTTGATCAAATCTAACTACTGAAGGTACATCACCATATATAATGCAACTACTAACAACCTAAATCTCATCTCAAACACCGTGCATTGCATAGATCGAACCAACCTAGGGTTTCATATTATTACCTTTGAAATAGAGGAAAGGAGATGAAGAAGGTCGGGCTTGAATGAAGCTTGACGCGGGGAGGAAGATCCTCCACACCTCCTCCAATGGCAGCACCTCCAAAGGGGCAGCACTGTCGGGGGGAAGAGAGGGACCTCCGGGCTCCCTAGGTCTCCTTAGGGTTGAGAGAGGAGAGGAAAAGGTGTTCTGTTGGAAGGGTATGACCTGGGATGGAGTTCCCTCGGGTTGGGGTGAGAAGATAAACCAAAACCCGAGGGCTACGACTTGGGCCCGACAGGCTCAGGTCCTTTAAGTCCCGGCACTGCCGGCCTTAGCCCGGCACTGCCGGCCTGGCCAGGCATTGAGTCACTATGCCACTGTTATACTCTATATTTATGCAATTGTGGACACATACCCCTTGCCATGTGCTGGTCAGTAAGCAAATCATCAATCATACAATGACCAACACATTCAAGTTTCTTTCGAAATTGGTTTTGAAACACATAATTGAAACTTTCAAAGTTTTTCCTAAGTCGCTAGATGGACAAACAAATGTGTGCTATAATTCAAACCACGTTACGAGAGTCAAGTATATTCAGCTCACTACGCAAAGCACAAAACCTTGTCTCATCTAGAGACTTAGTGAAGATATCAGCTAGTTGCTTTTCAGTGCTCACATGGCGAATTGTGATATCTCCTTTTAATTCGTGGTCTCTCAAGAAGTGATGACGGATGTCTATGTGTTTGGTTCTAGAGTGACTAACCGGGTTGTTTGCAAGTTTGATGGCACTCTCGTTATCACCCAAGAGAGGCACCTTGGTGAATTGACATCCGAAATCTTTTAAGGTTTGCCTCATCCAAAGTAGTTGAGCACAACAAGCGCCTGCTGCAACATACTCGGCCTCGGCGGTGGAAAGGGCTACACAATTTTGCTTTTTAGAACTCCAAGACACTAGAGACCGTCCAAGGAATTGACACGTCCCTGAAGTGCTTTTTCGGTCTACCTTGCAACTGGCGTAATCGGAATCCGAATACCCAAGTAGATCGAACTTAGAGCCCTTAGGATACCATAAGCCAAGGTTAGGAGTGAAAACTAGATATCTCAAGATTCTCTTAACAGCCACTAAGTGGCACTCTTTCGGGTTAGTTTGAAATCTAGCACACATGCACACACTAAGCATTATGTCCGGCCTAGATGCACATAGGTAAAGGAGAGAGCCGATCATGGAACGATATACCTTAATGTCCACGGATTTCCCTCCTTCATCGAGATCAAGATGTCCATTAGTTGGCATGGGAGTCTTGATTGGTTTAGCATTTTCCATGTCAAACTTTCTCAACATATCATGGATGTACTTGGTTTGGTATAAGAAAGTCTCTTCCTTGAGTTGCTTGATTTGAAAACTGAGGAAGAATTTTAGCTCACCCATCATAGACATCTCAAATATTTTAGTCATTATCCTACTAAACTCATCACAATATGATTGGTTAGTACTACCAAATATTATGTCATCGACATATATTTGGCACACAAAGATATTATTATTGACTTTATGAGTGAAGAGAGTAGGATCCGCTTTGCCTATTTCAAAGCCTTGTTTGATCAAGAATTCCTTAAGGCATTCATACCATGCTCTTGGTGCTTGCTTAAGCCCATAGAGCGCCTTATGGAGCTTGAAGACATGATGAGGGAACTTTGGATCTTCAAAGCCCGGTGGCTGCTCAACATACACCAACTCTTGGATAGGGCCATTGAGAAATGCACTCTTGACATCCATTTGTTGAAGCTTGAAGTCATGATGGGCAACAAGGCCAAAATCATTCGAATTGCTTCAAGCCTAGCTACCGGTGCATATGTCTCTTCAAAGTCTAGGCCCTCCACTTGAGTGAAACCTTGAGACACCAATCTTGCCTTGTTCCTTGTCACCACACCTTGCTCATCTTGCTTGTTGTGGAAGACCCATTTGGTTCCAATCACATTGGTATTTGGTCTTTCCACAAGTGACCAAACCTTGTTCCTTTCAAAGCTATTTAGCTCTTCTTGCATAGCCATCACCCAATCCGGATCATCTAGAGCTTGCTCAACCTTGAGGGGTTCCAAAGAGGAGACAAAAGAGTAAAATTGACAAAAATTTGCCAAATGTGAACGAGTAGTTACCCCCCTTCGGAGACTCCCAAGTATATTGTCGACAGGATGACCTTTTGAATTGTTTGCCTTAATCTTGGGTGTTCTGTGACTTCTTGTTGGCTAGCTTGGTCATCATACTCATGCTCTGCAAATATTGGTTGTAGGTTCCTTGGAGTGGTAGGAGAGGAGTTAGCAGCTGCCTGTCTGCCTGGTCCGCAGTGCCGGCCTCCTGCCCGGCAGTGCCGGCCTCTGGGTCAAAGTCCTGACCAGGGAGCACTGCAGGCCCTTCTTCATCACGTCTTGGGGCAGTAGCTTCTTCTCCTTGAGGTTCCACATCTATGGCCTGAACTTCTTGTGGCCTAATGTCACCAATAGCCATATTCTTGATTGCTTCACATGGTGGTTCCTCATTTCCTACAATAACTTGATCAATTTGCTCTACTTGAGAGCCATTAGATTCGTCAAATTTCATGTCTATCGCGATTTCAATTTTCCCTAAGGTCTTGTTGAATACACGATAGGCATGCTCATTTGATCCATAGCCAAGAAGAAAACCTTCATCAACTTTAGGTGCAAACTTAGAGGTTTTGGGTTTCTTATTAAGTATGAAACACTTGCACCCAAAAACTCTAAAGTAAGACACCTTTGGTTTGTTACCGGTTAGTTCATACGTAGTCTTCTTCAAGATTTTGTGTAGATAGAGCCGGTTGATGGCATGGCAAGCAGTGTTGACAGCTTCGGCCCAAAAGATATCCAAAGTCTTGTACTCATCTAGCATTGTCCTTGCCATGTCAATGAGTGCCCGGTTCTTCCTCTCTACTACACCATTTTGTTGAGGAGTGTATGGAACTGAAAACTCATGCTTGATGCCCTTATCATCAAGAAACTCCTCCACTTGAGTGTTCTTAAATTCGGTTCCATTGTCACTACGAACTTTCTTGATTTGGAAACCGAATTCCCTTTGTGCTCTTCTAATGAAGGTTTTCACCTTATCTTGCACTTGTGCCTTATCATACATGAAAAACACCCAAGTGAAACGAGTAAAGTCATCAACAATAACTAAACCATGTTTGTTACCGCCAATGCTTATGTAGGCCACTGGTCCAAAGAGATCCATGTGAATTAGCTCCAATGGTTGCTTGGTGGAGACAATGCTCTTTGGTGGGTGAGGTGCACCTACTTGCTTTCCGGCTTGGCAAGCGCTACAAATTCTATCCTTCTCAAAATGAACATTGGTTAGTCCAAGAATGTGTTCATCTTTTAGGAGTTTGGCCAAGTTCCTCATCCCAACATGAGCTAGTCGACGATGCCATAGCCAACCCATGCTAGATTTTGCCACTAAACAAGTCTCAAGCTTAGCCTTACTTTTGTTGAAATCAACTAGGTAAAGCTTGCCCTTCAAACGACCCGTAAAGACAATAGAGGAATCCTTCCTCTTAAAGACGTCCACACCCTTATCCGTAAAGAGACAATTGAAGCCCATCTCACATAATTGAGAAACGGACAACAAATTGTAACTCAATGAATTCACATGTAATACATTCGAGATGGAATGATCAAGAGTAATAGCAACTTTACCAAGTCCAATTACTTCCCCTTTGGAGTTGTCGCCAAAGATGATATTCTCACTTGCATTTGAAGTTGGGGAGTATGATAAGAACATACTCCTTTCTCCGGTCATATGATTTGTACATCCGCTATCAAGCACCCAAGTTGATCCACCGGAGGAGTAAGCCTACAAAACAAATTAGTTCCTAGATTTAGGTCCCCAATTAATCTTGGGGCCTTGCATGTTAGTCACAACAATCTTTGGAACCCAAATATTCATGCTTCTCTTATCATGTTTCTCATCACCCACAAACTCTACAATGATTTTACCACGGTCATTGCATTTCAACATGTAGCAAGAGGACAAACTTCCTTGAGGTGACCTTGTCTTGGGTTGATATGTAAACTTGTTTTTGGCCACCCAGATTGAGTCCTTGGGTTTCTGAGAAACCTGCTTTTGCTGGGGCATCCTCTTGGCATGGACTTTGGTCTGAGTTTGATTAGGTGAAGCATTGGTAGCCTTCCCTTTCTTGGGGCGCGGCACTGCCAGCCTCAGGTCCGGCACTGCCGGCCTGTGGTCCAGCAGAGCTGTTGTCTGTGCAGGCTAATCTGCACCGATGCTTCCCTTCTTCTCAAACTTGACACATTCAATGCCTTTGACCATTTTTCTACCATTAGTTTTGCCTCCTTGAGTGTGACCAATCCCATCTTTGATTGATGGATGCCTTCCATTCTTGTATTGGATCTTCTTTGGCTCAACTTTGTCTTTGTCATTCTTCTTTGCAACTGAGATGACATTGTTGAGCCTTGCTATTTCTTTCTTCATAGCCTCCATGTTGGCAAGGTTAGTGGAATAAGCATTCATATCAATGTTATAGCATTTTCCACAACCTTGACTAGTGGATGAAGAAGAGGCATCATTTGATTTAGGAAGATGTGAGTTGCCCTCCCAAAGAAGAGAGTGTTGTGCCTCAAGCTCTTGATGCTTTTCAACTAAGCCACAATACTTTTGCTTGAGGTCACCACACTCCTTCTTAGTGAGAGCATGAGCTTCTCTCTCCTTGGCCAAGGCTTTGGTCAAAGAGCTCACCTCACTCCTTTCTAATTCAAGGGCTTCCTCACTAGCAATGTAAAGATCCTCTTGTTTAATAAGAGTTTTCTCTCTAGATGCTAGCTCGGCCTTTGTTGCCTCTAATTCATCCAATATGTTGGCAATGAATATCTTTGTCTTAGGATCCATTTTCTTAGTTATTTCATTTATCTCTTCATCACTAGATTCATCATCACTAGAGTAATCACTAGAATCACTACTAGATATGTCTTTGGGAAGAGGAGTTATGGATTTGGGTTTTGATTTTACCTTCTCACGCTTTGCCATAAGACAAGTGTGAGGGAAGCTTTCATCATCATCGGACATGTTGTTGAAGAGCCTTGTTGAAGTGGATGGCTTGTGAATAGCAATGGTGGCCATCTCTTCATCTTCACTATCGGTTGATTCATCCCAACCATGTCCAATGTGAGCTTCACCCATATATTTCTTCCCTTTCTTGTAGTCACCCTTGTCTTCTCTCTTGCCTTTGCCAAATTTGTTGTCTTTCTCTTTATTTGGGCAATCGGCAATGAAGTGTTCGGTGCTACCACACCTAAAGCAAGTTCTTGATTTCTTGATTGGGAACTTCCTGTTCATGAGCTTGTACCCATTCTTCTTTAGGCCCTTGTTGAATCTTCTTATGAATAGAGCCATGTCATCTATGTTCTCCTCTTGTTCACCTTCACTTTCACCATCGCTTGATGTTGGAGCTTCGGGTTGATGCTTGATGGCCTTGGTTTCTTGAGCTTTGCTTGAGGAGGAATGCTTGCTATTTTTGGAACAGCTAGGGGCTGATTCCCTTGTGCTCTTGTTTGCCTTGAGAGCCACATCCTTGATCTTCATGCCCTCCAACCTTGCTTGCATCTCTCCAAGCTTCTTCCTCTCTTGTGCTTCTTCTCTTTGTAGATCAAAAGTGATGATCCTTCCAAGCACATCACTTGGTGTGAAGTACTCAAATCTCTTCTTGTCTCTTATCAATGTCACAACGGTCTCATTCCTTGGGGAGTAGGCTTCAAGCATAATCTTGACAACCTTGTGATCATTGACCTCTTCACCACCAAGGCCTCTAATCTTTCCAACCATGGTCATCAATCTATCAAACATCTCTTGTGGCCCTTCACCTTCATTGATCACGAACCGGTTGAGCTTGGCCATCAATAGGTCAATCTTGGATTGCCTTACTTTGCTCACACCCTCATGTGCAAGATGCAAAGTATCCCAAATTTCCTTTGCAACCTCCAAGACCATGACCTTGTTGTACTCATCGCCATCCAATGCACTTAGCAACATGCTAGTTGCTTGTGCATTGAGTTGTATGCAACGGAGCTCGGTGGTGGTGGGACTTGTGGGATCAATCGGAGGATCACATCCTTTGTGTACAATCTCCCAAGCACCGGGGTGAAGACCTACAAGATAGGCTTACATCAAGTGTTTCCACTTGGCAAAGTTAGTCCCATCAAAGTGAGGCAATTTGCCCGCGGGAATATGGAATAATGGTTTATGATCATGCTTAGAAATGGATGAATAATCAAAGGATATGGCGGAGTACTTCTTGCTGCCATCATCCTTGTTCTTCTTCTTCTCATTCTTCTTCATGGCCTTGGAGGCTTGATATGACGCATCATCATCACCGTCGGAGCTACTTGAATCAACCTCCACATGAGAAGCTTGCTCTTTGCTTTTCTTGAGCTCCTCCTCCTTGGCCTTGAGCTCTTTCTTGAGAGCTCTTACTTCTCTTCTATGAAGCTTCTCGGCAAGCTTCAAGCTTTTGGCTTCATTGATTGTTTTTTCTTCTTTTTGCAATTTCTTGCCTTCTCTTCTTAATCTTCTAGCTTCTTTTCTTCTTGCTATTTCTCTAGCGGATATACCAGCAATGGTCTGGTACTTGTTCGTGTTGGCACTTTCATCGCTACTTGAGGTCTCATGCAAATCCACCTCCTTGGGATCAACCATCACTACCTTACCCTCTTCGGCCATTCCCTCACACGGTTAAGTGCTTCTTGAGGTAACCTTGCTCTGATACCACTTGTAAGGACCTGATTGGCCTAGAGGGGGGGTGAATAGGCCTGTTTAAAAAACAACTCGACAATTGCTGTCAGTCATAGGCCGGCACTGCCGGGGTGGCCGGCACTGCTGGTCTGGGCTAAGACCAGCAGTGCTGGTCACCTGAACAGATTTCAACACAATTCCAAAGGTAAAGATTGAATGTAAATTTTGGCTCAATCAAAACCTTCCTAGAGGTGTAGGAAACCTCTAGCACCACTTGAAAGTGGTAGCAACACACCCTTGGAGTAGATCGGGTCTAAACCCTAGAAATCACCTTGCACACAATATATAACAAAGTAAAGTAACAAGCGCACGGTGACACAAGGATTTATCCCGTGGTTCAGCTCACCACCAAGGCTTGCCTACGTCCACGTTGTTGAGGTGCGCCACACAAGGCTCAAGCGCGCCACACAAGGCTAGCTCTTTCCTCGGTCTCAAGTCAAGAGAATGAACTCTTGAGATGAGGGGCAATGTATTAGCAATATGGTGGTTTTACAAACCTCCCTTGGCTGCCACACAAGTTGGCAAGCTCAAGGGTGACGCCTAGCCGGCTAGGAGCAAAGCTCCAAGAGTAACAAACTCAAACCACTGGCCACCACGCAAACCAAATGCTTGTAGGAGTTGAAGATCCGAGGGAGAAGCTTCTTCTCAAAGCTTGGAGGCTCAATATCTCAAGAATGATTGGAATCAAAGTGAGAGAGAGGGAGAGAACACCAAGGGAGAAGGGAGAGCAAGAAAGGAGCTTCTCTTTCTGTTTTTGCGAAGTGTGAATGAGTGAGTGGCAGAACTAGCCGTTGGGAGTTGAGTGAGGGGTCTTTTAAATACCCCCTCACTGTCCACTGGCTGAGTAAGTCACGGCAGTGCCGGCCTGTAGCCCGGCACTGCGGGCCTGGCAGAACCAGCAAGGAATGATCTTCAATATAGTTGACTGATTTGCCTTCTACGTATGTGGAGGTGTGATGTTCAATGATAGATGCATTTGGTTCACTTGTTGGCATGCGTGTTGAATCCCTCTAATAGTACGGCATACCTAACTCAAATTTAAAGTATAAAAGAATTTAAACTCCTTTGAGCTTGTTGCCATGCACTTTTGTAATTGGAGGGGTCCACCAACCTGTTCATCAATCTCCTTAAGTTTAACCTGCTTGTCATACTTGTAAAGTCTCATTAGTTCTCTAATTGCGTTGTCATGTCACCAAAACCCACTTAAGGCTTGATTGCACTTTCATAAGCAATATAGTCATCTAGAGGTGCGAAAAGGCTATTGGAAGCAAGCAAAGGAGATAAGTAAGAATGAATTTTCCAGCTACCTTAGGAAAGAAGCGTGTCGATCCAATGCACGTCGGGACAATGAACAGGGACACCACGAAGAGCGAGTTGACGATGGCTAAAACGCACGACCACGAATCGACGAAGAAAACCTAGGGAGGGCAGGAGAAACAGGGAACCCTAGGGGGGTGGGATGTTGTGTTGGTAGGGGTGAGCCTAGGGTTCAAGATGAAACCTAGGGGGACTCTGCTCAGCTGAGGAGGATAGAGCAGAGTGGGGTGGCAACACGCGGCGGAGAGCTCGGCGGCGGCGCAGGCTAGGGCGGCGCGGCGGCGCTGGTGAGTAGCGTGGATGCGCACGGCGAGCAGGGCTGCGGCGCGTAAAACAGAGCGCGGGCGCGAGGGAGGAGCGCGCGGGCCCGCACGAAGGGGCCGGTGATGAGGCACGACGTCAGCGAGGTGGGCGGGCGGCGCGAATGGTGATTGCGATGGTGATGGTGTACGGTTGGGCTCGGGGCTAGGATGGCGGTAGATAGAAGAGGGTGAACACCGAATAGGTATTTGCGCAAATACACCAGACTCCGGACGCAAAAACTTGTCCGGATGTGCGACACCGGACGCAGGAGAGGCAAAAACCGAGCGACGTGCTCTATGTGTAAAATTGATTCGGATGCAGAACCAGGTCCGGACGCATGCAATAGTGTCGACCAGAGGCACTGTGCGGGAGGATGCACAGTGGGGGGAGGCTGACCGGACGCAAACGCGATGGTCCAGACTGCTAAAATCGCGCGTCCGGACTGCGCAACCGGAGCACAACAGCAAACTACAGAAGGGATCCGGGCGCATAAGATGGTCCGGACCAGAGGGTAAAACAGCGTCCGGAGCCTGTTCAGAAACCAGATTTGCATTGAACTTTTTCCTATCTCTCCCTTGCTCTCTCTCTCTCTCATACTATTTCGAACACAAAAAAGACTCGAAAGAACACTTGTTGGACATAGTGTGAGAACCATCACTCAAACCCTCATGGTTTTTCAAATAGATAGCCTTAGGCTTAGCTAATTTTAATGAAAATAGGCGATAAACGAGGGTGACGAACATCATAAGGCCACTAGTAGGGGTATAGTAACAACTAGAGCGTGGAATGCTCCCCCTAAAATGGACAAACTCAGAGGATGCTCAAAAACTTAACCGAAAAGGAACGATCAAGCAACAAACATGCATATGCAATGCAATACTTGAATTTGAATCTAGTTGCTTGTCAAGTTTAAACCGTGATTAAGCTTCTTCACATGCTTGGGGGTGGTTATCTTAACCGCGTTAGACAAGCCTATGTGCACGAACATAATTTAAACATGAATGCAAGGTACCGACACAAGGTCATCTTTTAGTGAAGTTACTTAGATCAAGCACATTTAGTTCACTTCTCAACCTACAAAAGGTTACTTCATCAAGAGGTTTTGTGAAGATATCCGCCAATTGATCTTCACTTCTTACACCAACTAGGGAGATATCTTTTTTTAAAACATGATCCCTTAGAAAGTGATGACGGATATCAATGTGCTTAGTGTGGGAGTGTTGAACCGGATTATTAGCAAGTTTTACCGCACTTTCATTATCACAATGAAGTGGTACACTTTTAAGTTCAATTCCATAGTCTAGAAGAGTTTGTGACATGTATAGGATTTGTGCACAACAAGCTCCGGTGGCTATGTATTCCGCTTCTGCGGTAGACAACGCCACACTATTTTGTTTCTTAGATGACCATGATACAAGTGATCTTCTAAGCAAATGGCAACCTCCGGAGGTACTCTTCCTGTCAACTTTGCAACCGGCATAATCCGAATCGGAGTAGCCCACTAGTTGAAAAGTAGCTCCTTTGGGATACCAAAGGCCAATGCTTGGGGTGTGCTTTACGAATCTAAGGATTCTTTTTACGGCACTTAGGTGGGATTACTTAGGTTTTGCTTGAAATCTAGCACACATGCACACACTAAACATGATGTCGGGCCTAGATGCGGTAAGATATAACAAACTACCAATCATAGAGCAATAGAGAGTTTGATCAATAGGTTTACCGTCCTCATCAAGGTTGAGGTGTCCATTTGTAGGCATTGGGGTCTTGATTGGCTTACAATCTTCCATCTTGAACTTCTTTAGCACATCTTTGGTATATTTCTCTTGAGATACAAATGTGCCTTCTCTCAATTGCTTTACTTGAAACCCAAGGAAGAAAGTAAGCTCTCCAATCATGGACATCTCAAATTCCTTTGACATCAAGGCACCAAACTCCTTGCAATGATCTTCATTCATCGAGCCAAAAATGATATCATCAACATACACTTGACAAATGAAGATATCTCCATCTTGCTTCTTGGTGAATAGTGTTGTGTCAAGCTTCCAATAGTGAATCCCTTCTTGAAGAGGAAGTCCCGAAGATGCTCATACCAAGCTCTAGGGGCTTGCTTTAGCCTATATAGCGCCTTGGACAACCTATAAACATGGTTAGGATATCTAGGGTCCTCAAAAACCGGGAGGTTGATTGACGTAGACTAGTTCATTTATGAAGCCATTTAAGAAAGCACTTTTCAGATCCATTTGATATAGTTTCATGTCATGATGCGATGCATAAGAAAGGAGGATACGAATGGCTTCAAGTCTTGCAACCGGTGAAAAGGTCTCCCCAAAATCCAAGCCTTCAACTTGGGAGAACCCCTTTGCAACTAGCCTTGCCTTGTTTCTAACCACTTGACCTTGATCATCTTGCTTGTTGCGGAACACCCACTTAGTTCCTATCACTCTTGCATCTTGTGGCTTTTCTTCACACTTGATTGCGGGTGAAGTTGTTCAATTCTTCATGCATAGCATTCACCCAATCCGGATTCTCAAGCGCTTCCTCTACACTAGTAGGCTCAACACAAGACACAAAGGAGTGATGTTCAATAAATGAAGCAATCTTTTGGGACCGAGTCATTACTCCCCTTGAAGGACTCCCAATAATGAGTTCTTGTGGATGGGATTGGAGTATGGGTGTGGATCTTCTATCAACCACTTGAGGAGGAGGTGTAGGTGCATCAACATCTTGAGCTTGAGCCTCTACTTGAGCTTGAGGGATGAAAGTATATTCATTTGTTTCCCTCACTTTATCACCATCATCTTGATGCCCTTGTGATGTAGAAGGTTGAGCGATTGTATCAACTTCAACGACCACTTGATCTTCTTCTTTGGGGTTGATTGCACCGGTAGGCATGTTCTTCATTGCCTTCCTCAATGGTTCATCACCTACATCATCAAGATTTTCATTTGCTCCTTGGGAGCCATTAGTCTCATCAAATTCCAAGTCATACGTTTCTTCAACTAAGCCGGTGGCTTCGTTAAATACACGGTATGCTTTGGATTTCAAGGAATAACCAACTAGGAAGCCAATATCACATCTTCTTTGAAACTTCCCTAGATGTTGATGCTTCTTGTAGATGTAGACCTTGCACCCAAACACCCTAAAGAATGATACATCCGGCTTATTCCCATTGAATAACTCATATGGTGTCTTCTTCAAGAATCTTTGGATGAACAATCTATTTGAAGCATAGCATGCGGTGTTGATAGCTTCAGCCCAAAACTTCTCTGGGGTGTCATACTCATCTAGCATGGTTCTTGCAAGTGTAATCAATGTCCGGTTCTTCCTCTCAACCACTCCATTTTGTTGAGGTGTATATGTAGCGGACACTTCATGCTTGATCCCAACTTCATCACAATAGTCTTCGATCTTTGTGTTGATAAACTCAGTGCCATTGTCACTTCTTATTTTCTTGATTTCCACATCAAACTCATTTTGGGCTCTCTTGGCAAACTTCTTGAAAGAGCTTGTGGCTTCCCCTTTGTCATGAAGAAAGAACACCCATGTGTATCTTGAATAATCATCCACTATCACAAGACAAAAGAGGTTGCCACCCAAACTAGCATATGTTGTAGGTCCAAACAAGTCCATGTGTAGAAGCTCAAGAACTCTTGATGTTGACATGAATGCTTTGTGGGGTGAGTGTTGGCAACTTGCTTGCCGGCTTGACATGCACTACAAAGCTTATCCTTTTCAAACACAACATCCTTGATGCCTCTAACCATTTACTTCTTCAATAGCTTCTTGAGAGTAGACATTCCAACATGAGCTAGCCTTCTATGCCACAACCAACCAAGAGATGACTTAGTGAACAAGCATGTTTGGAGGTTGGCATCATTTGATGAGAAATACACAAGTTAGAGGTTGTTGTGTCGAAAGCCTTTGAATATGACTTGACTATCATCAATCTTTGACACAATGACTTCATTAGGAGTGAACAAGCAATGGAAGCCAAGATCACACAATTGGCCAACCGAGAGTAAGTTGAAACTTAGTGATGCAACTAGCAAGACATTTGATATTGAGTTGTCATTTGAGATTGCCACTTTTCCAAGTCCTTTGACCTTTCCCTTTGAGTTGTCCCCAAATGTAATCTTGTCTTGGTTGTTGACATCTTCCAATGAGGTGAACATCCGGGGGTCACCGGTCATATGTTGAGTGCATCCACTATCTATAACCCAATGACTTCCATCGGCCTTGTAGTTCACCTACACACAAGAGATCAAGCTTGTTTTTTAGGCACCCATTGAGTACGGGGGCCCATTGCTTTCTCTACTAGTGACTTAGCCACCCAAAGTGTCTTTGATCTATTCTTGTTGGGTGGTCCTAAGAACACAACATGTGGCTTGCCATTGACATACTTGTTGATGATATAGTGAGCATTGTATGCAAAAGGCCTAGTGTGCTTGGGCAAGGGTTGTGGAGATGGAGTCACACAATTATGAGAAAAGTGTCCTTGCTTCCCACACTCAAAGCATGTCTTCATCTTTGGCTTTGGCTTTGCTTGATAGAAGTACTTGGCTTGTTGTTGATATTGAGCTTTGGCTTTAGCTTTGGCCTTCTTCACTTGAGCGGACTTGTAGCCAAGACCGGCTTTAGCTTGGGCCCTTAGTGAACCTCTCCATTCCAATGGCTAGATGGTTCTTCTCATTCTTTAGCCTATTGTTCTCTTCTCTAAGCGTATCAACTTCAAGTGCCACATCATAGTCTTCATCTTGTGACTCAATCACAATTGACTTGGTTGACTTGAGCTTGATAAGATCTTGCTTGAGCTTCTTATTCTCATTCTTGATCTTCATATAGTCATTGTAGTTATCCGCGACAACCACTTGCTTGCCTTTGCACTTAGGCTCTTGCTCAATGGGCTCAACAATTCAATCATCACAAGATGTGCCAATGTCAATCTTGACAATGGGGTTAGCAACAATAGGCAATGAATCTTCAAGACATTCATTAGCTATAAGAAGAGTATCATAGTTCATCTTTACTTCGGTGTACTCTTCCCTAAGTTTGTTGCATCTTTCTCTAAGCTCTTGTGATGTCTTCTCTAGCTTATCATGTTTCTCTTTTAGCTCTTTGAGAGAGGATTTGAGCTCCTTAGCATGTGAGGATAAGGATTTGTTTTCACCCTATTAGCTCATCACTAGCATTTGATGTTATGTCAAGTTTAGCATGCAACTCATCATTTTGTTTTTCAAGCTTCTCATTTTTAGCTTGCTCCTTCTCAACAAGTTTGGTGTATTTAGTGAGCAATTTTATGAGTTCATCATAAGAGGGAGCTTCAGACTCATTGTCACTTTCACTACCACTATCATCACTATTCTCTACTTTGGATTGTACCTTCCGGTCACCTTTGGCCATAAGGCATAGGTGTGTAGAGGATGTGGTAGTAGAAGATGGCGATGGTGGAGGAGGCAATGAAGTCCCAATGACAAGAGCGGCCACCTTTTCATCATCACTATCTTCACCGGATGAGTCACTAGTGTCTTCAATGTCGGTTAACCAATCACCAACAATGTATGCTTTGCCATCTTCCTTCTTCTGGTGTTGGAAATCCTTCTTCTTGAAGCCACCTTTCTTCTTGTATGGCTTCTCAACTTTCTTGTCATCATCACTTGACTCATCTTTCTCTTCTTTGCCATTCTTGTACTTCTTCTTGTACTTGTCCTTCTTGGGCTTGGGACAATGGTGAGCTAGATGTCTAAGATCATGGAAATTGTAGCACATCATCTCCGACAATGGCTTCCTCTTGTTGCTAGTGAAGAACTTCTTCTTTCTTGAATCAAAATTGACACCGCTCAGCTTCTTTAGCATCTTGGTGGTCTTCCTCACCATTAGAGCGATGTTGGAGTCATCATCTTCACTTGAGCTATCATACACCATCTTTGACTTGCCCATGTCATGGCTAGCTTTGAAGGCCAAGTCTTTCTTCTTGGTGGATGATGAAGCTTCTTCTTCTTTATTGATGTGCATGTACATCTCATGTGCATTGATCTTTCCCAAGACTTGTGTTGGTGTATAGTTGGAAAGATCACCTTGATGCAACACCGTCACAATGTTGGCATACTTGCCAATTGGAAGCACACAAAGCATTTTCCTCACAATATCGGCTTCATCCATTTGCTTTAGCCCAAGAGCATTCAATTCTTCTACAAGAACATTTAAGCGTGAGTATATTTCATTAGCATTCTCATGAGCAAGCATGGTAAAAGCATTCATCTTATTCATGACTAAGTGATATCGCTCTTCCCGCTCGCTCTTTGTGCCCTCATGAAGAGCACAAATGTTCTTCCAAAACTCGTGAGCGTTCTTTGAGGTTTGCACACGGTTGAACATGTCCTTGCCAATGCCCCTAAAAAGGGTGTTCCGGGCTTTGGCATTCCACTTCTCATAGTGGACCTCGTCACCGAATGGTTCTCCATCAAATTGAGGAAACCCATCGGTGGCGGCTTTGAGCACACCAACATCCAAGGCTTCGAGGTAAGCCTCCATACGCACTTTAAAATATGGAAAGTCGTCCCCATCAAACATGGGCGGCGGTCCATCTGCATGGGACATCTTCTCTAGGCGGTGAAGCCTAATTTAGAGCAACACGGCTTTGATACCAATTGAAAGGATCAAGATGCCCAAGAGGGGGGGTGAATTAGGCTCTTTTAAATTTCTAAGCAATAATTAAAACCTATCAAGAGCCAATTAACCCCTAGTGCTTTCCCAAGTGTGTCCTAGCTAAACAAGCAAGGCATGGCAATGAAAGCGGTAAAGCCCTATGCGATTCTAGTCAAGCAACAAGAATGTAATGCGGAATGTAATGCTTGAATGTAATTGCAATAAGTAAAGGGAGGAGGCAAAGGAAATTGACACGGCGACTTTTTGTCGAGATATCGAGGAGTCGACACTCCTCCTAGTCCTCGTTGGAGCACCGCGCACGGTATCGCTCCCCCTTAGTCTGCGCAAGGACTAAGGGCTCTGTACGGGCTGATTCTTCGCCACTCCGGCTTGGTGAATCGCCCACAACCGATCACAAATGAACTGGGGTCATCCACAAGGAACACCACCGGATGATCACCAAGCAAACCTCCGTGAAGCCGTCTAGGTGATGTCGATCACCAAGAGTAACAAGCACTAACTCTCACTTGACCAAGGCTAGTCTAGTGATTGAATGGATGTACACTTGCTAACTCTAAGCAACTAGTGAGAATCAACACATGGAATTGCAATTCACACTCTCACTAGGGCTCTTGCACAACTTGTTCTCTCACAAGTGAATCTCAGCAATTGGAATGGGCAAGAGAGGTCTCATTGGGCTGGTGGAGGAGTATAAATACCCCCAAGCCACCCCATAGCCGTTAGGCACTACTTGTGCCTTTCTGCGTCACTCCGAACGCACACAACAGTAGGGGATCCGGACCATAGCACATGCGTCCGGACCCCCTCAGCATTATGTTTCAGCACTGCAACACAGATCGTCCGGACACTCTCTTCAGTTCGGACGCAAGCAACTGGACAGCGTCGGGATCGATTTTCCCTCTCTGGAACTCTCTGTGTAGGGTCCGAACGCAACCATTGGTCCGGACTCTACACACCAGACAACGTCCGGATCAAAACACTCGTTCTGGAGCTCTCTGTGTAGGGTCCGGACGCAACCAATGGTCCGGACCCTGCACTGTTCACCGCATCCGGACGCTCTGTCAAGACAGAGCTAACCCTAGGGATCCGGACGCATATCCAATGGTCCGGACCCTGGGTTTAACTAGCGTCCGGAGCTCCTTTCTTCACCTGATCAGCACACTTCCAACATGCAAGTTGCTCTATTTGGTCCAAGGACTAGTTCTAAAGCTTCCTAGTGCTAGTTTGACAAGTGTGCACCACACCTAAACACATAGCCTCTCCTAGGTCAAGCTACTAGATAGAACCCCTCTTAATAGTATGGCTAAAGGAAAAATAAAGGTGTTAAACTACTCTAAGTGTCTCTCAACTCCAATGACACTTAGACCTAGTCTAATCTTCAACCTTGTCGTCAATCCTTTGAAAACCGAACCGATTCCAATAAGGGGCACGAATACAATGATAGTCCAATCAACCATCCATTACCATGACCTAACTTTCTTATTGCCTCTGCAAAACACACGTTATTCATAGTAATCTTGCATTATCGTTAATCACCGAAACACTAGGGGCCTAGATACTTTCAGTGTCTTAATTTAGTAGAGCAGTAGATAAATAATTCAGGATACTGTAGTTTGGAATCTTTTTTTTGAATGGGTGGCTTTCGATTATTCATGGGCTGATTTTTCATCAGCAACAAAAACAAAGATACGTCCTGAAATAAGTAAACAAGCAAGATCTGCAGTTTTGTATTACTAATTGATCTTTTTTAGTTACATGTGTTTTGTTAGTTGTTTAGTATAGTGGAAGGCCACCACAGAGCACCGGGGGCCCAGCTAGCTCGGCACCAGGTAGCTCGACACCTCAAGATTTCCAAAACCTGGGACACCTCAGATACATTCTGGACTTCTTCAATTTTTATTATAATTAGCTTGTGTCCTGATTGGGAAATAAATCAATGATTTACCATGGCCATTGCTTTTCATTATTATCACAGTTTAGAGTGACATACCTCAACGAGAAGCCCAGGGCTCCCATCAATCAATACTAAGCTCCAGCAGTGGGATGCGGTCTGGGGCAACATGGCATACCTCAAAGAGAAGCCTGCTAGCCAGGGCTTCCTGGTTCTAGCCATCAACACCAAGCTCTAGCATTGGGATGTGGTATGTGGCAGCAAGGCTGCTGGACACCGGTAATGGGAGCAAGGCACCAACTATCAAAAAGTGCAATTTTGATTGTCACTATGGAGTAAAATTTTACTACAACATGTAAATTTTCTATGTTTACCAAATTATTTTTGTTGCATGTAAAAAAACTGGAAGGTTGTGTATGTATCCACTATATCATTATTTTTGTTGCATGTAAAAAAACTAGAAGGTTGTGTATGTATCCACTATATCTTGATATCATTGTTATCATGCAAGTAATCTTTATTTGGTATTAGGTTATTATCATATTCATGTTTTTTTATTCTACTATTATAACATGTGATCGATGTTTTTTTCCAAAGCATTTACACCGTTTTGGTTCTTTAATTTGTGTTGTCCAACATGTCACCGCGGCATTAGCATGGGCAATATGTCACCATGGCATTAACAAGGGCAATATACATAATGATATATAATTGTTTGAAGCTTAAGCTATGAAAAATTCATGTGCATCCTTGACATAATGTTGTGACGTTAGCACAAGCAATATACTATGGATGTTTAATACGTGTTAGCAATATACTATGAATGTTTAATACATGTTACCTTAGATGTCACCGTAGCGTTAGCACAGGCAATATACTAGTATTTTTAAATTTACCATAAGTTTTGAATGCACTCCAACCAAAATTGTTGATGTCCATTATCTTCCTCGATAAAATAACTATTATATTACACTTAATTGTGGAGATGCAACCAACAACGCCATTTCGACTAAATCAATTATTTATCCTATATTCAGTAGTTGTTGTCCCCTTCTTAGAGGATCTATAAGATGGTACATTTTTCCTGTACTATAGTGGAGTAGTGTTTTTCTTTTCTTTTCATGCAAGGGTGTTCCTCTTCCTTATTGTTCTGCTAACTATTGCTACAATTTTTTGAGTCATGTTAACCAGTACTACTTTTCAGCTAACGAATAATATTTTACTCATGGTAAATCATCATATAAGTCAAACTTCAGTGAAACAAATAGGCCTTTTTCTCTTTGCTTAATCAGTGTTCTTATGATTGATGGCCATGGAAATGATGCCCAGCACACACTGGCGTGACCACTAGCTGCGCTAGTAGCAACGCGAGCGTACCCTCCTAGTTTGATGGTATGTGGCGCGGCAGGACTTCCCCTCCCACAGAAGCCGCGCGTGATGAAGCAGCATTTCTGTCGAATGTTTTTTTTTTGGAGGGTCACGATTCAGCAGCTGCGACTGTCGTCGTCTGTACACGACGATTAATGCAAACTCATTTTCTCGATCAACGTTCGACACGATGAAGCCCCCAGCTACCCAATTCTGCTTCTCTTGTGTACTTGTGTGAATGCGCAGAGTATCATGAACTGAAATTGACATGATGGAACGCAGCACACGACGAGATCTCAGTCCTGGATGCTGCCGTAGACTTCAGGTATCATCAATCAAGCGGAAGTGCCACTCTGCTTATTTGTACCGTCTCTCTTCTTCAAATCCAAGCGAGGCTGACTCAGCCAAGGCTATTCTGCTCCATCTTCTGCACCATATGTACTGACCTGCAAGTCAATAGCAAGGCCTGCTTTTGTCATAAAGCTTGTGGTGTCACAAAACCAGAAATCTGTCACAAACTCTAGCAAAGAACATGAATCTTCCAAATAACACGCATAGAGATATTATCGGTTAAACGCCTCTACAATAATATATAATAGAATTATAGAACAACAGAATCGAGAGGAATATTATTTCACATTGTGAAAGTAACAGAATCAACAAGCTCTAATAATTCAAAACTACTGTTTAATAAATCCCTCTGATAAAAGAGTGTGCGTACATAATTTAATTAACCATGACCTAAAACATCAGGTACACAGTGGTGCCTTTTTTTAACTAAACAAAATATAGATTCACAGAACTGGACAGCTGATTTCTTTTTCACCCCAAAGGACTTCCCAAAAATTTCACTTTCTTGCAAACTAGTACATTTATAACCATTTAACCAATATGATCGCTTTGGAAGCCCACAAATACCACTTTTCTTGCTCCTCCCCTTCCCCCCTCGAACACTGGAGAATAGCATGTTACTGTATCAAGATTAGGGAAAAGGTTTGATACAACACACCCACACAACCCTTGCTTTCAAAATAGTAGGCCTTTGAGTATGCTACTTCCTATCAATAACCAGCCACAGTAACTTGCCGTCATCATTAATGCACGTACCTTTTAACCAGAAGTTCAGAACGCCCAAAAGGGGCAGGTTCCGGCTCTCATATTAGAGAGGCAAGACCTAGCAGTTATTTTCTCCTAAACGTATCGCTAATTAGCAACTCTTCATCATAACAAGCTAGCCATTTGGGAATATATAATATCCAACATCTAAGGCCCACTCAAGAAACTTAACAAAAGAAAGGGTGTACATTGAAATACAAAAGAAAATCATTAGCACAGCCATCACTCTAGTTGTAGCATGATCTAGATAAAACAAACTCCGAGTACAGTTCAAAACTTATAGTTGATATTAGGTTGCTTCTATTTTTGCACGGGAGACCATAAAAGTTAAACAATTTGCCTCAGTGCCCAGCTATCCAAGTTTTTTGGCTAAAAGTTTTATGACACATGCTCCCTATCTTATATTAGGTATAACATGAGCTGGATTGTTCAACGTACATGAGATGATTAATGAACCCACATCCTTGGCATACTAACAATGTGTATACTATCTAGTAATGCTAAATGATTTTGTAGAGTAAGCAAAAAAGCAATAAGAGAATTGATGTGCATCATTTTATTGTCTACTAGTTAAGTATAAGGAGAGTCACCAACAATTGCTCAACAGAATTGTGCTGACCTGGATTATTGCATAGTGTAAATGTCGGAAACAATATGATACTCCTCCAACAGCCACCATGCCATCTTGGGCCTCTATAACCTGACAAAAAGCCTTGATCGCTTGGCTTATCAGTCATAATACAATATTTTTATCTCACAAAAAAACAGTCAGAAACAACATCAGTCGACTTATGCCGCTAGTTTTCCCAGAGCTACCACAGCCATAACATCTATACAATATGGCTAGTGAATATACAAGTAATATTACACAGCTGCAACCCACATTTGACAGCTGGAGCAAAATGCATGTCAACACTAAAAATATCAAGATTACACCAAATGCATATTATATGATTGATGACAAATAAGCAGCTTCTAGAGTTTTACCTTTCCAAATTCCAATAGTACAACTCAAGAACTCTGGCAAATTGGTAATACTGCATAATCCATTATTGTCAAGCGTATACAAAAAATTCCTTGGTCCAGGAATGCTTACATCGTGATTTGTGACAGCTGGGTTAAAAGATAAGTCTTTCGATATCAATATTTCTCTACCAGAATAAAATTCATATTTCTAAACAAAATATTTCTCTGAAATATTATTTGGAAACGACTTCATTTCCTAAAATAAATCGAGCCTCACAATATTTAGAATTGTACTTTGCTGAATCTATTTATTGATATATTATAGCTTACTAAATTAACCATACATGCAACTCATAGGTATGCCAGATAAGCTAATATGTTTCGTTCATCTTGCATGGTAAAAGGAAAAAGGTACATTCAGACTTAGATTACAAGGCAGCAACAAACCTGATGTTGCATCTGGACCCAAATTCAGTAATTTCTATAAAATTCTAAAGAACAAATTCAAATCCATCATTAACACTTTCAGCATCCCGTGTATGTCTCCTGCGTTTTCGAAAAAAAAAGCATCCGTGTATGGTTAAAGTTACAGAAAAATTACCAGATATAACAAGAGTCTCGACTCACAGCTACACAATAGAACCAAATATACACAATTTCCAAATTCATACTACCGATACAATTTCAAGCAGAACCACTGCCCACTGGAGTACTGGAGCCAGTTAGGAGTTGGAATCTACAAATGTGCACTAAGATATGGTTGCAAAAAGCCAACAAATTAGTGACAGAACAAGGTTGATGACAAAGTCAACGGAATTATTGTAGAAGTTGCAGCACTGAGATGAGTACAGAACTATATGGAGTATCATAGTACACAAGGGGCAAATAGTAGACATTAGTGCAAGTGCATCCTATGACAAACAATGCAATATATGATTCATTAAAATAAAATAAAACTGTAATAATAATCGATCAATATCATATTTACATTACCTGGATCATATATGCTAATTCTGTCATAGGCTCATAGCTATTACAGTAATGCATGGGGAAACAAATGTGTCCTGGCTTGCACAGAAAAAGAAACGAATCCTATAATCATGGCCCATTCACAATATCCGGACATACAGAATGACCTCAGATCATCTCTTTCTTGAGCCAGGCTAATTGACAAATCTGTCTCAAATCTCCATAAGCAGGTTACACTGAAACATGAAGATTAGTGAGAGGGAGATAGAGAGAGAGAGAGAGAGAGAGAGAGAGTAGTCTCCAACCATCAGCCAAGACTTGGCAAATCAGTAACAGAAATTTATATCCCTGAGCCGAAGGTTGCAATCATGATAGTTGCTGATAAATTTGTTGCTTCATTATCTTTCTTTGCATCGAAAGTATCACATGCAGCAAGTTCATTGCAAAGGAATGTGGAAGTTGATAACAGCATGGTGCAAATTCATGGCTGCAAGTTCTTCTAAAGTTAACATTAGCTGCACTTGATGCAGCTATACAACTAAAAGCAATGCCCAACTCTTCAACTAACAACACAACAAATGAAAACATTCCATGTATGAGTTCGACTGGACATGATCAATTAAAATGAAAATGTACATCGCTGTAGCATCAAGAAAAACTATGATACCTTATCATTGAGGGATGAAAACTTACACACACATTAACTCACTATTATTTTGTGTGTGCTGTTGCAAGTATAGTCCAGAAAACTGGAATACAGTAGCTCACTCCAATGTAGCATATTGATGAAAAAACAAGAATGATAGAAAGAAGGAACCATCAAGCAACAAAAAGTAGTCAAGAATACTTGAGACAAATTTGTCGCAAAAAAAGAAAACTTGAGACAAATTTACTTTGTTATTTCAAGATCTGGTGCATTTTGTACGGCGTTCATGAAAAGGCACACTGAAAAGAATATATTGTGAACTCCTAAACTATATGAATCAACTAAGCTGAACAGTTGTAAGAAGCCTTGTGAGTTTACTGAGGGTTTCTCGAGCAGAAACAGTATCAGGATGGTGCTCGCCACAGATAGAAGTGCGGATAAATATCGCCTTTCTTATTAGGTCATCTCCAATGCCATATTGTCCACCGCGGAGCATCAGCTTGGCCCTTGTTTCCAGTACAGAAGCTTTCAGAAGAGCCAGCTCCTGCCAAAGATAAGTGTACTGGGCTTCTGAATGAGCTTGCCTAAAGCAGGAGAATGATGTTTCTCTCCATTTGCCAGCATGAGCAAGCATGGCCTCAGCTGCTCTCTCTAATGCATCAGTGCACAGGCGAAGCAGCTCCAGTGCTGCGTTACAGCGGGAGTATGTTATAAATGTGTGTATTGCAAGCGGCATGACAATCTGTTTCACAAAGAACATTAGTTCAGATGGTCTCAGTTCTACCAACAGAGGATCAGAACCAAATCCAAAAACCATGAAGCACGAAGCCCACAGGTGCTCGGAGGAATGTTTGATTGAGCCTTGGAGGTACACTGATTGGACCACGGCCTGAGCCGTTCTTGTGCCTCCTCGCTTTAGAGCATATAGCCTGATCAGATCATGGAACTGTACATGTTCAGGCTTTGCACTGCATCTGGCAATTCCAAACCTTATTAACATCGCAGCTGCTTCAGCTTCAGACCTCTTCATCCTAGAAGTTGCAAGGCCACAAGTAAGTGTCCGCCACCACTTCCTCCACCTTGGACCCCTACGGTGCTTCTTTGGGACTTTGTGTGCAGCCCGAGCCAACATGTCAATTGGAACTGCAGAGGGTGCAAACCAACCACATACTTGAACCATCCGAGTTGCCAGACTCCTAGGACCATCTGCATGGTCAAATATAGATAAGCACACATCCAGCAGCCGGACAAGGATTTCATGATTTTTCAAGCTGAGAACTTCTCTGTCATTCCATGAAAAATTCCTGATGAGCGGTGTACGATTCAATGTGTCAAGTAGCCTAGCTGGAGTGATTGGAAGCTCTGAGAGTATTGCTCCAACAATACTTAGGCCAAGAGGTAGTCTTCCAAGCTTTTCCTCAATGATTTTGAGTGCATCAGTTTCCACCAGTGGATAGTCCTTGACACCTCCCTTCATTAAAGTCATTGCCTCAGCACCAGATAAATAAGAAAGCTTCATTGGTTCCAAGTCCATCACTCGTGGAAGACGTGTTGTTATGATGAAGTGAGTCTCCCCACCAAAGTGTGGCAGAAGGTCCATTATGACCCTCTTATCCCACCAGTCCTTCTCGCTCTCCAAATTATCAATTATGACTAAGAATGGTATGTCACGCGTCAATTCTTGACGAATTTTGGCAATGGCTTCCTCTTCTTGCTCTTCAAAGCATCGATCACTTCCCTTTTCATGCAAGTGACTATCTACACTTAAGTCAACTTCCAGAAAAGTTCGCAGAGACAAATAGTTCTGTCGAATATATCGGCTTTCCCCTCTGACCCACAGAACCATCTTGTATCTCTGGAAGAATGTATATGCATACTCCAAAACCAAGTCTGTCTTGCCAATTCCAGGCTCCCCTGATATGCAAGCAATACCCTTACCATAAAGTATCTTCCTAGATCTTTTTTTCCTTCCACATCTTACACCATTCTTCACTCTCAGTGGACGCCCATGCCGCAATGGACTACCCAATCTCTGCATCTCAATATCTTTCTCAGTCTCCTTCCAAAAAACTGGCTCCTTACCTTTGCTGTCATTGTTATTTACGTGCTCATGATTGTTAGCAGACTGCCTAACTGCAAGTCCTTTTCTTCTCTGCTTTGTCTTGAGCTCAAAATATTCTCTTTCTCCATCTCCCGTGACATCACCAAACAAAATGAGTTCCAATTCCGAGAGCTCTTTTTTCCTGCCGACAAAATCGTCGTTTCGAGGGAAAGGAAATTCTTCCTTCTCCATCCTCCCTTTCCACCGGTTCACCCTATCAACCACGCTTCTCCTTCCTAATTTTGTGGCCAGAAGAATAACTGCTTGTAGTATGCAATCTCTCCAGTTGCCATTATTCGCTTCTAATTGCACATCTACCACCCGAGAAAGAGCATCAACTGATTCCATCCACTCATGTTCCATACCACCATACAACATCCACAGCTCACCGCCATGTTTCTCCACAATTCTCCTCGCTTCTCGATGATATCCCTGGCAAGGCAATCAGCTGCATCCAAGTCAAAAAATATAACGATAAGATTTTTCTTGCCAAAGAAGTTCCTGAGCTCCTCAATGGTATAAGGGTTGCCAAATGACTTCTTCGTGAGTATAACAACTCCATAGGTGGAAGCATTCATTATCCTCTCGACAGCATCGTGGCTGCGAGAATTTTGGCATCTAGACCTGTCAGAAACAAAGCAGCTGATTCCATGGATCTCTAGTTCTGCACGGAGCCAGTTTGTGAACCTCAGCAGTGAAGCCTTGCGGCCATGAAATCCAATGTACACATCGTAACTGCGAAGCCTACTGACAGAGGCAGCTGATGTTGTCGGTTGGGAAGATGATGATTTCCGATATATTCCCCCTAGCCTCTTGTGCTTTTCCTTTGGAGCCGAACGACCACCATTGCTGGTCGCTGATGAACTACCTTGACATGGGCCGTTGAAAGAAGAAACAAAGCTGGGATTGTTGTAGACAATCGCTGGAGTGCCAAAGTTGCTTGAAGTGCACAGGCTAATAGGAGACACATCTGACGGCAAGACCCCGACGCTAGCTGATGGCAACTGCTCCTGTGGTGTGAAGGAATCACCAGAGAGTATATCACTGATTTTCAGCGCAATGCCATTGGAGGGGCACCTGTTCTCAGGATCAGTGTGCTCTGGGACACGGGCAGAGAGTGACCGTGGCGTGAAGAAAGGGGACTGGTTTGCTGAAACAAATGCCGATGAAGAGGACGATAGGTTCCTTGATGCTGCCGAGACCAGCGCCTCGGCATCAGGGGTTTCATGTTGAAGCTTCATAAAACCATTTTGAGCTCTGCCCACCCCCTCAGAGTAGTTTGGAGCTCAACTCATCTCCCTGTGGCAATGGTTATCTGCAGAAGTCGAACAAATGATTCCGTCAGTGACCTGAACGCAATAGTACACATTAAAGGTAGCGTTCTGAGAGAGAATTTTTTTTTTTTGCTGTTGATGAGCACTGGAGTACAAGTACAATACAACAGAGACGCCAAGCACTGGAGTGATCTCTGCGGTGAAGAAACAGACAAAGAAGTACGATACGAGCAGCAAAAAGGACATTATTTTCAGCGGGGGCAAAAGACAAGGCACACTAGTGTAACTCATGACCACTTGACCCAAACAGGAGTAAGTGAGATTCAACAGGCTGTAAGCTTAGCGGCGCATTAACTCGGCGATCCAGAAAAAGCAGGCAATCATGGGTGAATCAGCTCACCGAGTACTCGGTGACAAATAAACGAGTCCAACAAATAGAGGAGAGGACTAGGGGAGGGTAAAAAAAAACAAGGTGCAAAAAAGGCGAGACTCCAAAAAGGCTGCTATCCATGTATGCTACGAGCTGTGCGCTTCACCAATGAATGTGTGATGCGAGAGAGAGAGCATGATAACAGCGGCATCATTCGGTGATACGGATAGATAACCACGGGACGGGAGTAGGCGATTGAACCTGGGGCAGGAGCAGCGGCAGGCTTGGTGCGCGCGGAGGCGTGAAGGCCGGCGATGGCAGAAGTTGCGCCGTCGACCTCACCGAAGAAGAAGAAGAGAAGGAAGCACCTAATCAAATGTAACCATGATGGGTTTCGGATCAGCAGCGGGGAGACAACAAAAACAAGCAAAGCAAGCCGAGACGAGGGAGAGAGGAGATTTGGATCTGGGTGCGAAGCGTACCAACGGAATCTGAGGAGCGGCAGGACGACTGAGCGGCGAGACGAGGCCCGCCTGCCTGCCTTCGCGCGGATCTCGGCTGGACGGACGGAGGCAGGTGAGGGGGGCCGCCGCCGCTTTTGTGGCTGGCGGGGCGAGGATCCAGCGGAGGGAGAGCGCGGGGAAGGCGGAAAAAAAAAGAAAGGTGGTAGAGACGACGAGCGAGTGAACTGAAGCGAAAAAGTGGGGGATAGTAGGATTAAGGGAGATGGACCTCAATTTTTAGCGAGGGAGGGTGGATTAGAGCTAGAGATTAGCGTGGTGCGTTCGATGCAGTGCTGCTTCTCGGTCTTCCCATGTGTCGATTGATTAATCAAAGCAAGCGGCTGCTGGCCTGCCACTGCCAGAGTGCCAGACGGCTGACGAGCCGGGAGTGGGAGCAGCGGGTGCAGGCTCCTGGCGATCGTGTCGTGTCAAGTGTGAATCAAGTCGGCCGTCCGAGACCAGCGCGAGAGAGCAGTGACAACGTTTCCCCGCCAACAAAAATCTAAGTGTTTCTTTGGAGCCGAATAATAAATCTCAAAGAAACCCAAATTCTTATATCACAGGGTGTTTGGAACGGAGGAACACTAGTAAAAAATAATTTTAAAAGACGTTTAAAAAATAGTCTCCGAGACGGACAAATTTTTAAACCGTCTCGGTTAATGCCTGGGATTAACCGAGGCGGCCGTTTTTTATTAACCAAGACCGATAAAAATATATTAATGAAGGCGGGTATTATAATAGGTCCGACTCCAAAAATAGTCCTATTTTCAGATGCGGGTCACTTATAACCCCTGCCTCGGTTAATATTTTCAAAGCCCAACAAAAACTTATTATCTAGTCCAATATCTGTTTCATATATATATATAGAGAGAGAGAGGGAGGGAGGGAGGGAGGGAGTTAGGGTTTCACTTATTCCCTGAACCCATCCACTCAGTCTAACAGCCCCTTCCCCTTCTCGTCGCCCCTCCTGCAGCGCATCCTCCTCTCCCGCGGCTCCCCTCCAGACGATCCCCTCCTGACGGCGCCCCCTCCCCTTCTAGTGACGCCCCCTCCCCTTCTCATCGCCCCTCCAGTCTCTCCCTCCTGCAGCGCGCCCTCCCCTCCCGCGGCTCCCCTCCGGCGCTCCCCTCCCGACGGCACCCCTCCCCTTCTAGCGACGCCCCCTCCCCCAATCTCGTTGCCCCTCCACTCTCTCTCTCCCTCCTACAACACCCCTCCCCTCCCCATCTGCGGCTCCCCTCACAGCGCCCTCCACCGAGCAGGCGGAACGGGCCTCCCCACGGTGGCGCTCCTCCTTTCTGTTTTTTTCAATCCTATGTTTCTCTTTTCTTCTTTTCATGTGGAAATTCGCTGGAAGGTCATTAATATCTAGTGGTAAACTAGATTAACATATATTATAGTTAATATAAAAAACTTAATACAAATTGCTTCCTTGGCAATGACACCAAAAAAACTACTTGTATTTCTTAACGCATATAGATAAATCTACAAGCGCATAGAGTACTATTGTAGGTTTTATTTGGGACTATTCTAGAGTATCATAATTATCCATGGAAAAGCAATGGTTAATGAAGGTGATAGTAAACTATCATGTATCTACTAACTAGTATACCGACTAGACTATAGAGGAGGGTAAATTATAAGAATTATGGATAGTGACACACATAGGACAATTCCATAATGAAATAGTATACAAGCTAAGTTGAAAGAACAACGAGTGAGTTTAAGGTCCTTAAATACTTCTCTATTATTGTGGTATCCTAGTCTAGATTAGAAGGTATAACTAATGCATGGGTAAATCACTACTACAGATTTATTATCGGTGGCGGTCAAAAAACATTAACCGTGGCGGTTGGGCAACCGCTATGGTTAATAGCTTTAACCGAGACAATTACCTTATAGGAACCGCCTCTAATAATGTATATTAACCGTGGTGGTTTCTTATAGCAACCTCCACGATTAAAATTTTCCATTAACAAAAAAATGTTTTTTAAATTTTAAATTGAATTTTCAATCATTTACGAATATTTAAGACAGGTAATAAACAAATATATTACATGAATATATCGTCTTGTTCCAAGAGAATCCATGTCACAAAGTTCATATATTACAACAAGTTCATTACGTACACAAAAGCATGTCCAGCGCTTTATTAAATAAGTTCATTACAACCGATTCTTGCAGTCATTGCATGGACAAACCATGAGTTCCCGATCCAGACTGAGACGATGCTTCTGAGCAACCAACATGAACTTCTGCCTCACATTTTCTAGTAAAGTCAGTTCCATCCTCGATGTCGTGTACATCCGCTCGTCCATGTGCTCCATAACGTTTCAAACGCACAAAAAATCAAATTAACATGTGTGTAGCTCTAGATCTACTATTATCTCTCCTCTCATTTAGATATAGTGAAAAACACACAAATCATCAAAAAGAGAGAAAATCGAGTGTTAGAGAGTAAAAGTCAACATCTTGCTGTGCCACCCTTTACCAAATCCAAGAGCAAAACCTCCCCAGCATGTGTGTAGCTCTAGATCTGCTATTCTCTCTCCTCTCATTTAAATCTAGATCTAGATCTAGTGAAAAAGCACCCAAATCATAAAAAAACTGAGTGTTGGAGAGTAAAAGTCAACCTCTTACGGTGCCACCCTTCACTAAATCCAAGGGTAAAACTTCCCCCCTAAAAAAGTGGCCAATTTAATGGTTTTGAGCTCAAAACCATCAAAATGGAGGAGGATCCACGGGGAAGAAGAAGGGGGTTATTGTATTTCTAGCACCGAGTTAACCGTAGCAGTTAACTTAATAGTAACCGCCATAGTTAATTGGTATTAACCATGACGGTCACATTACTGCAATCGCAACGGTTAAAGGATTAACCGTGGCGATTGTGGCCCCTGGCCGCTGGGCTTTGGGGGAACCTATTAACCGTGGTAGTTTATAGGTTTGACCGCCATGATTAATAATTCTCAAGTGTTATGCAAAATAAATTATGTAGTAGTGAATATTGCAATCACACAATAACACTTTGAAGTAGCAATACCTTTCCGACCCTCGAAGGGAGATGAGAAAAATGTGGTTGAGGGAAGGAAGTAAAAAAGATCTACCAACATCAATCCGAACATGGTAGATTATAAAGGCCTAATAGAGTTGTCACCCCTAGGGCTACCACAACTAACAGTGGGATTGGACACAATCTTAGGTAAACACTAGCCTAAATGGCATGTCTAATCTAATTATTATTACTCTAACCACATACAATAACTAGAACACTCGATACGAGTGAAATCATATGCTAATATGTGCTAACTATATTAATCATACACATGAAAGCATATAAGTAAATAGAGAAGATAACTATATTAAAGCATAAATCTTGCATTGGTAAGATACAAAGATTACCAATCTTGAGAGAAGTCTTGCAAAACCTAAGCATGGCTCAACTCTCCCTAACTCTCAACTAAACTAATCTACTACTCCCTCCATCCAAAATTATAAGACATTCCAACAATCTTGGAGAGTCAAAGCATCTCAAGTTTGACCAATAATTATAGAGAGAAAACTATAAGGATTTATGACATCAATTAGACATACTATAAAAATATAACTGATAACGAATCTAATGATACTTATTTGGCATCATAAATGTTATTATATTGTCATATAAGTTTGGTCAAACTTGAAATACTTTGACTCTCCAAGATTCTTGGGGTGCCTTATAATTTTGGATGGAGGGAGTACACTTGAGAGTCCAGCCCTAATCCTCTAGGTGTATGTTGATCCGAATGAGATGTTGATCCTTAACAAGATGGTCTCCTAGAGGGGGTAGATGTGCCTTTTATAGGGGAGATGGAGTAGGGGCAAGGCATTGCCACATCATCGACCCGCGCTAACTCTCATGATCATTGTTGATGGTGCGGATCTTGGAATTGCATACGAGGTGGTGGGAGTCAAATGGACTCTGGGGGATGATGGGCTGCCTACCACTATGGTAGGTGGGCCTTCCCTTCGGGAGGTGGGTCCTAGACTCTGTATTAAGTGGACCTTTGCAAGTATCACAAGTTGAATCACTTGTTGATGTTGGTTTGCTTGTTTGGAGTGTATGACAATGGTCCTAGGGCTGTTTTCTGAATAAATCCTCATGTATATATAAATCACCAAAGCTCATGGACATAGTTAGTTTAAACCTCTAGACTTATGTTGGCAACTATTGACATTTCTAACGTCATCACCAAGAACATAGGTTCCTAGCAATAGCACCAAAAATGTATGATATGTAATTAACTTGTCTTTAGCAACTAGCCACTAACTTTTACCTTATACTCCTAAGCATGGAACTAGGTTGTTATCCCCAATTATAGAGCTAGGAATAATTAATGAAATATTCTATTTTATGTGTGACTAGGTGTTAGTATTTCTTATGACTATTGGATAAATCCGCAAGCGCACAGATTATACTGGTCGCTGGTTACACGAACTTCCCGCAGTGCTTTGGGGACTACGTACGTAACCCAGTCGAAACACCGACGTCTCCCCATACTTCATGGTTTTCGGCTGGGAAGCAGTAAGGCCAACCGAGGTCGCCTTTGGCTCTCTGCGTGTGGAAAACTACGACGAAGAAACATCCGACCAGGCTCGCATCGACGACATCGACCATCTAGAAGAACAAAGGCAAACTTCGTGCATAAGCATGGCCAAGTACCTAGAAGGCGTTCGACGATACTACAACCGCAATGTCAATAATAGATCATTCACCGCTGGAGACCTCATACTCAAGAGGAAACTCAAGACCGAAGGCATGCACAAACTCTCGTCACATTGGGAAGGCCCCTACGTTGTCAAAGAGGTAACCTGACCAGGGTCTTACCGACTCGCCGACCAAGAAGGCATCGACGTACCTAACTCATGGAGCATAGAACACTTCAAACGTTTTTACGCTTGAATACTTGTATGATTTCTCCCACCGATATCAATAAAGTTCGACGATCCCGCCCACACACGTTCCCCCTTTTTTGTCATCTATTTCGCAACCACAGCGCCCGGCGGCCACTACAAAACGCATCTGGCGATCGACGACTCCCCCAAAACACTCCCACGGTGTTCGACGACCCCTCCAAACGCATCGCGACGTTCTCCAAACAGCCTGGCCATAACCAGAAAGCCCCCAAAGCTGGTCTGCCAACGGGTCATAGAGAATAGAAGTAGCTACCCTACTCGTTACGACCACGGTGACAGAACTCCCAACTGATATTTCCCCATAAACCGGGCGGGGTATCATTTGGGTCGGAGTCCATGAGGTTATGCGCCCAGAATCTGTATACGACCACGGAACGGTCGACGACTCTACAAGCAGCATGGCTTTGCGCCTAGCGTCTGCAGGAACGGTCTCCATAGGCCCTGGCCACGCCATGATAGGGCCTCTCGGAAAAGGGCCCTGACTCTGGTATCATTCAAAGCGTGCATGAGCTGTTCGCCCTCTGCGCCGCGAATTGCCAGCAGTGTGCCTCCTTGGGAGTCCTTATGCATCCTACGCGTGAAGTGGCGATAGCCCTACGACCTGGACCATTTGAGACCAAAGGCAGAACGCTTGATTCACTACGGCTCACGACTCAGTAGGCATGAAGGGACATACAAGTGAAATAAAAGCTCACCGCCTGGATAAACAAAAGCTTTGACACATTTCACTTACACGTCCATACCAACCCCCCATCACATGCAACAACAACTATCTAGTAGCAAAGAACTCCATATCGCGGAGAAAATCCTTAGCTACCAAGTCGGCTTCCCTCTCCAAACGACTAATATCAGAGTCTGAAGTACCGGCCGCATGACCAGTCTCCAACCTTTGAAGTTTAACGTGTGGGTAATGCGACTGCAACATCGATAACCCATGGGAAAGCATCTCCTGCGCTGCTAAAGTCACAAACGTCTTGAAGCGACCACAGAAGCCTCGCACCTTCGCCACAAATTCGCCAACAATATCATCCGACGCAGGAGCGGAGGTAAAGGCAACATCGTCCACATAGGCTACCACCTGGCCTACCTCTTCAATCACATACCAAAACAGACGACGCCAGACAACAACTTGATCCGGCAGTTCTACAAACAACAAAAGGTGTAAGTACAAAAGCAACAACTAGAGGAACTCCATAGACCACTACGAGCCAACCTTTCTTCGCCTGTGAAAGACGATCGATGTCGCGATCCTTCTCCAGCAGAGCCCTCTCCAATTCATGCGTCCGCGCACAAGATTCCCGCAAATACTTCTCCAAAGACGCAACACGAAGCTTACGTTCCCGACCAGCTCTCAGCAATGCCTATAAAACAAGGATAAGCATGCGTCCAGTTCATGATGAAAACAAGCTGACGACTCACCTCCACACCATTCAAGATGCTCCGACCAGAATCAGAGTCTTCATCACCGACAATACCCTCCGGTGAGGGAGACACTCCCACAAAATCATCTTCAATTATAACGGAAGCCCGCTTCCTCTTCTTCGAACGATGGGTAAACGCCAGTGGCACATCGTCATCATCAATTTCGGCGGCAAAACCGGATGGTATCTCGGGACTCCCTGAAGAAGCAACTCCACTACCAAGTCCCGGGGATCCGTAGCCCAGGGTTCCGACCTCAAAGGCTCCGGATCGACAACAGTTGTCCCAACACCGGGAAGCTCTTCGCCGACAAGCCCCTCATCATCAATCCCCTTAGAACGACTAGACCCAGCCGGCTGACTAAAACCCGCCAAGGGAGTACAAAACTCTGGCAACAGACCAGGGGTCGGCAAGATGGCAAAATAGTGAGCACGATCTTCACCACAAACCTGCATAACAGAGGCACATAAGTACACCACTAGCTACAATGACACAATGCAGAGCAAGATATAGATCAAAACATGCGGAGGAGGATGACGAAGAGAAAAAGCCTCCCTAGAACGCGATGGCCGCGAACGCTTCGACAGGTCAAAGATTTAGTTTAGACGCTTTTCACCAACAGTGCTCTCAATATTCTCCGGCGCTTCACGGGTACTGTCACCAATCCCAGCGTACTCAAAAGCTGGATGTGCCCTGTCCTTGCAGGGCTGACATCGCCTGGCAATAAAACTATAAGCTACCACCACCCCATCAAGAGTGCGGCGGTCGAGCATCTCCAAAACTAAGTTCACTGTATCCAAGTTGGCCCCAGACGGCAGGTCTGACCAGGTCTCCAAAACTTTTGGCACTAGCGAAGGATCACACGACGCAAAGGGTTCCTCCTGATGAATATAAAACCACCTCGACTTGTGTCCAGCAAATTTGGAATGCAGCAGCATCGAGACGTATTCACTAGTCATACCATCTCTGAGTTGAAGGTAAACTGAACTAATAACACCAACCGACTTGCTCCCATTTATCTTCAAATGAAAGAAGTACCAGAACAAATCAAAGTGGGGATACATCCCAATAAACGCCTCACACATATGAATAAACGTCGCAATGTGAACGATCGAGTTGGGGTTCAGATTGCAGAGTGAAATATCATAGTATCGCAAAAGGCCACGAAGGAAAGGATGAACTGGAATCCTGAATCCGCAGCGAAAGAAAGGTTCGAACACCACAAGCTCACCAGTGTCCGGCGTCAGATACGACTCACCGAACGCTGGCCGCCACCCGCCGACCTCCTTATATGGAAGAAGACCGCCAAAAACAAGAGCATTGATGTCATCTTCCTTCAATGTACTCCAAGTCCAGTACTCCGCCCAGGGCGGCACCACCAAATCCTCAACATTAGCATTAGGGGGCAACGGCACAGAAGCTCCCCTGACCGCCGACGACGACCTTCTATTCACACCCTTCTTCGGTGCAATCTCCGACGGATAGAGCGGCTAGAGACTACGATGGCAGGTTAACCGACAAAGCAACGACTGATATAATGAGATAATCGCGGCGGAAGACGAAGGATCCCTCACCACAACGCTAATGAAAACCGCCGCCGCCCTTCTCCTTTTTATACCAGGGGACGCAACGCTTCCCATTCTAGGGTTTTTGGGAAACCGCACAGACCAAACAAGAAACCGCCACGCCCACTTTCTGCGCTGTGACTTGGGCCGCTGCCCTCACCGTTGTTTCAGACCATTTACCTCCCCTTCCATAAACTTTCACCTACAGTCAATTACATGATTTACGGCTAATAATCTTTTTACCCAATATTACCAATGCTACAGTCCCGGGGACTGGACCCGCATCTTTGTTATTTTTCAGGAAGAGGATATGACTACATCAACCTGGCCGACACGGTCGACAGCTCTACACGAACAAACACGCTCGAGGGCTCCGTCAACATTGACTATCACGGGGACTGGACCCGCATCTTTGTTATTTTTCAGGAAGAGGTATGACTACAGCAACCTGGCCAACACGGTCGACAGCTCTACACGAACAAACACGCTCGAGGGCTCCGTCAACATTGACTATCACCCTCAGTGCCAGTTGCAGTCCCGACTAGGCTCGGGGACTTCGCCTAGCCCCACGTCAAGCAAGGCTCGGGGATTGCGACCAGGGCACCAGAGAACAACGCCTAGAAGGACAACACCCGGGGACTGGCGCCCGGGGACTGCGAATAAAAACCAAAAGACCCCGATACAAGAATCTCTCCGAGCTCCTTCCACCAGGCTCGGGGACTACGGGTATTCGCAGTCGATTTTACAAATTTATGCTCCAATCTCTATTTTGTTTACTTTACGCACTACTTTATAAAGCATGGCACCACGTGCATACTTCACCTGCTACCATGCTCGGGGACTAAGTGGGTACACTTCATCTTGCGGTGAATGTACTGATCTTGTTCACAAACAAAACTCTGTTGTTTTAATGTGCAGTTTTTGTAGAGCCTAAGTGAGTACACTTCACCAGGGAAAGACCTTTCAAAAGTTTTTTCTTCTTCAGCACGTCACATTTTTCCAGCAAGCAGCTGCAGCATTCGGCAAGGCAACCATCTCGCACGCCAAGTTATGACGTTCTCGACCAGATCGACCTGGTCGGGAGACCTCTCCGAGCAGCACCCCGACCAGCCATACTAGTCGGGACTCTACGACGACCACCTCGCATGACGACGACCACCCCGCATGACGACAACCAGCTGAACGCCTCTCAGGATGATGCCGCGGACTCACCAAAAGAATATAACGTGCTCGGGGACTTGTTGGGGATATAACCTCGGCATATCCCCGGGGACCTTCTTGGGCCTGCCGACCAGGAGACGGGCCAGCCCACGAGGCCTTGCGGCACGCGACCAGCCCGCCGTGCTCGCTAAGGACTCCTAAGAGGACTTGCTCGCCAAGGAAGACCCTAGTAGATAGACTCAGATCTTTCGCCATAGGGAACCGATCATAATTTGTTAGGATATGGAAATTGTAACCCTGCTCCCCGGCTATATAAGGCGAGCAGGGACCCCCTCAAAAAAACCCCAGATAACCTCTCTCAGATCATCTACAGATCTTGTAACCTGGTATACGAGATCAATCTAGCCACCAGAACACATGACGTAGGGTATTACGGCGGTTTGCCGGCCCGAACCTGTCTAAATCGCCGTGTCTACGCTCTCTGTGTTACGCTTGATCGTCGTCGCCACACCTCCTCCTAACAATCTACTAACGTGGGGTACCCCCTAGGTAGACTGCGACGCATATTTCGTCGACATGACTTCCATGTTAGCTCCCATGTCCAGGATGATGAAGTCGGTGGGGATGTATTCGTCTTGGATGTTCACCAAGATATCCCTTGCGAGTCCCTTGGGAAACCGTATCGTTTGATCTGCCATCTGCAAGCGAACACATGTGGGGACCAAAGGTCCCCTAACAGGTTATCATATGTTACCTTGGTCATGATGTTGATGCCCGATCCAAGATCGCAGAAGGTGGTGTGGAATGTTTGTTGCCCTATTGAGCACTTGATCGTTGGGAGGCCTGGATCTTCCTTCTTCATGATGAAGGGAGGATCGAGAAGATAGCCCCAATAGGAGCGAAGTGGAGGCTTACCGAACCTCGTGTTGACCATATTAACATGCTTAATTGAATCATCTGGTTTCCCAGGAATCTTACCTTGTTCCATAGATGGCATAGCGTCTGCCAATTGAGCTAATTGGGTTTCTAACATTTTATTAAAGCTCAATTGATTTTTCATAGCAGTTGTGAAGCTATCCATTTTCTCACCAAAACTTTGAAGAACTTTATTAGTGGCAATCATTTTTCTATTTATACCATCATTAATCTTTGATTGCCCAAGAGCAAAATCTTTTAATGAAGGCTGGTTATTGTAAGAATTGTAATTATTGTAATTACCATTACCTCCATTACCTTGGTAGAAGGGGCGTGAATTATAGCTTCCTTGTTGTTGGGGTTGATATCCATTGTTGTTGTTGCTATTGTTATTGTTGTTGCTGATGAAATTCACGTCCTCCTTTGATGTCTCGGGGCAGTTGTTGCCCGAGTGATCATTTCCTCCGCACACCTCGCACCATGGATCGGCTTCGATAGCTTGTGCGGTGGCGACTGGGTAGATGGCATCTCGTTCCTTCTTGGAACATTCTTCTATTTTCTTCATCAAGAGGTCCATCTTGGCGGAGAGTATGTCCACCTCACTGACGGTGTGCATACCTCTTCTCTTTGGCTGGAGACGTTCGTCACCCCATCCTTGGTTTATCACCCTTTTTTTGATGAGGTCTTTGGCGTTTCTCACTGTGTGTTGGAGGAATGCCCCTCCAACGGCAGTGTCAAGGTGACTACGGGACATGCTAGTCAGCCCGTGGTAGAAACCTTGGATTAGGAGCCAGTCGTCTATCCCATGATGAGGACAGGCACGAACATACTCCTGGAGACGCTCCCATGCTTCGGGAATCGTCTCATTGGATTGTTGCTGGAAGCTTGAGATCTTTCCACGAAGAGCATTGGTTTTGCCCGTCGGGAAGAACTTTTTGAGAAATGCGTTAGCACACCTCTCCCATGTGGTGGCTTCTTCTTTGTGGGCCTAGAACCATTGCTTCGCCTTTCCCAATAGCAAGAATGGGAAAAGGCGAAGGCGAATGGCGTCAGACGCCACTCCCTTGATGGTGAACGTCCCACATAATTACATGAAGTGGTGGAGATGAGCATTTGCATCTTCATGGGGCTTCCCGCAAAACGGATTGTCCTACACCATGTGGATCAAGGTGGGCTTCAGCTCGAAGGTGGCATCTCTGAAGTTGACCTCGGGACCCTCAGCTACGTGAGTAGCTGACAGAGCCGACAAGTCGGAGATCGCCTTCTGGGCCATAGCTTCCTTGAGTGGTAGTGTAGAGCCTCCTTCCTTGAACGGATTCTGGTTTGAAAGGAACCTCTGAGGGGGAACTTGACGGCATCTAGTTCTCCTCAATAACTGCTCTAGATCTTCAAGATAATTTCCCGGCAGTTGGAAACCACTCATAAATTGTCTGGCTTCACAAGAAAGGAAGACAAATACAGGGGTAAGCCCTTATGACTAATTGATAACTAAGTTAACGAGAATCTCTGGATTCAATCTAATTAAAATTTCTTGGTAAGCTTTCCCCGGCAACGACGCCAGAAATGCTTGTTGGTATTTCTTATGACTATTGGATAAATCCGCAAGCGGACAGATTATACCGTTGTAGCACTTCACCTAGGAGTGATACAAGGTATCGTAATTTATATTATCCCAAAGTAAAGCCTTGCTAGAAATGATAATTAGAGAGAGATCCTAGAGGGTATCTTAACTTAGTACCAACTAGTATAGAGGGGTAAACGATATATGTGATAGGAAGGGGTTGATGAATGAAGAAGCTACGATAAAAGATACTTAGAACAGACCTTAGAGACTAGCTAGATGGGAGGACAACGAGAAGAGAACATGAACTCCTATGTACTTCGCTCTACTTCAATATACTTAGCCAATCAACTAGTCTAGACACTATAGTTTGTTTCCTCAATACAAGTATGCTAGACGAGGGGATAGATCAGTATGAGGACAAAACTCCTACCGGACCGCGCCCTCTTCTTACTGGGGCCTTACCTTTAAGAACTTGCCTAAGAACACATGGTGGAATACAACGACTAGACAAGACTGTCACCTCTTGCTAGCTACCACAAACAATCCGTGCAGCAAGCGATAACCAAGGATAAGATGATGTATAAGCACCACGCCTACACACAACTTACTACTTTCACTACGATCAAATAATCAAAGCACCCTATGACAGGCAATGATTGCATATGGGAAAGGTCACAAGGATCACAGACTATTGATGTGAAGGCTATTAAAGAGCAAAAACATATAGCAAGACTATATCTAGTATAGAAATACTCAAAGTAAATACTAAGTAAAGTAAATATAAAGATATATATTGAATAAGATAAAGTCTTACAAAGAAGGAAAGATACAAGAGCTATACCAGACTCTCCAGAAGACAACTCCGGAAATCCCGAGCACCGCTCGACTCAACTCTAACTCCCACTCTAGACTAACTCCTAGAACATTCTAAGAAAAAAAGCTTGTAGGCTTCTTCTTCATGTTTAGAGAGGGGGTGTGACCCTCTATTTATAGTAGGAGGTGGAGTAGGGGCTACTCCGGCGCCACGTCAGCGATCCAGGGCCTTCCATTCTCCACCCTTGGATCCAACCGACTTAGAAACTGACCATGGAATGAATGGTCATGATCCAACACGTGGGGGAGAGGTATGTATGGTGGTTGGGGGGGACCCAACCGACCTAGGGGTGGTTCGGCCAAACTCCCCTACAGATAGTGGGCCCTCCCTTGCCTCCTTGGATGAAGTCCCACTAGTCAGGGACTGAGTGGGGCCCTAGTGGGTCCATTGGTGGTTCGGCCGAACCCCCTTGGGGTTGCCTGGCCCACCTCTTGCTCCTTGGTGCTGGTCCCACTTGTCATAGGTGTTGGATGTTGGTCCTGAGGTATTTTGTCACATTTATATCCTTGGAGTGGGCCCATGAATCCTTGCGTTTTGCTTGTGAGCCGTTGAGAGAAAACACAGAGTGATCCAATGGATGGAAATCACCCTTGAGTGCTTCTCTTGGATCATGGCCGAGAGGGGAGAGCATGGTGGGCCCATAGGGTGGTCGTTCGACCCCCTATGTGGGCCCAACTGGCTCTCCTTTGCTTCATTTCTTTATTCCTGCATTCAAACACTCATGGACATGTGGAACTAATTATTTGATAAATTATGCTCATGATGTGTTTGTTTATCCTTGATCCTTGGGTTAGTGGCAACATTTTAGATATGTAAAAGTTGATCATAATTTGTGTCAACACTAGGTAGAAATAAATAATAATGGATATGAAATTATGAAGAACAAATGATTATGTAAGCGGAAAGAGTAATACACCATTGTAGCATTTTACCTAGAGTATTACCAGGTTGTCGATTTATATTTTTACCATTGGGAAGGTCTAGTTAAACTAATAATCTATAGTATTGATAACATGCATATAAAATGAATGAAGGGATTAAACCAACCAAGAACTCTACCCGTAACAAGGGTAAGTCACATGATAAATATATATATATATGATAAGGGTAATGATCAATTATCATAATAATAAAGACAAAGTTCTTATAGAACTCTAGTCACTACACAAGCATCATCCAATACAAGTAATAAAGAAATAACTCCTAAGTATTCTAGCTAACGTCAAAGCTACATCATTTAGTGCAAGTACATCTAGCAATCATCGTTAAGTAATACTACCAATGTTCCCAACCACAATGGGGCCATGAACAAGATGAGTTGAGTTTAAAAACCTCAGATATACAAAGATATCCTCAACCTAACAATCCCTCCCTACCAAACCACTGCACGAGGGGAGGCCTACAAATGACTCACTGAACCTATCACATCCATGATCTACCCCCAGGACCCGACACAGATGAGGGCATCCGTAGATAAGCAATGTATCTAAGCACTACGCCTACTACTGCCTACCACCAGTCATATGATTAAATAGACGAGCGCTATACGAACATGTGCACGAACTCAATAGAAAACTAACTATACTAGATATATTGAAGTAGACAATGAACAAAGTATAATGAAGAATAGTGTTGCCCGTAAATATCATACAACTGCAAATAAATACTATAAGAGAGAAGAGAATAAGAACTGTACCAGACTCCAATCTCTTGACAACATCGGGAGTCCAAGACCGATTGACGTATCTTGACTTCCTCTACTCTCGATCTAGCTAAGCTATGCTATGAACTAGAGAGGCTCTAGATGAACTAGGTTTGTGGCTCAGGATGACTATATCTCAAATGACTTAGACTGAATGGATCTCCAGTGCCCTAGGGGGTGGGATCTACCCTCTATTTATAGTCCGGTAGGGTGCACGACGTCCTTTGGATCAAGCTGACTTAATGTAGGGCCGAGATAACTCCTGAAAAGGTGGTGGAGGAACATTCCAGAAGAGCGTAGAAGGCGACTACGGGGGGTGGCTGGCCGGCCGGGGGTGGGGCCAACCGACCCCACCTGGCGGTGGCTCAGGCCCCGCTTCTCTCCGGTGTCTTCTGGATCCTTCTTAAGTTAAATGGTGAATATATCTCCGCGGATTTAGTCTAATTTGATTCCCTTTATTACTCTTTTCTGGAATAGTCCCTGGAAAATAATAGAATACCAAAACTCGTGGAAATTGTGAGATAAAGCCCTATACTTCTCTATTTTCCATATCGTTGATCCATTTATCATGTTTATAATTATATTAAATGTCGACGTTAACGACCGTCAACAACAATCATATTTATTCATTTATACATGTTATAATGATAGTTTATGATAAACGTTAACTACCTTAAACACGTGACCCTGTGACACAAGCATGTAGAATGGGTAGTACATGATTACATTATATGAACTCTTAAGAAAAATCAAAACTGTTGAAGTAACATATCCAAAATAACTTTGGTTCTTCTCTTTTTTTCTCCTTAAGTGGTTAGTATTTTACATGAGAACAAAGCCCCAACTATCCCATACCCCATGGTGCAGAGCGCTATTGACCATAAACACTTAAGAATATAGGCATCACCAAGGAATCTCTACGGACTAGCCCATGATGCAGAGCATATACTTCCCATGCATCTCTACTATAAGGGACCAATCAAAATTATTTTAGTTTCACACAAATATATGTCCCTCATTGAGGGAGCCCAACCAATGTGTAGTAACAAATTTGCACCCGGGATTTAAACATCATTAAAATAGACGACTCTATTGACGGTAATTAACTATTATATTATATGTGTCAATTAAACTAATAAAAAGGGTATAAAATCAATCACCAACATAGAATAGGGTTTAAACTAACAATATTCCATAGTTTTGCTGAATTGTGACTTTCCAGGGATTCAAACAGGAGAACAACAATTGGAATCAATATACAACTACAACCGATCAGGATCTAACGTATCCTACAAGGAAACCTATGTGGGAAGACTCTAGAAGACACGAGAAGGCACCAGGAGGCGACAAAGGCCAAAGTTCTTCTAGGTGGGGTCGGCCGGCCCCACCCCTGGGCCGGCCAACCTGGTCCGAGGTCCGACGTGTCCCATTTTCGTACGACTGCTCCCAACCGACATTAAGATGCAATCTACACCATTTGTCAAGGTCGGTTTGATCCAAAGGTTGTGGTTCATCCCACCGAAAGGAATAAGGTGCAACACACGCATTAGTACCACATCGACTATTCAGTAGGCTCTCCACCTTTTATGGGCTATAAATAAAGGGGAAGACCCCCTGAGGCATCATCTCATATTGAATCAATCTCAATCAGTTCCAGTTAGGTCAAGAGGTGTCCCTTGAAAGGAAAACCTCATAGCTCCACCACATTAGGCATAGCTAGATTAGAATAGAATTAGAGGCTACAAGCATAGCTTGGATTCCGTATCAGTCACGAGGAGACTCGGTAAGTCCTTGTAATCCTCTCTTGTAATACAATATTATTCATCTAGTTCTTCATTGTTCTTTATTGTTCATCTTTGTTCTTCTAGTTCTTGTTCTATTTCTTGTTCTAGTTCTAGTTGAATCTTATTGTTTAGATATGACTTCATACTTAGTTGTTTATACGTTCTTAGTTATAATTTTTATCATCTACTTTGATTATATATCTAGCATAGATCAATTATATGAATGTCATTACTAATGTTCCTATAGCGCTCATTCATTAGATCAATGGGTGGGCGATAATCATAGTGTAAGTGTGGTGCTTAGACATTGTTTATCTGCGAATATCCCCTATTTTCTGGACCATATGGTAAATCACGAGTGTGATATTCCTGTTGAGTCCTCTATAATCCACTCCCCGAATTTAGAACTGTGCATGACTGCTAAAGTCTCAGCTCACAGTTGTACTTTGTTCTTAGCCCGGGCTTAGGGATTGTCGCTTGATTATACACATGAATATACTTTATCTATGATCGCTAGATATAATTGCACTAATTAATTAGAATAGCATATGGATAGTCTTTAATCTTCTATTCTTGTCAATGTTAGTGCTATGCGTAGAAAGGCTATTGTGATAATCCTAGTCATGTCTTTATCTATCTTGATCATTTATCATTTACCTATTATTTATCGTATATATTGGATTGATTCTCTGCTTGAGTAATAATCTAGTGGAACTCATATTATATGTGTACGCATATACATATATAATAGCTTATCATTATCCTACCTCGTAAATCCTTCCTAATAGTAAAATATAAATAATGATATCTAAAACTTTCTTGAATAAAATGCTACAACGGATGTATATTTATCAATGCACTTATGGATAACTTATATATATATATATATATATATATATATATATATATATATATATATACTATTTAGCTACCGGCTGTTGAATACAATTCAACACACCAGCGGATAGTCATGTGTGATGCCTAGCAATTTAAAAGGCCAAAACAATAGATTAGCACATCTAGTTACTACACCTGTATGCAAAAGCCCACACGGTAAAAAAACACCACATTATTGAGGCGTAATTACAGCATCCAAATGCGAAAAGTCTTTCCGTAAATAATTGTACTAAGTGCACAATTACCACATTGTCTAATTGTCTCCTTGCCTGCCATCTCTCACGTCTCTACAATCTACCCACAAGATCTCGCAGGCAGGTGCAAGCGGAGCTCCCCCGCTGGTGTCCTGCTCGCCTTCTCTACCCAGCGATGCATGCCATGTCCTCGGCTCCCCCTCCGTGACGACGACCCTTCTCCCTGACCTGCTCCTCCTGTGTTTCGGCCGACGGCTCCTCACGGGCAGATCACGATGGCGCCAACAGCATCAGGTTTCTGCACTTCTGGCGGCAGCGGCGGGATCCCATCATTGAGCAGCAGAGCATCAATTTTTGATGTTGTGTTTGTTTGTGATGTTAATATGTCCATATTTTTTTATTCTTTATATATTTCATTCAAAATAAAAATCCTAATTCTTTTGCTTGCGTGGTTTTCCGATCATATTTCTCTTGATTCCAGGAATGCTTGCTATGACGTTTGGTGAGTATGTGAGATTATTTTTGAAACCAGCTTGAGGTAAGTTCAGAAACCTTGCATTTCACAGCGGATCTGTCATAACGTCTGCTCGCCACGCCGTCAGAGCCGGCTGCGACTCCCACCAATGGCGGCGGCGGCGGAGACCCTCCCTGTCGTAGCCTACAATGACGCCCCTCCCCGCATCATGGAGGCGTTGCCGCTACACCAAGCCAGGTATGGCGTAACACACTGAATGTGCGGTGTTTGCAATGAGATTCATCGAGTTCTACAACGGTTCAAATGATATGGTTTTGAGGAGGTTCAACTTGATCTACTATGGCTACTGGTTACTGGGATTCGAAGAATTTTTGTAAATGAATTTAATTGATTTTTTTAAAAACATCAGACGATGTGGATGTTTTCTCATTTAGGTTTTGCCAGATGTTATATTTCATTTTATTTCCATGATGAATCAAATCGATTTTTCCGCAAATGTGATGGATCTGAGGAGAGTCAACTCGATCTACTATGACTACTCATTGCTGGGATTTGAACAATTTTAGTATATGAATATAATTGATTTTTTACAAATTATAGGATGTCGACAACATTGTACAGATGTTTTCTAATTTCTATCTCGGTCAGATATGTGGCCAGATTTCAACGCTACATTTCCTCAAGTTTTAATTACTGCTGAGAAACTAATTTATATCATTAGTTTGAATCAAAATATTGATTTCATAAATTTATTGATTAGCTAATTTTGTTATGTGATTATGTTGAGAATCTTATCTAATATAGAGAATCTTACTGTTCATAGAAAGGGAGTTATTTATTGGCTCAAAAGATACTATTAGTAATAAAAAATACCATGACTAATACCATATCCCTGTTGATTATCACAACAAACTTACTGCTCACAGGTCCAAACAGAATTATTTATACACTCAAATGTTAATATCAGTAATAAAATACCTTCCCAACCTCTAGTTTGCGTGTCACGATGTAATTATATATATAGACCAAAATGGTACTATTAGTAATAAAAAAACTACTTTGTTTAGATATCGAACGTCACATATCCTAGGCATATTTACTGCTCATAGGCACAAATAGAATTAATTATAAGCTCAAATGATAATATTAATAATAAAAATTAGTGACCAGGGACTATGTCAGGATGGAATTATTTATGGATCAAAATGTAGCTCTAAGTATATCCAATTTTCCTACTCACATTCCAGACAGAATGATTTATAAACTTTAACGATAATATTAATGTTAAATTATACCTTCCCCTTCCGACATTTGGATATGTATGACAACAATTTTTATTGTTTGCATGTTATGATGTAATTATTTACCACCAAAATGATATGAGTAATAAAAATTATCTTGTCTTCATACCAGACGCCATATTGATTATCACAGGCAAAATTACTGCTCATAGATGTATACGGAATTATTTATAATCCCAAATTACATATTAATAATAAAAATAGCCACAATCTATGAATGACAATATTTAAATAATACATCCAGACTCTAGACATGTAGAACATGTCACACATGAATTATTTATCCACGGTCTATGAGATTTGCACATATTTTAATAGCATTGATGAAAATAATTTTTTGATGTTAACTGCTCTTTTATAAATGTGTGGGATACAGGATTGGTGTGTCATCATGTGCATGCATGCAACCACTCCAAAATTTAAAACACCTTACCGTACCTTTTAATGCTCAGATTAATTATTTGATGGCTGGTAGGAGTAAAAAGCTAATCCTAGTGGCTGTGGGTGCTGAATATTATTGAGCAGCCAGGATGCTAAATAGTGTAGTCCTATATATATATATATATATATATATATATATATATATATATATATATATATATATAATTCTATGTGTCTAGTGTCATGTTAGGGATGACAACTGTTGACACCAACAATGATACACTTTTATATAACTAAAATGATGTAAACAACCTCAGGATCAAGGATAAAACCAACCACACCATGAGCATACTTTATCAAATAACAAGTTTCACATATCCATGTAGTATTTGATTGCAGGATTAAAGAAATGGAGCAAAGGATAGACAGTGGGACCCACATAGGGGGTCAGCCGACCTCCTACGGGGACCACCAGGTCTCCCCCTAGCCATGATCCAGGAGAAGCACTCCAGAGTGGATCTCAACCCTTGGATCTCTTTTTTGCTTTCTCTCAACGGTCTACATGCAACTCACATGTATCCATGAGCCCATATCAAGGAGATCAACGTGACAAAACAACTCAGAAGAACCAACCCAGCCACATGATAGGTGGGTCCAACATCTAGAAGGCCGAGGTGGGCCAGAGACCCCAAGGGGGGGGGTCAGCCGACCTCTAACTGGGCCCATCAGCCCCTCACTTGGTCCTTGACCAGTGGGGTTGCTTCTAGAAGGTGAAGGCATGGCCCACAAGCCATAGGGGGGGGGGTCGGCCGACCTCCCCCAAGGTCGGTGCAGGTCCTGGTAACCGCCATACCTGTTTAGCACATGTTGAAGGTCACAACCATCCAATTTAAGACGGTTTAGAGGCGGTGGATCCAAGGGTGGAGATTTGAAGCCTCCTAGATCGATGATGTGGCGATGGAGTAGCCCCTACTCCACCTCCCACTATAAATAGAGGCTCATACCCCCCTCTTCATACATGGTGAAGAAGCCTGCAAGCTCTATTCCTTAGATTGTTCTAGTAGTTAGTCTAGAGTGAGAGTTAGAGTTGAGTCGAGCTGCGCTCGGAATTTCTAAAGTCGTCTTCTGGAAAGTCTGATATAGCTCTTGTATCTTTCCTTCTTTGTAAGACTTTATCTTATTCAATATATTACTTTTCTCTCTATTTTACTTAGTATTTACTTTGAGCATTACTATACTTGTTATAGTCTTGTTATATCCTATAACTCTTTAATAGCCTTTACATCAATAGTCTGTGATCCTTGTGACCTTTCCCGTATGCGATCATTGCCTGTCATACGGTGCTTTGATTATAGATCGTAGTCAAAATAGTAATTTGTGTGTAAGTGTGATGCTTATACATCACCTTATCCTTGGTTACCGCTTGTTGCACGGATTGTTTGTGGTAGCTAGCAAGAGGTGACAACATTGTCTAGTCTTTGTATTCAACCACATGTTCTTAGGCAAGTTCTTAAAAGGTAAGACCCCCGTAAACAGAGGGCGCGGTCCGGTAGGAGTTTTGTCCTCCTACTGATGTATCCCCTCGCCTAGCATACTTGTATTGAGGAGACAAACTATAGTGTTTAGACTAATTGATGGGCTAAGAATATTGAAGTAGAGTGAATTATATAGGAGTCCCTGTACTCTCTCGTTGTCCTCCCACCTAGCTATACTATCTAGTTATCTCTAAGTTATCATTGACCTTGGCTTATTCATTCATCAACCCTTCCTATCACATATATCGTTTACCCCCCTATACTAGTTGGTACTAAGTTGAGGTGCTCTCGAGGATCTCTATCTAATTATCATTTCTAGCTCAGCTTTCCCTTGAGAAAATATAAATTACGATACCTTGGAATACTCCTAGGTGAAGTGCTACAACGATATAATCTTTGCGTTTGCGGATTTATCCAATAGTCATAAGAAATACCAACAAGTATTTCTTGCACCGTTGTCGGGGAAAGCTTAGCCTAGAAATTTTAATTAGATTGAATCTAGAAATTCTCGTTAACTTATTTATCAATTAGTCATAGGAGCTTACCCGTGTCTGTGTCGTCCTTTCTTATGAAGCCAGATAGTGTATGAGCGGTTTCCAACTGTTGGGAAATTATCTCGAAGATCCCGAGCAGCTATTGAGGAGGACTAGACGTCGTCAAGTTCCACCTCAGAGGTTCATCTCGACCCTGAATCCGTTCGAGGAAGGAGGCTCTTAACCACCACTCAAGGAAGATATGGCCCAGAAGGCGATCTCTGGATTCTCAGCTCCGTCCACTACCCACGTAGCTCAGGGTCCCAAGGTCAACATCGGGGATGCCACCTTCGAGCTGAAACCCGCTTCAATCCACATGGTGCAAGCCAATCCATTTTGTGGGAAACCCCATGAGGATGCCAATGCTAATCTCCAACACTTCATGGAGGTGTGTGGCACGTTTACCATCAAAGGAGTGATGCCTGATGCTATCCGTCTTCGCTCTTCCCATTCTCGTTATTGGGAAATGCGAAGCAATGGTTCTACGACCACAAAGAAGAAGCCACCACCTGGGAGAGGTGTGTCAATGCATTCCTCAAGAAGTTCTTCCTGACGGGAAAAACCAATGCCCTTCGTGGATAGATTTCGAGCTTCCAACAACAATCCGATGAGAAGATCCCCGAAGCATGGGAACGTCTCCATTAGTACATTCATGCATGTCCTCATCATGGGATAGAAGACTGGCTCCTGATTCAAGGATTCTACCACAGGCTGTCTAGCATGGCCCATAGTCACCTTGATGCTGCCGCTAGAGGGGTATTCCTCCAACACACCGTGAGGAATGCCAAGGACCTCATTGAAAAGATGGTACTCCACCAAGGATGGGGTGAGGAACGTCTCCAGCCAAAGAAGAGAGGTATGCAAACCATCAATGAGGTGGACATGCTCTCTGCTAAGATGGACCTCTTAATGAAGAAAATAGAAGAAGGTTCCAAGAAGGAACGAGATGCCATCTACCCCATTGCCGCCACACAAGCTATTGAAGTTGATCCATGGTGCAAGGTGTGCGGGGGAAATGATCACTCGGGCAACAATTGTCCTGAGACACCGAAGGAAGACGTGAACTTCATCAGCAGCAGCAACAACAACAACAACAACAACAACGGGTATCAACCCCAACAACAAGGAAACTGGAATTCACGCCCCTTCTACCAAGGTAATGGAGGTAATAGCAATTACAATAATTACAATTCCTACAATAATCAACCTTCATTGAAAGATCTTGTTCTTGGTCAATCTAAGATTAATGATGGTATAAATAAGAAGATGATTGCCACTGACAAAGTTCTTGAAAATTTTGGTGAGAAAATGGATAACTTTGCAACTGCCATGAAAAATCAATTGAGCTTTAATAAAATGTTAGAAACCCAATTAGCTCAATTAGCAGCAGCTATGCCATCTCTAGAACAAGGTAAGATTCCTAGGAAACCAGAGGATCCAATTGAGCATGTTAATATGGTCACAACGAGGTTCGGTAAGCCTCCACTTCGCTCCTATTGGGGCTATCTTCTCGATCCTTCCTTCATCATGAAGAAGGAAGATCCAGGCCATCCGACAATCAAATGCTCAATTGGACAACAGACCTTCCACAACGCCTTCTGCGATCTTGGATCGGGCGTCAACATCATGTCCAAGGTAACCTATGATAATCTCTTAGGAGGACCTATGGTCCCTACATGTGCTCGCCTGTAGATGACAGATCACACCATATGGTTTCCCGAGGGGCTTGCAAGGGATATCTTGGTGAACATCCAAGACGAGTACATCCCCACCGATTTCATCATCTTGGACAAGGGAGCCAATGTGGACGTTCCCGTCATCTTGAAAAGGCCATTCCTCAACAACACCAATGCGGTAATCTATGTGGGATCCGGCCAAATTCACTTACAGTTCTTGAGTCACAAGGTAAAATGTGCTTTCAATGGTTATAAATTTAACAAACAGGTTAAAACACAACCACCAAGAAGAAGAGTTCAAGCTCCACGCAAAAAGAAGCAATACCGAAGGCCAAGATCAATGAACTCAAGAAGGATGAACCTGCCAATCCAAGGCAGGTTTGGAAAGCAAGGGAGGTGCACACTCCTTGATCTCCGTCTCCGGAGCCATCAAGTGCACCTGAAGAATGAACAAGAAGGAGAGTCCTACTCTGAGGACTTAAAATCAAGGTGCCTTCGCCAAAAGGTAAGTCGGTAGTTATCTTTTATTTTCCTTATTTCCCTTCTTGTATTTAGTTAAATTCTTTAATTTCTACCATGCTTAAAATTTAGGAAAAATAATAAAGTTTCAGATTAAATAAAACTTGATATTAGTGTAGCTTTAAAATGTGACAAATGGTAGGTCCATAGGGGGGTCGGCCGACCACCCCTATGTACCCTATCTTGGCTTATTTAAATAAGAAGTATAATGTGACCTTGTAAAAGAAAAAGAAAAAATGAGACCTATAGAGATCGGCTGACCTCTATAGTTGTCCCTTGGTCATCTCTCTCTCTTTCCCACCTTCCTTTGTCCAAGAATCTCATGATTTGAGTAGTGAGATTTTCAAAAATTCAGATTTTGCTTTAGGAGACATCTCTTTATCTTTGTCATGCTTTAAGAAAGTACATCAATCACTTTTTGCTAAACCATGACACACTCTTGTCTCCCACTACTCCTTGTTCAAAGTGGGGAATCATGAACACCTTTCACTTTCACTTTGTCATGCTTTGAAAAAGAAAACACATCAATCACCTTTGATCAAAGCATGACATACCTTTGGCCCCCACTACTCTTTGTTTAAAGAGGAGAATCTTGAGCACTTTAGCTCAACTTTTGATCACATAACATAGCATGCCTTATCTTTCACCAAGCACTAGGAAAAGTGTGAGTGGATTCTCCACTTTAGGGGGGTCGATCGACCTCATGGTGTCTCTTCCTCCCTTCCCTTTTGCTTTGTGTAAGGCATCTCCTAAAGCTAGTGCTCATGGCACCCAAGGGCATTCTCATAGGGGGTCGGCCGACCTCCCTATGGGCCCCCTTGGTGCCCTCTCCTTCCGCTATAAAAACCCATGCAAGGAGAGCTCAAATCCTCACACTCAAACCAGAATCCAGTTCTAGCTCAAACCTCTCCTTGCCTTGCTCTCTACTCTCTAGTGAAGTTCTTAGTTTTCAAAGAGAAGTAGTGCTACCCTCTCTCAAATAAACAAGAAGATATCTTGTCTTCATCAAGCTTCTCTTAGCTCAATCATCTCCTCACAAGGCAAACTAGGAAATCCACTCTACACAAAACTTTGTCCTAGTCTTGTCCTTGTGTCTCTCTTCCTCTCTAGAAGATGAAGAACTTTAAGATCCGCTTACAAGAAAGCAAAGCAAATCCTGAGGGGGAGCTCATCTCGACTCTCCCACCAATCCGAGGATACTTCCCAAGGAAGAAGAAGGGGAGGTTCTACCCGATATACTTGGGAGAACGTCCAAACCAAAGAACAACCTCAGGAGGAGGAAGAATCGCTAGTGGAGGTACCTCATATTGGGGCATTCATGGTGCCCCCGATGAGGACCTATGATCAGAAAAGTGGTCTTTAGTTCGACCAACTAGAGTACCAGAGATATCTCTCTCTTCGGGATCGATCTTTTGAGCATACAAGGATATTGAATCCAACTCTTCTCTCCAACATAGGTATGAACACCGAATTCAACACTATCTTCTCTACCATTGGTTGGTCTAGCTTTTGGCAAGTAGATGAACTTAGAATTGAACTGCTCACCATAGAGTTCTTGTGCTCTTTACAAGTCTCTAGTGATGGAATATCTTTTCACATGTTTAATCAAAGGTTTAATCTAACTTGGAGTTATCTAAATATTTCTCTTGGTTTTGATGATTCATGCTTGCTTGATTTAGATCTTGCCATGCGTAGATTTAATAAAAGGAAATTTTGGTTGTCTATCTCTGCCTTGAATAATTGCTCAAACCCCAAACCTGAAGAAATTCATAATCCAACCCTTCGCTTTATGCATCTTTGGTTGAACATGACTTTGTTTCCTGGATGTAATGCTAGCATGTTATGTACTATGGAATTAAAATTGCTTTATGCTATGGTCAATAGAATTCAAATCTCTCTTGTGAAATGCTTAGTAGAATTTTGGCAAAGTTCTATTGAGAGTAATGAACCCATTCAATTCACATCTTTAATCATTCGTCTTGCCGAATCCATGAGCTTGCTAGATGGAACTTACCCTTTTGAATTTATCTCTTCACCTAGAGCAATAATTTCGGAAGAATACCTTACAACTGCTCAAATGCTAAAAAGAGACCCCAAAGGTGAATTTAAAATGATTTATAGTGGCCATACAACTGAGGTTCCTCTTCCAAACAGGCAACGTCAGTTGTATATGACCCATAAAATAACCCTTGATTTAGATCAAGGACATGGGCAAAGAGGTTTTGCAGGTTCAGACAGGAGAGCTCAGGAGGGGCTATACTTTGTTCACCTTGAGCAAGGTGGTCCTTCCCAAGGAGCTGTTGGCGAGGAGGAAGACGATGCATCTTCCGATACCATGTACACTTCCAGTGGCATGCCTCCTCGGCCACCACGTCCGCAAGGACCAAGAGCATCCTTCTCGTCCACACGAGATAGGGAGCATCGAGACCGACAACAACAAATGGATCATCTCACCAATGCTTTTGGCGAGCTTCGCGTTGAGCATGGTGTGACAACAAGCATAGTCCAGCAAACTGCCGAGCAAATCCAAGCATTGCAAGAAGAACAAAACCAACAGTGGACTTTGTGGTGGCAACAACATCCATATCAGCCATCACCATATTAAGCAAGTGTTTAATTTCAGCATTTATATTCATGCACTTTCTTGCTTATCTTTGTTTACATCTAAATTTTTTTGAATATGATAAAAAGAATAAAAAGACTTCTCTCTACTCTCACATGTTCCATAAAAATTAATATCTCCTATGAAAAATGATGAATAGTTGCTCTGCTAAATGTTTCTCTAGTACTTAGTTTACAACTTGATATTTCTCTGAGTATGAATTACTTGGATTAAAAGAAACCATCATGAACCTAAAAGTTTTGTGGGTTGCAAATGCTATAACTAAGTCTAAGTTGGGTTGAGACATGATATAACAAGATAAGAGCTGATATAATATTGTTCTAAGCAAGAATGACTATCGGAGTTTTATTTAATAAAATGATAAAAACACTTTTTGTTTCTCAATGGTAAGAATTCCTACCAAAGCCATATATGCTCTTTCATGATATAAGCTTTCTACATAAGCTGCTTGCTTTGTGTTGAGTTTGGTCAAGTTTTGTGACCCTTGTTGAGATATTTATCATGCTCCCAAGATCAAGATCACGTACGCCACATATATATGCTGCTTCTACACTGGAAGTACGCAGAAACATGCCTTACATTTTTTATATAGTTCATACTCCATGCTCTAGTAGAATATTCTCTCTCTAATTATGTTGCTGGTAAATGAGGCATAGACTATGCAAAATTATGAAAAATTCAGGGTCATTCTAAAGGGAGCGTATGCTATGAAAACCAACTAGCTATGCAAACTACGCAAACTACGATCAAAGCCACAGGATTCTAATCTGATGGAGGGAGATGAAGGTGGGTCGTTTATTCACTTAAACCCTCCCACCGACCCCTCGTAATCACTTAACCCCCAGCCTGCCTGCGGCTCCGTTACGGTGCTGTCACCTCGCGACCCCCCGACCCGAAGCGCGAACCCCCACGCGTCGTCGGCCGCGAGTCCCGAGATTAGTTGCTTGTTTTACACTGATCGCAGCCGAGCCATGAATTTTACGTGCCTTCTGCACTCTGTCAGGAAAACAAACTAGGGTGCCCTTAACATCCTGCAAATACTACTATGCACTAGTCAGCAAGAAATTATCTTTTCCTAAACAATGCCAATGTATTTGCCATCAACCTGGTGAACACAACACATAGAGTAGCATGTCCAACTGCATGAATAAAAAAGTGTCAACAATTCACACTGATCCTTTGAATCATGCGTGTCAATAAATCCACTCATCATTCGTTCCAATTGTTTGCTCAACAAGGGCAATTGCAAGGTACAGTACTGGGAATGCAACTATCCCTACAATTCAATTCCTCGGCTGCCATGTTTTTACAAGAAAAATCAAATACATTGTGGAAATCAAATCGAACTCATTGCAATTCTGTACAAGCAATTCATCACCACATAGTCCTGCTTCGTCATGGTCTGCTTCAACCACTAGGCAAAGTCAAACGCAGGGACACGCTTCCTGGCGACGACAACGACTATGGATACCCCGAGCTCCCGGCGCGAGAGCGCCCGCTGCGAGGCGATGGCACGGGATCAGTGTGAATTGTTGACACTTTTTTATTCATGCAGTTGGACATGCTACTCTATGTGTTGTGGTCACCAGGTTGATGGCAAATACATTGGCATTGTTTAGGAAAAGATAATTTCTTGCTGACTAGTGCATAGTAGTATTTGCAGGATGTTAAGGGCACCCTAGTTTGTTTTCCTGACACAGTGCAGAAGGCACGTAAAATTCATGGCTCGGCTGCGATCAGTGTAAAACAAGCAACTAATCTCGCGTCCTGGGACTCGCGGCCAACGACGCGTGAGGGTTCGCGCTTCGGGTCGGGGGGTCGCGAGGTGACAGCACCGTAACGGAGCCGCAGGCAGGCTGGGGGTTAAGTGATTACGAGGGGTCGGTGGGAGGGTTTAAGTGAATAAACGACCCAGCTTCACTTATCTCCATCAGATTAGAATCGTGTGGCTTTGATCATAGTTTGCGTAGTTTGCATAGCTAGTTGGTTTTCATAGCATACGCTCCCCATTCTAAAAGTCCCAACTGTTAGAAAAATGATGAGCACATCAAAGCTCACGAAAAAATGATGATGAGCATTTCAAAGCTTATAGAAAAATAAAAGATAGCTATGTCTCAAAATAATAAGTTAGGAAAGAGAGATCATATAGAGGAGTATTGATCATTTGCCATGTTTCCCCACACTTGCACATCTTGATCTAAGAGTATGACATTTCTCTCCTTGGATCCGGAATTTGACTTTACAATATATGCAAGGTAAGTTTGCTACATCTTTGATCCCTACCTATAGCTCCACATAAGCCTTTATAGTAGGATGAAAAAGAAGGCTAACTTTGATATGTGCCTTGGTGAGGAATCATACACCTTATGAGTGACTCGAGAGTACCATTTGAGGAACACTAAGTCTTTCTTTTACAAAACTTTGCAAAACCTCCGATATGAAACTTGTGAAAGAATGAGAAAACTAGTGCTCAAGTCAAGTTGTTCTATCTCTTAACCTCCCAAGACAAAGGATAAAGCCATAAGCCCCATGAAGGACTAAGGTAATATGGGTGAGTCTTTATTGCTAATTTTTTCCATTCAAAAGAGAAGTATGTTTGTTGTAGATTTAATACTTTTTGAAATATGAAGAATACTAGCAACTCCTGATCCATCGAACTAAGTTTGATTGTTTGCTCAGGACGAGCAAAGGTTAAGCTTAGGGGATCTTGTTGGCACCAACAATGATACACTTTTATATAACAAAAATGATGTCAACAACCTCAAGATCAAGGATAAACCAACCACACCATGAGCATACTTTATCAAATAACAAGTTCCACATGTCCATAGAGTATTTGATTGCAGGATTAAAGAAATGGAGCAAAGGAGAGCCAGTGGGACCCACATAGGGGTTGGCCGACCTCCTATGGGTCCCACCAGGTCTCCCCTCTGGCCATGATCTAGGAGAAGCACTCTAGAGTGGATCTCAACCCTTGGATCACTCTGTGCTTTCTCTCAATGGTCCACATGCAACTCACAAGGATCCATGGGCCCATATCAAGGAGATCAACGCGACAAAACAACTCAGAAGAACCAACCTAGCCACATGACAGGTGGGGCCAGCATCTAGAAGGATGAGGTGGGCCACAAACCCCAAGGGGGGTCGGCCGACCACTAACTGGGCCCACCAGCCCCTCACTTGGTCCCTGACCAATGGGACTGCTTCTAGAAGGTGAAGGCATGACCCACAGGCCATAGGGGGGTGTCTGCCGACCTCCCCCAAGGTCGGTGCAGGTCCTGGTAACCGCCATACCTGTTTAGCACATGTTGAAGATCACAACCATCCACTCTAAGACGGTTTAGAGGCGGTAGATCCAAGGGTGGAGATTTGAAGCCTCCTAGATCGATGATGTGGCGATGGAGTAGCCCCTACTCCACCTCCCACTATAAATAGAGGCTCATACACCCCTCTTCATACATGGTGAAGAAGCCTACAAGCTCTATTCCTTAGATTGTTCTAGTAGTTAGTCTAGAGTGGGAGTTAGAGTTGAGTCAAGCTGTGCTCGGGATTTCCGGAGTCGTCTTCTGGAAAGTCTAGTATAGCTCTTGTATCTTTCCTTCTTTGTAAGACTTTAGCTTATTCAATATATTACTTTTCTCTCTACTTTACTTAGTATTTACTTTGAGCATTGCTATACTTGTTATAGTCTTGTTATATCCTATAGCTCTTTAATAGCCTTTACATCAATAGTCTGTGATCCTTGTGGCCTTTCCCGTATGAGATCATTGCTTGTCATAGGGTTCTTTGATTATAGATCGTAGTCAAAGTAGTAAGTTGTGTGTAAGCGTGGTGCTTATACACCACCTTATCCTTGGTTGCCGCTTGTTGCACAGATTATTTGGGGTAGCTAGCAAGAGGTGACAACCTTGTCTAGTCTTTGTATTCCACCACGTGTTCTTAGGCAAGTTCTTAAAAGGTAAGGCCCCCGTAAACAGAGGGCGTAATTCGGTAGGAGTTTTGTCCTCCTACTGATCTATCCCCTCGCCTAGCATACTTGTATTGAGGAGACAAACTATAGTGTTTAGACTAATTAATTGGCTAAGAATATTGAAGTAGAGTGAATTACATAGGAGTCCCTATACTCTCTTGTTGTCCTCCCACCTAGCTATACTATCTAGTTATCTCTAAGTTATCATTTACCTTGGCTTATTCATTCATCAACCCTTCCTATCACATATATCGTTTACCCCTATACTAGTTGGTACTAAGTTGAGGTGCTCTCTAAGATCTCCATCCAATTATCATTTCTAGCTCAGCTTTCCCTTGGGAAAATATAAATTACGATACCTTGGAATACTCCTAGGTGAAGTTTTACAACGGTATAATTTGCGCTTGCGGATTTATCCAATAGTCATAAGAAATACCAACAACAACCTAGCTAGCTTAAGTGATGCTAGTAGATGCGACCCTATGTACATTTCTGAGTTGTTGCTAAGGTTCTCTCAGTCTAGTGATGACGTTAAGAAATGTCAATAATCATTTACGGCGTCATTGCCAGGGAAGGCAAGGAGGTAGCTAGGATAATTAAAATTGAATATTTAAGAATTACTATGGACACCATGATATTTGAGATACACTATTGATTTTTTCTCAAGTAGGCTCAACCTGACTTTGTCTATTTTTATTTATATTTTATGCAGGGTGATGTATGAACGGTTTTGAACTTCTGACAAACTACGTTGAGAATCTCAAACCTTTATTCAAGTTTAAATTTTATTTATTTAAATAACACACTTCTAAAAACTTACTAATAAATAACTATAAATAAGAGATAAATATAACTATAAATACCAGACAAAATACTTACCTGGCCTCTGGGGGCTCCTCCCCCAAGCTGGATGTTGTCGTGTGGATATTTCATGGGTATGGTGGCCGGAACTGTGGGAGTGACTAGAGTCTCTCCCGCTGCTGGTTATTCTGCTCTTGGTTTTGCAGAACAATGTTGAGGGTGTCTCCAATTTGAGCGTTCAGATTTTGTTGTTCTTGCAAATGTTGTTGCATGACAGCTTGTGTTTCTTGAATATTATCCAGCAGAAGCCAAATATTTTTTCGATCTGCCTGCCAATCATGGTATCCCATACCAGAGTAGGATTGTCATGGTGGCTGCGATGTATGTTGACCGCTCGATGGTGCTTCATGGTAGTCTATGGAATGTCGTGCATCCCACAGCGTTGCATGTCTGTGCCATTCTTCACTTGGGGCTTGCCATGATCGATCCAAGTGCTGAGGTTGCTGGTGACGTTCCCAGGGGTCTGATACTTGTGCATGCTTGGAAGGCTCTGCTTTTCCCCAGTCATAATAACTGGTGAAAGCAGGCCCTTCAAGGGTGATATCTGCTCCATAATAATTTGCTCTGGGTATGTGCGCCAAGCGAGCTGAGGCACTCCTCAATGGTCTTGGTTTTAGTTGCACACAACCAAGAAGATTGTGTGTGGTATATAAACCGAGTCCCATATTAGGAAGCGGGATCTCTGTGATCATTCCACGATACATCATGTAAATGACATCGTTCTTTTTCTTTAGTATTTGTGCTTGTCAAAAATAATTGAAAGTCAAAAGGGTTCTCTCTCTAGAAATTTGATGTATAATGTTGTTTTCCAATAGTTTTAGTCTGCATGCTATCCTAGTGACCAAAGAAAAAGAACCCATAACGGGTCCACAAACATCTAGCCGTTGTGTCATCATTAAAATTATTGGAAAGACCTTTCGTCTTTTTACCATGCAGAATAAAATTTTTAATTCATCTTCCCTAACCGTCCGTATGTCCGGCCTTGGGAATAGAGTTATTGCTAGCAATCAATGCATGATACGAAGAGTAAATAGTTCAATATCATTTGTCTTTGGTTTTTGGATAGAGTCGTGATTAGATATCTCTTTCCAAAATTGTTTCTTATTATATTCAGGTATGATTGTATTAAATATTTTAAATTCTACCCCTGTATTTGTGAGTTTTAGGGTGCATAAAAATTCTAGGGTTAAGAGTTTCTACCCTTCTTCATTAACCGGGAGAAATTCGACCAACCTATTTTAGTAAAGATAAGAGTGAACTCAACATCGATACCTGTGTCTCGTAGTAGTTCCAGATCGAAGGCTTGGGTGAGCTTGAACTCTCTATTCTTTAGGATCTTTAACTTTTCCTTTTCTCGGCTTGGCCTCGAAACTTCAAATGTTTCTTTTCTGTCAACTTGTTGGCTTTTGGTAGAGGATGATGTGGCAGCACTTGCTTGTCAACGTCCATGTTGGGGCTGGCTCTAGAAGAGTCGGTCCCTCTGGTTGATCGACGAGATGCCGACTTGCTGAGCCCGATCTTTCTGCAGAACTTGTTCATCCTGCAAGACAAAAAATACTAGGCAGACAACCAAACTTGTGGAATAGGTTAGGAAAATAAAATGATTAGCGGTCGGCCGTTCTAAAGTTAGTCATCTGAAGGATTAACAAGGTGGTTTAATGTTTGCAACAATCTTAACAACACTTCCACTCTCTTGATTATCCTCACAAATTATCTTTCCCACACCCAAATTTTTCCTAACTCTTATATTTTCTAGAACTTATTCTATTACTAGGATTTAGCTAGAAACTAATCATGACTTCGAAATTTCTTCACAAAGCAGCGTGGTGTTGTGTGGTGATTTGCATCAAAGGGGGTGAAGCCTATTTATAACCTGATGAACCTTAGGGCAGCTAGCCTGGTGGTGGGGCCGACCGGCTGTTGGGGATACTACCTTGGCGTATCCCAGGGACCTTATGGGCCTACCGGCTAGGAGACGGCCCAGCCACGAGGCCTCGCGGCACGCGACCAGCCCGCCGTGCTCGCCAAGGACTCCGGAGAAGCCTTGCTCGCCAAGGAAGGTTCTAATAGATAGACTCGGATCCCTTCTCATAAGGGGCCGATCGTAATCTGTTAGAATATGGAAATTGTAACCCTGCTCCCCGGCTAGATAAGGCGAGCAGGGACCCCCCCCCCACAAAACGATCTCTTAGACCTCTCTCAGATCAACTACAGATCTTGTTACCTAATACGCAAGATCAATCCAGCCACCAAAACACAGGACGTAGGGTATTACGATGATTTGCCGGCCCGAATCTGTCTAAATCGCCGTGTCTACGCTCTCTATGTTACACTTGATCACCGTCGCCACACCTCCGCCTACAATCTACTACCGTAGGGTATCCCCTAGGTAGACTGCAACGCATATTTCGTCGACAGTTGGCGCGCCAGGTAGGGGGTGTGTGCATCCACATCATGGCTCATCAAGCGGTTACGTTCCCGGATTCGATGGTCCTGCCGACGGCCGACACCATGCTTCAGATCGGATCCATCTCCTGGACCGTCGGATCTACCCCTCAGCGGACAGACACACCATTTCTCGCGCGTCGTCCCACCACATCGACGCGTCGCAAGTGGAAGAAGATCAGCATTGATGACCTAGTCGGCGCCATCGACCGCTCCAATGCCAGCATCACCGAGTGCATCGACCTCGTACAGGCGGTACGACGTCGGCTCCCCGGCCACCACGGTCGCCGACCACGCAGCCGCCGAACCGCAAAGGCGACGACCGCAGCAACCGAAGGTGTCCACATCCCTCCGACTATGCCCTACGGGCTCAGCAACCAGGCGGCGCTTTTTCAACGCCAGATACCCTGACCAGTCTTCGACCAGATCCCTACGACACCCATCGTGAACACCGTCATCATCTCCCCGATCCCAGTAACTCCGACCAGCCAGCGTCCCCCGGGGGCACGGTTTCAGTCACTACCACGAGGTCCGAAACACCCGATCCCTCTGGATTGACCAGCGAAATCCTAGAGTTCCCCCCGGGCTTCGGTGGGATGGTCTTCCACGTCTCCGCCGGCAGCGCTCCTCGCGACAACGAGACGGAGGCTGCTCGTGTCTCCAGGGAGTAGCACAATATCGAACGCGCACGACGCCGCGAGCAGGAGCGCGTCGAGCAAGAAAAGCAGGAGGACGAACGCCGCGAGCATGAATGACTCACGCGTGAACAACGCGAGCAGGACCAAAGAAACGGTGGTCACATGCCAGGACGTAATCTCCAACACGAGTTCGACCAGATAGGCGACATTACGGTATACCCCACCCCAAACGCCAATCTGGCCGCTGCAACCTGCGAGTTGTCCAAACTCCCGACCACACCGGAGATCGAGAAGATAGAAGCCCACCTGAAGGCAGCGGTGGTCTAGGTGAACAAGGCGGCTCGCCAAAATGAATTCTCTGACCAATCCTACAGCAGAAACAACTCCAGATGCCCCCTACGGGATTACATGCGAAGATCCCCACTGCGGGATGACGAGGAGCGCGGCAACCCGCGCCACGAACGATCACCAGAGCTGGAACGACGAAGCCCCCCAAGGGAGTACCGACGCAGATCTCCGCGTTACAACAATAATCAACGATGAGACAGGGCGCCACCACCTATCGGGAATCTGCGACCCCTTTCTCCTCGCCTACGCGCCATCTGGTGGCTCCTGAATTTCAGAGTGACATCGGTGGACAAGTACGACGGCAAGGCAAAACCAGAGCAATGAGTGTTCACCTACGAGATCGCCATAGACGCCGCGAGATGAAACCAAGATGTCGTGGCCAACTACCTCCCGGTGATGCTGTTGACTTCAACCAGCAGTTGGCTCCAGAAGATCCCCGAGGGCACCATCGATAGCTGGGAGCAGCTGAAGGAAATTTTCATCAAGACGTACAAAGCCACATGCATCCAGCCAGGGACACGCTATGACCTGGAAAGCATACGCCAGAGGGGCGGTGAAAGTCTATGAGAATACATCCGGCGTTTCTCTGACAAACGCCTAAACGTCACCGACATCTCCGACCCGGAAGCCATCGCCATTTTTTCCAATGGCTTGCGGACCGACGACCTCAGAAACAAGCTAGCACGAAAGAACGTGAAAACCATAGAAGCGCTCATGACGATCGTGAACCCTTACGGCAACCAAGACGACGCCACACGAAGCAGGGAGAGTAGGCGACGCTACTCCCGCTCTCCGGAGCGCGGAAGGGACAGAGACCGCCGGGCAGACTACCGTGGCGACAGAAGGACTGATGATCACCAGGATTACCGCCCCAGCAACCCCGATCGTTACCAGCAGAAGTACGACAACATGCGAGACAATCGTTACGTTGCCAACACAAACGCTCGGCCTAGAAAGAATTACGACGACAGCTACGATAAGATCCTCGACGGCCCATGCCCCATACACAAGAACTCCAAGCACTCCATGCGCAACTACGATCTCCTCGAGGCGGCAGTAAAGGGAAGAAACAACAAGACAGCAAAGAAGGACGACCCCGACAAAGGAAGAGACCAAGAACCACCAGCAGCAGAGTTTCGCCCACCATCAACGACGTACTCCATCTTTGGAGGGGCTTTCCTCGTCGAAGGAGAAAGGAGACGTCGTCAGGTATGCAAAGATATCTACTCGGTAACAACAACAGGCGAGGGCGCAAACAATACTCGCCAATTAGACTGGTCGGAATAACCTATCAGCTTCTCCGGAGAAGATGAGTGGACGGACTACAGATACCCTGGTCGCTTCCCCCTCATCGTCGACCCAACCATCGCCACATGCCGCTTCAGGAAGGTACTAGTCGACGCTGGCAGCGCCCTCAACATCATATTTGTCGATGCCTTCCGCCAGCTCGAGTACTCCAAGAAGGACCTCATGCCCGCAAACTTCTCGTTTTGGGGCATCATCCCGAATAAGGCATCAACACCAGTAGGACGGATACCCCTCCCGGTACAATTTGGCATTCAAGACCACTTAAGGGTGGAGTACATCTCCTTCATCGTCGCCGACTTCGAGACAGACTACCACGCGATACTTGGTCGGCCAGCACTAGCCAAGCTTATGGCGGTTCCCCATTACACCTACATGGTACTCAAGGTCCCGACTCAGGAAGGCATCCTTAGCCTTCATACCAACCTCAAGATCGCTTACGAGTGTGAACAACAGACGACAAACGCCGTCGAGAAGCCCTATGTTCCTGACACGTACGACCCTAAAGACGGAGATAGCTTGGCCATGAAGAAACAGAAGGAAGCAGAACAGGTCGCGACCATCCCCAACCCTGACAATGAGCAAACATAAGAAGCCTCCAGCTCCGAGCAGTGCAAGAAGACACCATAGTATAAGCATTGTTCAACAAAGCTTGTACTATTTATTTCCCAAGCAATGAATAAAAGTACTTCGTTTCTCTTGTCTCACCTAAACTCGCCTCGTGAATAAGACGCTCACGGCGTATGATAACCCGTGCGAAATGCTCACGGCGCACGACGACCTTCGCAAAACGCCCACGGCACAAGGAAACTGCTCCAAACACAACGTATCACCATCAAAAACATGCAGCGACCACAGCGACACGACTGTTAACAATCAACGACCTCTCCAAAACACTCCCACAGTGTTCGACGACCTCGCCAAAACGCAGCAAAGCGTTTCGCCAAACAGCCTGGCCATAACCAGAAAGCCCTCGAAGTTGGTCTGACAACGGGTCATAATGCATAGAAGTAGCTACCCTAAGCGCTATGACCACTTTGACATACCTCCCAAATAATATTCTCCCGTAACAGGGCGATATCATTTGGGTCGGGAGCCACGAAAGTATGAGCCCAGAATCTGTACACGACCACGGTACGGTTGACAAGTCTACAAGAAGCATGGCTTTTTTCGCTCAGCGTCTGCAGGAATGGACTCCACAGGCCCTAAGTCATGCCAAGATCGAACCTCTCGGAAAAAGGACCTGTCTATGGCATCATCCAAAGCGTGCATGAGCTGTTCGCCCTCTGCGCCGCGGATTGCCAGTAGCATTGCCTCCTTGGGAGTCCTTATGTATCCTATGCGTGAAGTGGTGCTAGCCCTACGATCTAGACCATTTGAGACCCAAGGCCGAACGATCCATCGCTACGGCTCACAACATAGTTGGCACGGCAGGACATACAAGTGAAACAAAAGCTCACCACCCCGGATATATTACATCTTTGTAGTTTTTCACTTAGACGTCCGAACATTGGTACACAAGACACTTGTTTTCGCGATTTACACAACAAAATAGAACATGCGAGTACAACCGAGATTTCAAGGCAAGAGAGACCACACACAAAGACAAGACATCCCAGCAGTCACAACTTCATCCTACTGATGCGATAATACACTACATCACAAATGTCCCTAGTCCAAAGGTCAAACTCATGCCGAATCTGACATTCCAAGCTACAGTACATAATGACCCAAGGCATATCATCACCATAGCGGCGACACTCGTTCCAGGAACACTGATGAGGAGTGACGACCACGACTAAATCCGGAACATCCTCTGGCGCGCGGACACCCAGAGACCTCCTGATCCTGTGCATATCATCACGAGAGCGCTCCTGAGGACGACGCGAAAATCGGTCGCAAAAACGACCATTGGGTAGGGCACCCCCACAGATGCAATCAAGGATAGCACGCGCCTCCAGATTCGCTGAATCAACATAAAACGACATCATGGCCCTGAAGTACATCGCAACATCATCCCCAGCAACCACCGCCCTGCCGATAAGATCTTGCCCAATAGGGTCTCGCCCGAACACCATCAACCGCTACAGGCCACGAAAGAACAAAGCCTCACGGTCGCCAACATCAAGAAAGCGCTGCACGAAGGCAGACTCTAGGAAAGGGCGGTGGGGCCGACAATAGTCCTGAATGCGTTGAAGAGACACGAGCCGAATCATCGAAGCATCATCGCAAAAGCGGCAAAAGAGACGACAGATTGGGCGAATCTTCACATACTCACGCACATTATCGCCGTCGCCGATCACACGAAGAAGAATCTGGAAGACCAAGTCCTCCGGTATAGCCAGCAAGGCGGAGGAACACATTGCAAGGCGTGCGCCACCACCCTCCATCTCCACCAACAAAACCCTAGCGTGGACGAACTCTCCTACCAGCAACCCAAACTTTCCACAGGACAGGAGTAAGGATCAATGAACAAGGTCGATCAGAATCCCCTAAAACCACCGACAATATATGACACCGGATCGCTGGCTATTGGAATCCCAAAAGAGCAAAGGCAAAGAAACGTGACCCTTCCCATTCCGTCAAACCGCCGGTGTAGCCTTTATACCAAGTGGCGCGGCGCTTCGACTTCCAGGGTTTTTGGGAAACCGCAACGATCGAATACGGAACTACCACGCCAACCACCTTTTGCGCCGCACAAACGGGCCGATAAAACCAGACCCCAAATCACGGCCCATTTAATCATATTTACCTTTTGTCTCATGTTGTGTGGCTAATCATTTCTTTTCAAACAGTGCTACGCTCCCGAGGATTGGACGCGTGTCCTTGTTATTTTTTACGCAGCTGCAGCAAGGCACCTAGAGTAAAATGGTTGACAAGGATGAGAAGGCCGCCCGCACAAACACACTCGGGGACTCCGTCCATAAGCAAGAATGACTTGAGTGCTGGTCGCATCTCTGACCAGGCTCGGTGATTTCGCCCAAGCTCCACACCGAGCAATGCTCAGGGACTGCGACTAGGGCACCCGAAGAACGGCGCCCGGAAGGACAACACCCCGGGACTGACGCCCGGGGACTGCGAACAAACGATGTTGATACAAGAAACTCTTCAAGGTCTCCAAATCAGGATCGGGGACCAGCGTTTCTTACATCAGGCTTGGGGATTGAAGGTACTTACGGTCGTTTTTTGCATAACTCACTCTTCAATACATACCTACTGCACCATCTCATAAAGTATGGCACCACGTGCATACTTCACCTACTACCACGCTCGTGGACTAAGTGGGTACACTTCACCTTGCGGTGAATGTACTAATTTTCTTCTTGGCAAAGCTCTGCTATTTTTCTATGTTGTTTTTGCAAAGCCTAAGTGGGTACACTTCACCAGGGAAGGACCTTTCAAAAAGTTTTCTTCTTCAGCACGTCACATTCATCCGACAAGCAATCACAACGTTCGGCGAGGCAACCTGTTCGCCCATCAAGCCGCGACGCTCTCGACCACATCAACCTGGTCGGGAGATTTCTCCGAGCAGCACCCCGACCAGCCATGCTGGTCGGGGCTCCACGACGACCGTTTCGCATGATGGCGACCAGCTGAACACCTCCGAGGATGACGCTGCAGGCTTGCCTGAAGAATGCAATGTGCTCGGGGACTTGTTGGGAATACTACCTAGGCGTATCCCCAGGGACCTTATGGGCCTACCGGCTAAGAGACAGCCCAGCCATGAGGCCTTGCAGCACACGACCAGCCCATCGTGCTCGCCAAGGACTCCGGAGAAGCCTTGCTCGCCAAGGAAGGTTCTAGTAGATAGACTCGAATCCCTTGCCATAAGGGGCCGATCGTAATCTATTAGGATATGGAAATTGTAACGCTGCTTCCCGACTATATAAGGCGAGTAGGGACCCCCCTCAAAACGATCTTTTAGACCTCTCTTAGATCAACTACATATCTTGTAACCTAATACGCAAGATCAATCCAACCACCAAAACACAAGACATAGGGTATTACGGTGATTTGCCGGCCCTAACCTGTCTAAATCGCCGTGTCTATGCTCTCTGTGTTACGCTTGATCGCCGTCGCCACATCTCCGCCTATAATCTACTACTGTAGTGTATCCCCTAGGTAGACTGCGACGCGTATTTCGTCGACACTGGCCCCCTCCTGGGCCCACTCATGTGGTGCCTCCTCCTCTTAATCCTTTACTTCTTGATTAAGTAAAATATGTCGTGGTGGTTTCCTGATTCCTTCCCCTGGTGGGTTAGGTAGGTGTGAAAGGAGTGGAGGAGGTTAAATGATGTGATTTGGTGTGATGGGTGTGGTGTTGGAAATATACCCTAGAGGTAATCATAAAGATGATTGTATTTCCTTGTATCCATGGCATGTTATGAGTTCATTGAATATCCTTTAAAGGCAACCTGTATTGATTAGCAATTATATGAATTGTTTGTGAAACTCTTGAACTGTATGGTTATTCTAAAGTTGTCCTTGATCGGAGTTCATGTGAGGACACATATGAATATTAGATCAACACATTATTAGTTGATGACTATGTTTCACAAGTCATAGACATAGAGATGTCAAACTAATAATGTGGGCACATGTATGACATGGGCATGGACTGACCCGACGTGAGATTGTCTCTATACACATCATGTACGTTATGTCCTTAGAACTAAGATTGTCATATGTACTCAAGATGTAAAATGACCTAGTCAGGGATGAAAGGTCCTAGATGGCTAGAGGGTGGGGTGAATAGCCTAATAAAAATTCTACAAACCACTAGAGCAAAGGTTAGATAACACTTAAGAGAAGCTTTTTGCTCTAGCTCTACTATGGGTACAAAACCACCTATCCAAGCAATTCTAGTTGATTAAGTGCCTATCAATCAATAGCAAGAACCTAAGGCACTTAACTTGAGCTAGCAAGAACAACTAACAAGCTAAGCTAACTAGAAAGCTACAAACTACACAAGCTAAAAAAGCAAGGTAAGAAAGAATGTAAATATAAGGATAGGGGTGATTGTTATACCGATGCCTTGTGAAGATTATATACCAATGAGAATACCCAATCACAATAAGAACACCAAGAGTAGCCGGGAGACAATGGTCGACACAATGATTTTCTCCCGAGGTTCACTTGGTTGCCACCAAGCTAGTCCCCGTTGTGTCGACTACTCAAATAGTGATTTGGTGGCTCATAGGCAATGACAAGCCTAGCTCACAACTTGAGCGCCACAAGAATCCACCCAAGTGAGAGTAACTCAATGACACGAGCAATTTACTAGAGTTACCCTTTGGCGCTCCGCCGAGGTGGGTACAAGGCCTCTCACCATCACCGGGATCAACCACGAACAATCACCAACTCGTGTTGAATCCTCCTTCTTGCTCCAAGCCGTCTAGGTGTTGGCAAACACCAAGAATAACAAGAAAACCGTAGCAAGAATGATCACCAAGTGTTTCTAGATGCAAATCACTAAGCAATGCACTTGGATGCACTCTATCTCTTTTGGATTGAGCAAAGGATCAAAGAGATGAGTGGGAGGGAAGGTGCTCAGCTCTAGAGGGTCTCAAGGTGTTCAAATGTGCAAGAGAGAGAGCCCCAAGCCGGCCAACAAATATTTATAGACCTCCCTCAAAGCCAATAGCCGTTGGGCTGATAAGTTAGCGACAAACGCTCTTTGAAGTTGCGATGGACGTTCCGTCGCAGCGTCTGACGCCCTGTCAGAGTTAGTCGTTGGGCTGACACGAGTGTGATGGATGCTCTGTTGCAACATTCGACGCTCGGCCCCTCAGCGTCCAATGTCTGTCTTCACGCTTCTCTCTTGCAGAGCTCTCTGGAAGCCCGACGGACGCGGCACCTACGTCCGACGGACAATGTCCATCGCGAGTTGAAGAAAACCTAGAACCCTTGGTGAAGCCGACGGACACTACGTCATGCTGACGCCATCGTCTGGCGCATCGGACCACGTCCAACGCCTTTAGCTTCAGCGTCCGTCGCCACTGTTTGTCAAAAAACAATTTCTTTCTCTTGCAATCTTGCTCCATTGTGCCAAACACTTATGGTACTTCCTTAGAGTAGATGTTTAACATATATTTTATGACTTTTAAGCAAGGCTATGTTACTAGGTTAATTAATGCACATGCATGAATGACAACACCTAATAGCACTTGATAACCGTAATCACAACGTCTTTCCCTTCTTGATAGTACGACTATCTATCCTAAATGTGATCACACTCTCTATAGTGTCTTGATCACTAAACGAAAAATGGCCCTATGATATACCTCTGCCTTGAGCCATTTTTGTTTTTCTCTTTCTTATTTTCCTTAGTCCATGAAGCACTTGATCAAAAACACCCTTGTCACCCTTCTAGCTCCATGTGCTAAGATGGATCACCCTAGCTAGATCATGCACTTAACACTAGGGTTAGTCCATAGGTTTCATCAATTAACCAAAACCAAACTTGGGCTTTCAATCTCCCCCTTTTTGGTAATTGATGAAAACCTTTCACAAAGGAATATATATAATGAAAATTTCAACTTTGGTAGTATTAGGTCCCCTACATATGTGATATATGAGTTTGGTTCATTTTGATCACATATGTATGAAAAAGATTTGTGGGAGAGTGAATGCTACCAAATGATGCTAAGGTATAGAGGATGGACCTTTGAAGCGTGATACCAATCGGAGTGCAATGTGAAACCATCCTTAGCACCATGAATGCCTAGAAACTGCTTGAAAGGGCTTTTTGAGAGAACTAGATACCACATGAAAACTATAAAAACTTAAGCATGCTAGTTCTTCAATCATCAAGACAATTATGTTTCTAGCATTCACCACACAACCATGTCATGAATATAAGTACATATGCAAGCAAGCACTTATGAATGCACAAGGATATGCAATAATTTTATTCATAGGCTTGCTCCCCCTACTTGTGTGCTTTCATTTTTCAAGATTTTCAAAATTATCTTTCTTTGTGAACTACTTACTTACTTCTCCCCCTTTGTCATCTATTATCATAAAAGATGTGCTCAAATTATTGATTATTGGAGATAAGTTTAGTTGTGGTTCAATCTAGATTACTTGCCCCAAGCTATTTAACTCGGTTTAAACCATGGACAAGTTTGTTCACACATCCTAGAATGGTCATCTTGCCCATGTTGAGCTAAAATTTGAAGTTCATATTCTAGATCAAACACTAGGATTGCAAGCCCATAAATATGTCATATGCTGCCACTAGATCATAGAGACATAAAAGCAATAGTGGTACCATATAAGCATCAAAACATTTGATTTTCATGAATGAGCCTAATGAATTGATGTCTAGATGCACTAACAAGTCCTAATAAGGATGAATGCCATGTCAAACAACTTGTACCTTGCATAGCTCGAAGGAGGCGCATGTCATATATGGGGTGCATCAACACATATTTGAGAAGTCAAGAATGTTCAATTCATTCCTTAGCTTGCAAAATCTCTTCTCATCTAATGGCTTGGTGAATATATCGGCAAGTTGATCATCGGTGCCAACACTTGTGATTTTGATATAACCCTTTAGTTGATGGTCCCTTATGAAGTGGTGCCTCACATCAATGTGCTTGGTTCTTGAATGTTGAACCGGATTGTTGGTTAGCTTCACCGCACTTTCATTGTCACATAGCAATGGCACTTGCTTGAAGTTGATTCCATAGTCATTCAAAGTTGCTTTCATCCAAAGCAATTGAGCACAACAACTACCCGCACTTATGTATTCGGCTTCGGCGGTAGAGAGTGCAACAAAATTTTGCTTCTTTGATGACCAATATACAAGTGACATGCCTAGCATTTGACATGTGCCTGATGTGCTTTTTCTATCAATCTTGCATCCCACATAGTCGGAGTCCGAATATCCAAGTAACTCAAAGTTTGACCCCTTGGGATACCACAATCCAACATCTTGTGTATGCTTCAAGTACCTCAAAATTCTCTTTGTAGCCTTCAAGTGACTTTCTCTTGGAGAGGCTTCGAATCTTGCACACATGCATAAACTAAACATCACATCCGGCCTAGAAGCGGTCACATAGAGTAAGCTTCCAATCATAGACCGATACAACTTTTGATCCACCATGTTGCCACTAGAATCACTATCCAAGTGTCCATTAGTGCCCATTGGAGTGCTAATGCCTTTCGACTTTTCTAAGCCAAACTTCTTCATCATATCCTTGATGTACTTGCCTTGATTCACAAAGGTGCCATTCTTCAATTGCTTGATTTGAAGACCAAGGAAGTAGCTAAGTTCACCAATCATTGACATTTCAAACTCGTTTACCATCATCTTGCCAAATTCTTCACAAAATTCTTGATTGGTTGAACTGAATATGATGTCATCCACATAGATTTGGAGCACAAATAGATCCTTGCCAAGCTTTTTGGTGAAGAGAGTAGTATCAACCTTCCCCATGATGGACCCTTTAGATAGAAGGAAATCCCTCAATCTTTCATACCATGCTCTAGCTGCTTGCTTCAAGCCATATAAATACTTCCTCAACTTGTACACATGGTTGGGCTTCTTGTCATTTTCAAATCCGGGAGGTTGCTCAACATATACTAGCTCATTGATATAGCCATTCAAGAAGGCACTCTTCACATCCATTTGGTATAGCTTGATGTTGTGTGCACATGCATAAGCCAATAGAATCCTAATTGCCTTTAATCTTGCAACAGGTGCATAGATTTCTCAAAAGTCAAGACCCTCAACTTGAATGTATCCTTGAGCTACCAATCTTGCTTTGTTTCTCACAACTATACCATCTTGGTCTTGTTTGTTTCTAAATACCCATCTTGTGCCAATCACATTGTAGTTCTTGGGTCTTTCAACTAGTTCCCAAACTTGGTCTCTAGTGAAATTGTTGAGTTCTTCATGCATAGAATTTACCCAATCAGCATCTTGTAGGGCTTCTTCAATCTTTGTTGGCTCTATTGATGATACAAAGGAGTAGTGTTCACAAAAGGATGCCAATCTTGATCTTGTTTGAACACCACTTGTAATGTCACCAACAATTTGATCAATGGGGTGATCTCTTGCAATGTTGGTTGGTTGGAGGATAGGAACTTGATTGCTTGAGCTTGGTTGAGATGAACTAGCAACTTGTTGATCTTGTACTTGAGAGTCACTAGTTTGCTTGAGAGGTGAGTTGAGCACTTGATCTTTGTCATCTTCAATGTCAATCACTTGCCTTGGCCGAATATCACCAATATCCATGCTCTTCATAGAATTAGCCAATTTGGATCCACTCACATCTTCAAGATTCTCATTCTCAACTTGAGACACATTGTTTTCATCAAATTCAACATCATGAACCTCTTCTCAAGTATACCACTAGCCGAATTCAACACTCTATAGGCTTTGCTTGTGGTTGAGTAACCAAGTAAGAACCCTTCATCACATTTCTTGTCAAACTTCCCAAGTCTTGTGCCTTTCTTCAAGATGTACCATTTGCAACCAAACACTCTAAAGTATGCAATGTTGGGCTTTCTTCCATTCAATAGCTCATATGGTGTCTTCTCCATCATTGGGTGACAATACAATCGGTTACTAGAGTAGCAAGCGGTGTTGATAGCTTCGGCCCAAAAGGAGTGACTCACATTGTACTCACTAAGCATAGACCTTGCCATATCAATCAATGTTCTATTCTTCCTCTCAACAAGGCCATTTGATTGTGGAGTGTACTTGACCGAGAATTGATGCTTGATTCCCAATTCATCACATAGCTCTTCAACTCTTGTATTCTTGAATTCACTTCCATTATCACTTCTCACTTTCTTGATGGTAGTTTCAAACTCATTGTGACATCTCTTGACAAAAGTCTTGAATGTGGCAAATGTTTCACTCTTGTCATTGAGAAAGAATACCCAAGTATATCTTGTAAGATCATCCACTATGACAAATCCATAATTGTTCCCTCCAATACTAGTGTAGGTTGTTGGACCAAACAAATTCATGTGCAACAACTCAAATGCTCTACTAGTGCTCATCATGCTCTTCTTTGGATGGGTGTTACCAACTTGTTTGCCGGCTTGAAAAGAGCTACGAAGTTTGTCCTTCTCAAAAACAACATCTTTCAAGCCTCTTACTAAGTCCTGTTTGATCAATCTATTCAATTGCTTCATCCCAACATGACCAAGCCTTCTATGCCATAACCAACCCATACTTGATTTAGTGAGCAAGCAAGTTGACAATTGAGACTCACTAGCATTGAAATCAACTAGGTAGAGGTTCTCATATCTAAAGTATTTGAAGATCAAGTTTGAACCATCTACACTAATGATCTCTACATCATCCACTCCAAATATGCATTTGAATCCAAGATCACACAATTGAGCTACTGATAGCAAATTGAAGTTCAAGCTCTCCACTAGCAAGACATTTGATATGCTCAAGTCATTTGATATTGCAATCTTACCAAGTCCCTTAACCTTGCCTTTGCCGTTATCACCAAATGTAATACTATCAATGCCATCATTTGTGTTGGAGTTGATTGATTTGGACATTCTAGAATCTTCGGTCATGTGTTGAGTGCACCCACTATCAAGCACCCAATGCCTTCCTCCGGCTTTGTAATTTACCTACAAAACAAATTAGTTCTTCTTAGGTACCCATACTTGTTTGGGTCCTCCAAAGTTAGTGACCAAAGATTTTGGCACCCAAATTGCCTTCTTCTTTGGGCCAACAATGGGTGTTCCAACATACTTAGCCATGATACCTTTAGCACTTTCGATAAGCATATATCATGAATAAAAATGCATAGATGTAGATTTAGCAAACTTGGTTTGGCTCATGTTAAGTTTTCAACATGCCCTACTTGCTTGCATTTGTTGCAAAATCGACCATTGCTTATCACAAAGCTAGGCTTTGGAGTTACAAAGACCGACTTGTCCTTCTTGGGAGTATAGCCAATCCCTCTTTGTAGTGGGAAAATCTTTGGCTACCCGAGCACTTTAGCAAGCGGGCATCTTGAAAGGTCCTAGATGGCTAGAGGGGGGGGGGGGTGAATAGCCTATACAAATTTCTACAAATAACACTTAACCAAAAGGTTATTAAACTAGATGGTGACAAAGCAATGTTGCACTAGCTCTAGAAGGGGTAAAGCCATCCACCTATTCACAAGTCTAGTAAGCAAATAATGTAAACCACACACAAGCTAACACCCTAGCAAGAAGATAGAACAAGATAAACTGGAAAGGCTGCAGGAAATACCTAACCGGTACTACCGGTTCCTGACCGGTACTACCGGTACCTGTCTGGTACTACCGGTACCTCACGGGATTCACGAATAAAGCAAGGGATTCAACTTGGATTTCAGATCTGAGATTTTCCCCACACTCCTTGAGGTTGAGGGTGATGATGTTGAACTTTGCTTGGGTTGCTTCCTCACCAATTTGTAGATCGGGCGTTCCCAACCTATGAACTTTGAGGGGAGAGGAAGAACACGAAGAACACAATAGCAAAGGATAGTCGAAGCTATCTCCACAACAACAAGCACACGAGACTCACGATTTATACCGAGATTCAACAACTCTACACTAGAGTTCCTACTCCTCGTTGTTGAGGTGACCGCGAAGGTCGGAGTCTCTTTCACCTCCTTGCCTCTTCCTTGAGGCCCACACAAAGAGTGTCCAAGGTTTTCACTAAGATCGAATGGGGATTACAAACACTTTGTGTGCCCTTACAAAGAATCAACACAAGAAACAACAAGGGCAACACAAAGAACGCCTAGCCAGCTAGGGTTTCAAGAACCCAAGAGTAACAAATGCAAATCCAAACCGGCTTGATGAGGAACCAAGTGCTCAAGTCTTGAATCGATGTTCCTCACTCTCTAATCTCACTTCTCTAGCTCAAGAGTTGCAATGGATTGAAGCCTAGAGCCTAGAGGGAGAGAGAGGGGGAGTGCCTTGTGCTTGGGAGCCTTTTTCTCAGAGTTGGGGCGAGTTAGAATGAGTGGCTGACGGCCAAAAGAGAAGGGGCGTGCTCTTTATACTCGCTACTCTAGAGCACTACCGGTACTACCGGTGGCTCACCGGTCTACCGGTCCAACCAAATATGACCGTTGGAGAGTTAGCCTACTGGTACTACCGGTAGTTCAAAACGGGTGATGCCTTCGCATGCGAGAAAGTCCCACCGGCAGCTGATCGGTACCACCGGTCCTCCACCGGTAGTACCAGTGGGAGACCAGTACTATCGGTGGCTCCGCAGATAGCCACTGAGAAGCTCTTCTAAGTGCCAGTTTGTACAAAGTGTCTCTCAAACGCATAAGTTAAAGACATGAGCAATTTTATCCCCATCTAACTAGATTAAAATGCATCCCACTTGATAGTGCGGCATTTCCTATGACTCAAGTAAAGATAAAAACTATTTAACCATTGAGTCGAGCCGCTATCCATCAAATGAAGCTTTGGAGTGCTATAAACACCGAATATCATCATTGTATCTTCCAATGAACTAACACCTTGCAAATTCAATTTTGTCTACACACTTAGGCAAAAGGTTAGTCCAATAGGTTTCATCAATTAACCAAAACCAAACAAGGGCTTTCAATCTCTCCCTTTTTGGTAATTGATGACAACCATTCACAAAGATATTTTTAGAATAAAGGATTTGAATTTGAGTTGCTTGTCCAAGGATTTTGAATCATGATAGAAATGGAAAATCACCACAAATTCGATTTTGGTAGTATTTGCTGCCCTTACATATGTTTGGTACAAAGCATGGCACATATGTATGAATAAGAAGTCTGGGATAGTGAATAACTACCAAATGATGCTAAGGTATAAAGAATGGACCTTTGAAGCATGATACCAATCGGAGTGCACCAATATACCATCCTTAGCACCATGAATGCCTAGAAGATCACTTGAAAACAACTTGAGAGAACTAGATACTACTTGAAAATATAAAATCCTAAGCATGCTAGTTCTTCAAGCACCATATCATTTAAGTTTCTAGCATTCACCACACAAGCATGTCATTAATATTAATACATATGCAAGCAAGCACTTATGAATGCACATAGAAATGCAACAACCAAGTTCATAGGCTTGCTCCCCTACTTGTGTGCTTTTATTTTCAAAATTTTCATCTTTGTGTCTACTTACTTCTCCCCCTTTGTCATCTATTATCATAAATATGTGCTCAAATTATTGATTATTGGAGAGAAGCTTAGTTGTGGTTCAATCTAGATTACTTGCCCCAAGGTATTTAACTCGGTTTAAACCATGGACAAGCTTGTTCACACATCCTAGAATGGTTATCTTTCCCATGATAAACATTTGAAGTTCATACTCTAGATCAAACACTAGGATTGCAAGCCCACAAACATGTCATATGTTACCACTAGATCATAGAGGCAATAGTGGTACCATATAAGCATCAAATTCATTTGTTTTTCATGAATGAGCCTAATGACTTGATGTCTAGATGCACTAACAAGTCCTAATAATGGATGAATGACATGTCAACCAACTTGTACCTTGCTTCGGTCGAAGGAGATACATGTCATATATATGGGGGTGCATCAACACATGTTTGAGTAATCAAGAATATTCAATTCATTTCTTAGCTTGCAAAATCTCTTCTCATCAAGTGGCTTGGTGAATATGTCGACAAGTTGATCATCAGTGCCAACACTTGTGATTTTGATATCACCCTTGAGTTGATGATCCCTTATGAAGTGGTGCCTTACATCAATGTGCTTGGTTCTTGAATGTTGAACCGGATTGTTGGTTAGCTTCATCACACTTTCATTGTCACATAGCAATGGCACTTGCTTGAATTTGATTCCAAAGTCATCCAAAGCAATTGAGCACAACAACTACCCGCACTTATGTATTCGGCTTCGGCGGTAGAGAGTGCAACACTATTTGGCTTCTTTGATGACCAAGATACAAGTGACATGCCTAGCAATTGACATGTTCCCAATGTGCTCTTTCTATCAATCTTACATCCCGCATAGTCGGAGTCCGAATATCCAAGTAACTCAAAGTTTGACCCCTTGGGATACCACAATCCAACATCTTGTGTATGCTTCAAGTACCTCAATATTCTCTTTGTAGCCTCCAAGTGACTTTATCTTGGAGAGGCTTGAAATCTCTACTAGGGGTGCAAAGCCACCTATCCAAGCAATTATAGTTGATTAAGTGCCTATCAATCAATAGCAAGAACCTAAGGCACTTAACTTGAGCTAGAAAGAACAACTAACAAACTAAGCTAACTAAGCAAGGTAAGAAAGAATGTAAATACAAGGATAGGGGTGATTGTTATACCGATGCCTTGTGAAGATGATATACCAATGAGAATACCCAATCACAATAAGAACACCAAGAGTAGCCGGGAGACAATGGTTGACACAATGATTTTCTCCCGAGGTTCACTTGGTTGCCACCAAGCTAGTCCCCATTGTGTCGACTACTCAAATAGTGATTCGGTAGCTAATAGGCAATGACAAGCCTAGCTCACAACTGAGCGCCACAAGAATCCACCCAAGTGAGAGTAACTCAATGACACGAGCAATTTACTAGAGTTACCCTTACAAGGCCTCTCAAAATCATCGAGATCAACCACGAACAATCACAAACTCGTGTTGAATCCTCCTTCTTGCTCAAATCCGTCTAGGTGTTGGCAAACACCAATAATAACAAGAAAACCATAGCAAGAACGATCACCAAGTGCTTCTAGATGCAAATCACTAAGCAATGCACTTGGATGCACTCTATCTCTTTTGGATTGAGCAAAGGATCAAAGAGATGAGTTGGAGGGAAGGTGCTAAGCTCTAGAGGGTCTCAAGGTGTTCAAATGTGCAAGCGAGAGCGCCCCAAGCCGGCCAACAAATATTTATAGACCTCCCTCAAAGCCAATAGCCGTTGGGCTGATAAGTTGGCGACAGACGCTCTTTGAAGTTGCGACGGACGTTCCGTCGCAGCGTCCGACGCCCTATCAGAGTTAGCCGTTGGGCTGACACGAGTGTGACGAACGCTCTGTCGCAACGTCCGACGCTCGGCCCCTCAGCGTCCGACGCCTGTATTCACGTTGCTCGCTTGTAGAGCTCTCTGGAAGCCGGACGGACACTCCACCTGCATCCGACGGACAGCGTCCGTCGCGAGTTGAAGAAAACATGGAACCCTTGGTGAAGCCGACGGACACTACATCATGCTAACGCCATCGTCCGGCTCCAGCGTCCGGCGTGTCGGACAACGTCCGACGCCTTCAGCTTCAGCGTCCGTCGCCATTGTTTGTCCAAAAACAATTTCTTTCTCTTGCAACCTTGCTCCATTGTGCCAAACACTTATGGTACTTCCTTAGAGAAGATGTTTAGCATATATTTTATGACTTTTAAGCAAGGCTATGTTACTAGGTGAATTAATGCACATGCATGAATGACAGCACCTAATAGCACTTGATAACCATAATCACAACGTCTTTCCCTTCTTGATAGTACGACTATCTATCCTAAATGTGATCACACTCTCTATAGTGTCTTGATCACTAAACCAAAAATGGCCCTATGATATACCTCTGCCTTGAGCCATTTTTGTTTTTCTCTTTCTTATTTTCCTTAGTCCATGAAGCACTTGATCAAAAACACCCTTGTCATCCTTCTAGCTCCATGTACTAAGATGGATCACCCTAGCTAGATCATGCACTTAGCACTAGGGTTAGTCCATAGGTTTCATCAATTAACCAAAACCAAACTTGGGCTTTCAAGGGACTACCAAATACTACTCCGTGACTGGGTAGTTATAAAGGTGGCTTTCGGGTTTGTTGGGAATCAAAATGGAATTTGCCACTCCGCACATGAGAGAGACATCACTGGATCACTCAAATGATTGGATCAACAAATGCATGGTCGCGCTTGGGTTGAGTGTTAACCTATGAGTTGAACCAAACACCGCAAGGCAAGAGAATAACATGTATGTAATTTTATAGTAGTTCGTTTGATATGATCTTTGCATATGCATAGGAGCTGGCATGCCTTGCTAGAGGCCGCTATCAACTATTGGTCGAGTAGGAGTACTCGGGCCATGTCTATGTGTGTGTGAGCCCATAGAGTCGTACACTTAAGGGGGTAGAAGCCTAATTCGAGTTGGACCCGAATTAGACTAGGTTTATGGTTACTAATGGGCCTCCAACGCGGGAGCTCGTTAGGATGCCTATATAAGCAAGGGGTGCTTGCAGGGTGTTGGTATTTCTTAACGCACACAAATAAATCCGCAAGCATATGGATACCACTGTAGCTTTCACCCGGGAGTATTCCAAGGGTATTGATTTCCACGGGGAACGAGAAGTGTACTTGTAAAGAACGAAGGTTATCCAAGGGTAGATAAGATATATTATTATTTTCTTAGTGGGTAAGATATATTAAGAACATCTAATGAAAGAATGATAACTAGGTAGATAATGATAACTAGGTAAATAATGGTAAAGAATGATAACTTGGTAAAGAGAGATTTTAGAGTTTTCTACGGGGTTCTATCTAATCAAAGCCCACGATACTCTACCTACTTTGGAGCAACAGTACCTTCCTGATTCTCGACAAAGACTAAGAAAAAGGTAGTCAAGGGGAGGCTGCCAAAAAGCTTTATGAAACATCAACCCGAATGTGGTGGACTACAAAGGCCTTACAGAGCTGTCACGTCTAGGGCTACCACAACTATCCGTGGGATGGGGCGCAAACTTAGGTAAACTCTAGTCTAGACACCACGTCTACACTATTGCCTACTATGCTAGTCTGATATCAAAACCAAAGCACTCAATACGAGCGGAGATCCCGTAAATAGAATAAAGTAAGAACTAAAATAAGATACTTAGAAATAATAAATGAAGAACCTGGAGATTGCTCAGAACCAGATGCTGCAAAGGTACAATGTTGAGGAAGATCCGACAGATCTGACTCCTCCTGGCTCTCTCCTCCTCTCTCTCACCTCTAATTACAACTAGAGGAGCTAGAACTAGAAGAACTAGATCTAGACAACTAGAGGGACCTCTCTCCTTCTCTACTTATAATTGAAACCCAAGCTTTTGCTATGGAGAAGAATAATGAGATGAGATGCTCTCGAGAGGGGGGGGGGCTCTGCCCCTCTATTTATAGGCTGGTAGGGTGCACGATAGCCGTTGGATCAAACCGACTTTACGTAGGGCCGAGATGACTCCTTAGAGGCGGTGGAGGAAGCTTCCAGAAGCGGGTCTAGATTGTTCCCAAGTTGAATTCCATTGCGGTGTTGATATCTTTCTCATCGAGGCTCTAAATATAGCAAGTGCTAGGTCCGTTTCGATCGACTCGACGAGCTCTTCGCAATGATGTACTCCAATTCCTTATTAATGGAACTTTTATATAGTAAAACTTGAATGTCCTGCAAAATAAGTGAGAACACCAAAACTTGTGGAACTCGTTAGAATTAAACCCTACAACTATGCTTTATAATTTATTTCTTATCATTTCATGCAATAGTTGATGGCTATATTTAGGTGTTAAGCGCCGTCAACATAGGGCGAGTAGATCCCACGCCTTTTGGCAGCCACCATTTCCCTCCCCACACTCACACCTATTGCTCCTCGTGGACCTAGCAATCCGGAGGCGCAATGCTTCCTCCCTATACGTGTGGGATACCTCGGAGCGGCTGCATCTAGAGCACAAGGATGAACCGCACGAAGGGGGATGGAGAAATGAACGACCTCACAATTGCACAACACTGCTGCGACACGCACGACTACATCGAGTTTCTTCTGCTGCACCTACGCGTCTAGTGGTAATCCCGTGATCTATAACTAGGAGTAGTTCTTGGTTTATGGGGTCGAAAATTTTTGTTTTTCGGCTAGCGTAGCTTCCCCAATCCCTTCAGTGGTATGAGAGTCGTAGATGCCTCGGTATACATTCGGGTATGTGTATATGAAGATATGCAAGATTGTAGATGAGTCTCTGATCGTAGTTCGTGATCTTGCTGTATTGGTATTGCAACGATCTACTCATACTGGTCGGAAGTCCGCCATCCGAGTTAAGTGATACATGTAAATCCAATTACAGTGAACTGGAGATCAATCAGATTGATCGAATCCAACCTAGGTCAAGTTCTAGGCACATGCGATGCGCGGCAGTAGTGGATTAGATCGACCGCCAGAGGGGAAATTTGCAAGAAAAGTGTTATTCGGTAAAACAACCATAAACTTTTTCATACGACCTCGAATTGAGACGAATTTTATATCAAAATTGATCTACAAATTTTTTCCATATGATGCTAACATCCGAGAGGAAGTTTTAACAACTTTAGGTTTGTGAAAAAAGGCTTGGAAAAATATGTTTTTGACGTTTTAAGTTTAGACGTTGGAATCGGTTAACTCTATTTTGTAGGAATTCATGACTGGTATAGCCCTTATGTGTATGTGATGCTTGTATGCAATTAATTCATGGTTGGCACGTCATGAGTATGACAATATGGATGGAGCCACATATATTGTCCATTCATATGTAATGGCCTGCATGCCAATCTGTGATGATCCTATCTCCGACTCATCACAGAAGGATGGCATACATGGATCATGAAGATGGAGATCATCATAATGAATAGTGTTGACGGTCCTTAGCGTCAACTTTTTAAGCAATTATAAATTAAAAGAATGGATCAATCGAATATAATATCTAGAAATATAGGGCTTTAATTAAAAATTTCCACGAGTTTTGGTGTTTCATTATTTTCCAGAGACTATTTCAGAAAGAGAATAAATGAAAGCAAATCAGAAAAGATATCGAATAAATCCCGCGCAGAAACACCTGCCATTCTACTCAAGGAGGATCCCGCAAACACCGGAGCAAAGCGAAGCCCCAAAGGATGACCTGTGGGACCGGCCGGCTAGGTGTGGGGCTGGGCGCACCCCCTCGGCCCGCTGCCCGCCATCTTCTGGAAGCTTCCTCCACCGCCTATGAGGAGTCATCACAGCCCTACGTGAAGTCGGTTTGATCCAACGGCTGTCGTGCATCCCACCGGACTATAAATAGGACGGCATACCCCCTAGAGGCATCCCATCTGAAGCTCATGTCATTTGGAGATCCATTTAGTTTAAGTCATAGAGATCTAGTCATCCAGAGCCATAAACCCTAGTTCATCTAGAGCACTTCCTAGTTCATAACATAGCCTAGTTAGATTCGAGAGTAGAGGAAGTCAAGATTCGATCTTGGACTCCCGACATTGTCAAGAGATTAGAGTCTGGTACAGTTCTTATTCTCTTCGGGCTACTAAATTGCGGATGCATGGCCGCCTTAAATCGCCTTAAATGCCTCCCATTCTTCGGGCTACTAAAAGGCGGCCAGAAGTTTACATGGACCGATGAAGCAGACCAAGCGTTCGCCGACCTGAAGAGATACCTCACCGAACTCCCTGTCCTGGTCACACCAAAGGAGGCTGGACAATGAGTGCCTGAGTGTCTAGTGTCTCCACACTCCTCACAGGTCATGTGAGAGTCGTAGATGTTCATAACTTCTTTCTTCTCTCCAGCTTTCTCATCGAGTCTCTTCATGAGCAGGTCTAGCTTTGCTGACAGCATGTCTACCTCTTTGAGTTGGTGCATACCTCCACTTTTCTTGCGAGGTTGAGTTCTTTCTTCACTCCAACCTTGGTTGGATGCCATCTTCTCCACAAGAGATGTGGCTCGTGGTATTGTAAGTGATAGGAATGCTCCTCCGGCAGTAGCATCCATGGTCTCACAAGTGCTATTGCTGAGCCCATGATAGAAGGTCTGCATAAGTAACCAATTCTCCATTCCATGATGGGGACATTCTAGGATGTAATCTTGGAAGCGCTCCCATGCTTCTGGAAAGGACTCGTCATGTTGTTGTTGAAAACTTGAAATCTTCCCACGGAGAGCATTGGTCTTCCCCATGGGAAAGAACTTTGCTAGGAAATTGGTGGAACATAGTGCCCACGTAGTATTCTTCTCCTTGGTTGCATAGAACCACTGCTTCGCTCTTCCCAAGAGTGAGAATGGGAAAAGGCGAAGTAGTATTGCGTCTCTAGGGATATCCTTGATAGTGAATGTGCTGCAAATCTCTAGGAAGTGTTGGAGATGAGCACTGGCATCTTCGTGTGCTTTCCCACAGAACTGGCTTGCTTGCACCATGTTGATGAGCGCAGTCTTGAGCTCAAATGACCGATCAATGTTCGCAGCAGGTCCAGTGCGGATGTTGTCCGTGGTGGGGGCTGAGAACTCACGGATTGGCATATCTCCCATGGCTTCGAACTCTGGTGTCAAGTCTCGAACGATGTTTCGATGATCTTCTTGACTGGATGAAGCTTCAAGCTGAGATGATGATGATTCTATTACTTTCCTGAGCTTGGTTTTTGTCCTTCTGAATAATGATTCGGTATTTTCAACAAAATTGTCTGGAAGATCAAATCTATTCATATATTACCCTGCATAAAGATGATAGGAAAAATAGGCAAAGATCAAGGGTAAGGCTGTACGAGTAGAGAATTGATGTTTTCTCAATCACATTAGTGATGCAAGTCATAACTCATTTATTCCTTTTGATAGCTAATCAACCTTCCCCGGCAACGGTGCCAAAAATGCTTGTTGACATCTCTTATGACACTTAAGCTAGGTTGTCATCCCCAGCATGCCAAAGAGGTGTGGTATTGAAATATGCAATTGCTCTAATGAAATATAAATGTGTTTCTACAAGTGCACAGATTATACCGATGTAGCGTTTTAATCAGGAGTATTCCAGGTATCATTATTTATATTTTTACCACTGGGAAGGGATACTAAGGAATAAATGAGGAATGAATAAAGATGATTAATGAGTATCACTGCATGTGTAATGGAGAGTTTTCATCTATCTCACTCAGTACAAGATACGTGTCACATAAGATATATATATAGATAATGAATGAATAGTGACCAAAGATAAATACTAATCAGCATATATGTATAGCCACATAAAATAATGATAAGCACCTCAACAGATATTCTAGCAAGTCATTAGCATGGAATTAGGACGAACTACAAAGATATTTCCTAAGTCATTCTTAACTATACAGTCTAGCATACTATGATTAGTGCAATTACACTTGGCAATCATGGTAAGAAAAGAGATATTCATGTGTAGTGAGTATTACTAAGGAAGATGAAGACAATAACATTCACTTCCCCGTAATAGTACTTCTCTGCCTGCCCTACAAATGGGAGGAGGACTACAAAGGACTCAACAGGACTGTCACTCCCGCGAACTACCTCACGATCTGGAATGTAGGGTACAATCGCAGATAAATACGGTCTAGGCACCATGCCTACACAATATCTATCATTTACCCATAGTACTGGTGGATAAACGCTATAGGATCCTAAACATGGATATGATTCATATCTAACTAAGCCAAGTATATAATCATAATATACTAAGAACAATATAACTAAGAACATAAACGAATAGAGTAAAGTCATAAATAATATAATGAAGTAGAGCAAAGTCATGTTCATAATATTGAAGCACAAATGAATAATAAGGAAGAACTAGAGAGAGAATTACCAAGAATACTCTTGACAGATCCAGAAACCAATCGAAGATTGACTCCTAGTTCTAATTCTATATAGCTATGCTAAACTAGAGATCTAGTTGATGTGGTGGCTCTAGGGCTTAATCAGGGGCTTCTCCTCTTGAGATGGATCATGAATAATGAATTAGGTCAGAGAGGCTCTTCCTCCTCAGGGGCAGGGGGGCTTCCTTATATAGGCTCCTCAAATGAATGTCGGTCGTCGGATCAAACTGACCTTAATGGAGGGCTTAGATGTGATCTCAAAGGTGGTGGAGAGATGGTCCCACGAGCAGAGGCCCATTGGGCTTAACCCTAGGGCGGCCGCCCTAAGGGGTAGGGTGGGCGCCCTGCCCCTGGGCCCGCTCGGCCTCTGGTTCCTTCCCGCGCCTTCTTGACCCTTCTAGAGTATTCTTGATTCTGCGAATGGTGTTTATCTCTATGTAATCATGACATGTGGGCCTTTCCTCCATAATTCCTGATATCCCCCTGTAGAAATAGACATTCACCAAAACTCGTGGAATTCTGTCAGTATAAACTCTATTTCTAGGTATTGGTTTCATATAGATCCTTTTCTTTGTCTATTTGATGGATGGATTTAGTATTTAAGGACCGTCTACAGGGATCACTAGAGATTTCTGGCAGTGTGTCAAGTGGGTTGCGAAGATGGTTCGGTTTTGCAATCCACACTTGCTTCTGTGGAGTGGTTTTGGGTGGCTCTTCAAACACACCATCTCTCACAAGTAGCTTGGTAGTGTCGGTAGGCTTAGGTGGGGAAAACTTGGTAAACTTGAGAGGTGTGGTGGGTTTCTCACTCATGCTCAAACCACTGCACTCACCGATCTTACCAAACATGCTATCATCCTTCCCACCTATAGCAAAGCCTACTCTCATGCTGCCATCCCGCTTGTATTGGCTAAGCAGCATCCCTAACTGCGGCTCTCGGCAAGACACCCAACTCAAGATGGACCAAAGGTATGTGTTTTCTTCCTCGGTACGCATCTTGTCGTGTCTGCACGACAGGATCTCAATCTCCAACGCCTCAAAGCGATCCGACTCTCTGGTGCTATCTGAGCTGACCTTCTCTAACATAATGATCCTAGCATCCTTCTATGCCAGCTCAGATCGCAAGCCTAAGCAAGACTTGCACGCACAAAGTCAGCTAGGCCTAGCCTTCAGCTCACTGACCTCCTCAAGTAGAGTGCCATACTTGTCCTGGAGAGTGACAAGATCAGACATGTGAATGGCACAAGCATCACACTCTACCTCCTCGGTAACCACCACTGACGCCTTAGCAAAATCTGTCTAATGAAGCGCGCTAAGGTACTTCACCTTGAAATCGTTCCTCTCACAAGCAGCACGCTTGAGCAAAGCATCCTGACTCATCAACATATCGTTCAGGGACTCAAGCTCGAGAGAGAGGGATTCGATGGTGGATGATACCTCGGGTGTGTCGGAGTCGTAGTCGGAGTCGTCCTTGCGCTTGTCGACCTTGCCTTCTTCAATCGCCATGGTGCAAAAGCCATCGTGCTTGGCGTCGGTGTAGAAGCATAAGACGTTGAACTTGTCCTCAACCTTTCCCTTCGACTCATCATCACTTGAAGAAGCACCTCCATCGGAGGAGGCATCGATGTCGCTGAGGGAGGCGAGGAAGGCTCGGTTCTTGGCCTTCACCTTGTCAATCACCTTCTTGGAGGATCTTCGGTGGTAGTCCTTGGGCTTGGGCTTGTCCTCGAAGTGGTGCTCGCGCTTGTCCTTGCGCTTGGTGAAGTCGCCCGCAGCTTTCTTGGGGCAGTTTGCGATAAAGTGATCTTCATCACCGCAACGGTAGCACCCCTTGGCTGAGCCACCACGTCGTCGGTTCAAACGGTTGTTGTGAAACTGTGAGAACCTAGTGATGACTAGGGCCAACTCGTCATCTCCAAGAGCCTCCACTTGCTCCTCTGTCACAGAAATCAGAGACAAAGCGAACAAAGAGTGTGAAGGGTCAGAGGAGGAAGAAGACGTACCGCTGGGGCCAGAAACCAGCGCTGATGAGGACATCATAGGCTTAGATATGACCATGCCAACCACTTCTATACCAAAGGTGAAACCATTCTATATGAGGTTTATTATTGTTACATTTGATGAATTGGTGCTGCACCACAAAGTGTGTATATTGTCATTTTCAGAATTGCTTACATGGATCAAAGGAAGAGTTAGATTGCATATGGAAAGCATGGATGATCAATGAAGTTGATTGGGGACCGAATCCAAATGTTCCTAACGTCCTCCACCAGGCCACCACGTCACTTTGGATCCAAGGAAACAAAGAGTCCAAGTCCAACACGTTTTGGAAGTTCAATTCGGACTACAGAAGAGTCCAAACTTGCGACGGTTGCCACGACTTCATACGGACTCCGATTGGGACGTACTAGCACTTTTTGGAAAGCTTATCAAGTCTACTTTCCAATGAGTCCGGACTCATACCTATATAATATCATATGCGTGCGCAATAGACAATTTAATACCGAGATCTTTTCCGCCAACGGTGCTGCGTCACCCTATTTTGGGCCGATGGCCCGTGTATCAAGTTGAGTCCATTAGAGACTCATCCTAGGGTTGTAGGACGACACCAGGACCCTTGTGGTCGTCCTCCCTCCTCCTTATATCCCCCTAGAGCCGCCACAAACAGATTGGGTTTTGTTTAGATGAAAGTTTAGCTGCTGCTACTTCCTTGTAGACGCGTGTCTCGACTAGACCATCCGTTCTACTTGATTCGGAACCCCACCTTCATGTGTATCACATCTGATCCTTCATCTCTTATATGCAATTGAGTGCTTGTTCTACTTGTTCTTGCTTGTTCTTCGATTGCTTGCAGGAATAACCCTAGTGGTTTGGTTGGTTGTGATCCGCAAGATCGTGAGCAACCGCTGGATTTGGTGTATCGATCGCTAAGGCGCAGCGTCCTTGGATGGTTGTAGTCGGATCGTGAACGTCTCTCCAGTCAAATCGTAGTTATCTATCTCCATCGAAAGATCGGGACACCCTACACTCATCAAACGCCATAGATGGTTTTGACGGGTTTTCAAGCTTGGCCTGGGTCTGGTAGTCAATCTCAGAGGACTTGAGCTTGCTGAACAGCTCGTCCACGGTCAGGGCATCATAGTCCGGTAACCCCTGAATGGAAGCCACCTTCATCTCCCACACCTTCCGGTCAAGAGCATAGAAAAGCTTGATAGCCATTTCATGATCATCATAAGGCAAGTTGGCTCGATTATCACGCATCTTGTTGATGATAGATTGGAAGCGAGTGAACATCCCGTCAACAGATTCACCGGCCAACTGAGAAAAGTTCTCGTACTCTCTACGGTATGTGTCGAAGAGTCTGGACTTGATCTGAGGGTTGCCCTCATGATATCTCAAGAGTGTTTGCCAGATCTCCCGTGCCGTAGTGAGACTCGAAACCCGCTCAAACTCTGGAAGAGACAGACAAGAGAAGAGAATGCTACGGGCTCTTGCGTTTGACGTATGCTGCGTAACCTGGGCATCGATGATCCAAGCCTCAAGAACCACATAGTTCTCATTCTCACAAATCTCCCAAAACTTTGTGTCAAGCCCTTGGAGGTAAGCGGACATGCGCACCTTCCAATAGGCAAAGTTGGTTCCATCAAAGTAAGGAGGTTTACCAGCACCTCCCTCCATGTCGCCTTCGTGGAACAAGAACCGTGTAAGGTGGATTGATCCTTATCCGGCTCTGATACCAATTGAAGGACCGAGAAAGGCGACCAGAGGGAGAGGTGAATGGGAGCCTCAAATTTCTCTCGAAATATTTGGGCCACTCTTCCCAAAAACAACCACAGCAAGCAAGCTTACTCCACCAGCAAGATCACGACCCTAGAGAAGGTGGATACCTTTGGTGATGACCAAGAGGTACAGCGGATCTTCCGGAAACCAAAAACTCAAACCGAGACAACGATAATGAGGCTCTCAAACCTTAGAGAGAAGAGAAGAGTGCTCACCCAGAAATACGTATGAGAACTGGTCTCACAAGTGTTTCATCAAGTTCCCTGTGTGATTACTATACCAACACAACAAACGGAACTCAATTCGGAGTCCGGACGAGGGAGAAACGGCCAAAACAGTGGGCGACAGACGCTGCTGAAAAGGGGCGACGGACGCTCCGACGGGTCGACGGATGCTCCGATGCAGAGTCCGACGCCAGCGTCCGTCGCACCCAGAAAACAGCCCAAAACAGCCCTGGACGACAGACGCTCGGCTAGGGATCTGACAGCGTCCGTCGGGTGGATTCCAATGTCCGTTGGCAGCGTCCGACGCCCCTGAAAACTGCGCAGATCACACGAAAAAACACCGGAACTTGTTCGTTTCAACTCCGATTAAATCCAAACTTTGTGTGGAGGTTTCTGAGGTAGATGTGACTCTACTCTTGGAGGATCTAGTCCATCCTTCCCTCACAAGTCCATGAATCAAAGATGAATGAGGAAAAACGAAGTGGAACACGAACCGAAACGCAAACACACCGGTCTCCTTGCTCACCCCATTCCAAACCAAATCCTTCGGTGGATTTGAACACAAGGGGCAGCAGCAAGTTTCTATTCAAATGGAATTACAAAACATGCAGCAAGGAGGGAGATCCGAGGTCAGGATTGCAAGAGCAAAAACACCAAAACGACGAACGCAAACACAAGCGGATTCGCAACCGACTCCCGGAGGAGACTCCTTGGTTATGGCCTCCTTTCCTTACCAAAATCTCAGTTTACATGGGAGACTCCATGGATCTCAAGCAAGAAGCCTAGAGTTAGGGGAAAACCTAGGTGGTGGGAGGTGGAAGAGGAAGTTCAAGAGATGGGATGAGGATACACCTTCATCCCCTATTTAACAGGGCTTTGGCTATTTCCCAAAGACCCCCCTAGATACATGAGTGAACTACCTAGCCTAAGCATTGCAGTACAAGCTCCGGAAAATATCTTCCCCGATTTGAATGGACGGCCCCGCTTCCTGCCAGGAGTTGCCGTCGCCTCGACGCAACCTCTAGGATTCTGCCACGTGCCATCCCCGCATCCTCAGAAGCTCCGCCTAGGTTTTGAGGCCAAACCCAGGAAACCTGCCACCGGTAGCTTTGGGCTCAACTACCGAACCCCAAGTTTTGAGGCCCAAACTCGAAAACCGTCCTCGGATGGTTTTGAGGCCCAAACCACCAAACCGCTCGACTCGAGCCACCTTGTCTTCGCTCGGTCGGACTCTGAGTCCCATGAGCCTCCGCTCGACCCGCTCGTCCACCGTCTTGACTCGGTCTACTCGGTCTACCTCCATGTCTTCTCGCACTCGCCAGTGCCAAGTACTAGCCACCACAGCTAGTCCTCCGGCGCCCATGGTCCCTCAGTCTGAGCCCCTCTTCCGCCCTTCACCGCTCTCAGTCCATCGGCACGGCAAGCCTCTACTCGACCTTCTCCATGCCATTGACCACTGTCACTAGGCATAGTACCTGCACACCACAACCTTTAGACAGGCACACACTTGCTTTCGCAAGGATTAGAAGTAAGCCACTCAAACTGAACCGCTCAAGTGTTGGGCAATCACTCATCACAAAACGGAACTACATGGGTACTTATCCACCATGTGTTTACAAAATCTTTAAGCCCCATATAAGAGAACTTATGGTAATACCATAAGGGAATTTACTATGGTGGCACAAAAATAATTTTTATTTCTCTTGCATCATAAAATAGAAAATTCTAAAAAGAGATGAGATGTTCAATTCCTGCTAGAACATATTAAAGTTTAAATTAGCTCATAAGAATATTCAATTACTCTTTTGGCTGACCGCTAACCCCATATCATAATGGACCCTCAAGTTTTGTTTGTTCTTGTCGGAGTATAACCATGCTGGATTAAAACACCTTAAAGGAGTGAGTCCAATCAGGAAGCTACTTCTGAGGAGGCTACTCTCAATATCATTCAAATCAACCATAGCAAAATCTAGCTTGGGGGAGGGCATCCTCCAGTTATCAGGTAAGTATACCTATGCGATTACTGAGTCTATCTTATAGTCATAAAATGAAGGACTGGAAACAGCGACCAGAGGGGGGTGAATGGGAGCCAAATAAAAATTCCTTTCGGAAGATCTTGACCCTTGTCCCAAGCACAACCAAAATCATGAACTAGGCTCACGACCCACAAGTGGGTGGATGTTCTAGGAGAAGTCCTAGGAACACAGCGGAGCTAGCCACAAAACTGGAGAAACAAGATGCAACACGAACGGAGGAAAACAGCAACCAACAGGGGCTCCAGACTACTTCAAGCAAGACCTCCGGACCAATGGAAGTGGTCCGGAGCCTTTGGTCCGGTGTTCACCAAGGCACCTACGGACTGGTCCGACGCCCAAACTTGGTGGTCTGACGCCTGCACAGAAGCTACACAGGGAGTGCCCAAGCTCCGGAGTCTTGTCTGAAGCTCACCGTCGGACTAACGCACCTGGTCCGATGCTCACTGAGAAAATATCTCTCGAAAACAGTAAGCAACCGGGCTTCAGACAACTCATCCGACGCTCACCGTCGGACCAATGACTCTGGTCCGACACTCTGAGCTATCAGTCGGTCACCCTGGACTTGACCACCGGACCAGTGGCCTATGGTCCGGAGCCTAGTCAAAGTGGTCCGGAGGTTAGTCCGGAGCTCACGCTCAGAAAACTGTTCTTCGCGAAAAACGGATTTCTCTCCGCCAAATCTTCCCAAAACTCAACCAAATGATCACCAACTGCAACCAAACTTTGTAGGCATGATCCTAGTGCAGTTGGGGAGCTATCCCGAAGAAATCATCGCTCAATTTGAAGAGGATAAACAGGAACACTCAGATTTAGGGGAGAAACGGAAAAACGAAGAACGCCACAAAGAAATCGCCCAATCTACGCACTCGTGAGGTTTGAGGAGAATTCCTTCGGTTCAAAGATGCTCCTCGCGAATACGAACAACTTAGTTCAAACGTATTTACAAGAGCTACTCCCTACTAAGAGAAATCATCTCGGGAAAAAGATGGAGAAAAAGCACAACGCGAAGAACACAAACAAAACGGGGACATGATCAAGAAGTCGACGCCACCATGGATTACAGAGGTTATGGCCTCCGATTCCTCGCAACAGAACCAAGTTTTTACAAAGGTTGGTGGGAACAACCTAGGGATCTCATGAACTGGAGAGAGAGAGAGAGGGCAAGTGATTAGGGTTCAAGAGATGGGTTGAGAAATACCCCTTCATCCCCAACTTAACGGGCTTTGGCTATTTCCGAAAGACCCCCTTAGATACATGACCGAATTACCTAGCCCTAAGACATTGTAATCCAAGTCGATAACTCTCAACCACTCATTTGAATGGACAGCCCCGCTTCCTGCCGGGAGTTATCGTCGCCTCGACGCAACCTCCAGGATTCCGCCATGTGCCATCCCCGCTTCCTCGGAAGCTCCGCCTAGGTTTTGAGGCCCAAACCCAGGAAACCCGCCACCGGTGGCTTTGGGCTCAACTACCGAACCCCGAGTTTTGATGCCCAAACTCAGAAACCGTCCTCAGATGGTTTTGAGGCCCAAACCACCAAACCGCTTGACTCGAGCCACCTGTCCTCGCCTGGTCAGACTCTGAGTCCCCTGAGCCTCCGCTCGACTCGCGCATTCACCGTCTTGACTCAGTCGACTCAGTCTACCTCCATGTCTTCTCGCACTCGTCAGTGCCAAGCACTAGCCACCACAGCTAGTCCGCCGGCGCTCATGGTCCCTTAGTCCGAGCCCCGCTTCCGCCCTTCACCGCTCTCAGTCCATCGGCACGGCAAGCCTCTACTCGACCTTCTCTACGCCATTGACCACTGTCACTAGGCATAGCATCTGCACACCACAAGTCGATAGATAGGCACACATTTGCTTTCGCAAAGGGTTAGAATAAACCGCTCAAACTGAACATCATGGGTACATATCCACCATGTGTTTGCAATCTCCCCCTTGATGAGTGCATTGTAAACACAAGTGCATTTCAGATTTGAGCCACAAGGTAAAACTCTCCAAATGATCAAAAAGCTAAGAAGGCCAAAACAGGGTCACTTGAGAGAAGCAAAGCGAGTCCAAAACTTGGTTCCCAAAGACATGGGCAACGGCTCGACGCAACCAAGCAAAGCAAAGCTAGCCCTCAAGAAGAGGAACAAAACGGGCTCAACACCGCTAGCAAGCCAAGATACCAATTGAAGCTGACCACATATTAAGAAGCCAATTGAAAATCCAAGGGAGGCACAAAGATACCAATTAAAGCACATGAAGCTCAAGAGGCCAAACGAAACCTGTCAACGCCAACAAAGCAAGCTAGACCCTCCAGAAGTGGCAAAGGCTCAACACATCTAGCAGAAGCTCCCCCTAGGAACAAGCACACTCAAGATACCAAGAAAGGGTGAAAAGAGCCAAGAACGCCAAAGAGATACCAATTGAGACAAACGACATACCAATTGAAGGACCAAAGCTCAAAAGGCCACAAAGTCCAATTTCTCCCCCTTGACTGATGCAAGTATGAAAATGCACTATTTTCTCCCCCTTGGTTGTATATGAATGAAATGCACATTTCTCCCCGTTGTTGACACATGAAGCTCATCAAACACTCCAAGCTCAAGATCCGGCTACGAATGCCATGAAATGCAAAAAGAGTGCAAAAGCTTCATACTTAGAGCTAAGACAATGAATAAATGCTCTAAGTGATGTGATCCTATGAGAATAGGAAAAACTCTACGTGTCCAACAAAGACTCAAGTTGAGCTTAAGATCACTTTTAGAAGCTATTTTAGAGAACATTACATGTGAGAGAAAGGAATGGGTATCACCTCCTAAAGACAACTAGACATGGTAAACAAGATAGGATCTATCTCAAAGCAATCTCATGTATAGCAAGTAAAACTATCCCTAGCAAAGTTCATACAACAAGCCAATGACCCAACTGAATGAATTTTCCAAATTTCAGTGTTTTGCAGCCAATTTCAGTTTTAGCCACATTTAAGTTGTATGCGAGTGGTTGTAAGCAAGGTGATGCCACTGCTTACCAACCAGGCGAAGTCAAAGGACTTGACACACCGGTTTTGGTCATACACAACACCGCTCAAGTATCAACCCATATGGGAAGCAGTCTCGAACACACGGTGAAGTGCTCACAATGCAGACCCAACTCGATCTTTCCAATTCACAAAACAGAGAGCAATTTCATTTTAGATTAATTTTTAAGCATGGTGCTCAATGGAAGTGAATGAAACAATGAAGAGGCATAGTTACAAGCTATATACAAGGCAGCCAAGAAGGATCTTCAAAAGCCTACACATGCTAGTGCCATTTCAGAGGTGACATGGGGAATTAAATTCAGTTTTAAAGCTTTTCTAACTTAGCTCTATTGCATATCATGAGATCAAAGAGAGTCTAAGTTAAGCAACACCATAGACACATAAAGCACCTCAAATAGAGCATAGATTCATTATATCGGCTATAGGTATAAAGCTTCAAATGAACTATGTCACAAATGCAAATGAGATGCACAATGCAATGACACCAACTAACACTAACAAGACACCAAAACAGAAGAAGGACAAAGAAAAGACAAAAATAACTAAGATACATAAAACTTTCCTCCTCTAAAAAGGAAAGCAAACACCCAACTCGCCCCAAAGGCGAGAAAACGTAGCTTGATCCAAAGGCTTTGTGAGAATATCCACAAGCTGGTTTTGGGTCTCGACATACCGGAGGTCAATGTCGCCCTTCTCGTAATGTTCTCGCAAGAAATGAAAGCAGACCTCAATGTGCTTGGTCTTTGAATGAAGCATGGGATTTTTGGCCAAACTAATTGCACTCGTGCTATCGCAAAGCAGAGGCACCTTAGTAAGCTCAAGACTGAAATCTCTCAAAGTGGCAATCATCCAAATCAACTGTGAGCAATAGCTAGCCGCGGCAACGTACTCAGCTTCTCACGTTGACTGTGCCACGCTAGACTGCTTGCGAGAAGACCAAGAAACCAAAGAAGACCCGAGAAACTGGCAAGTCCCAGAAGTGGACTTCCGATCAAGTCGGCAACCGGCAAAGTCGGCGTCAGCGTAACCACAAAGCACAAGAGAGGAAGCAGTGGAAAACCAAAGACCAAATTCGGGAGTGAATCGCAGGTACCTCATGATGCGTTTCACCGCCTGCTTGTGTGAAGTCCGTGGGGACGCCTGAAAGCGAGCACACAGGCAGACGACGAACTGAATGTCCGGTCGGGTCGCCGTTAGGTACAGAAGCGACCCGGTCATGCTACGGTACTGCGTCTGGTCCACTGCCTCTCCTTCCTCGTCCGCATCCAAGGAAGTAGTGGTTGACATAGGCATCGAGAGGAGCTTTTCCTAGCCCATGTCAAACTTCTTCAAGATATCCTTCGTGTACTTGCCTTGGTGCACAAACGTCCCTTCTAGGGTTTGCTTGATTTGCAACCCGAGAAAGAAAGTCAACTCTCCCATCATGCTCATCTCAAATTCCCTGCTCATAATATCTGCAAACTTGGCAACAAGAGCATGAGAAGAACCACCAAAGATGATATCAGCCACGTATATTTGGACAAGGAGAGTGTCTTTTCCTTGCTTGAGGAGAAACAACGTCTTATCTATCGATCCCATTTTAAAACCCTTAGCAAGCAAAAAGGTTTTTAGCCTATCATACCATGCTCTAGGTGATTGTTTCAAACCATACAAAGCTTTGTGAAGTTTAAAAACATGGTTTGGAAACTTGGGATTTTCGAAACCGGGAGGTTGTTTAACATAAACTTCCTCCTCTATGTAGTCATTTAAGAAAGCACTTTTAACGTCCATTTGAAAAAGTTTGAACCCCTTAGAAGCCACAAAAGCTAAAAGGATTCTAATGGCTTCTAAACAAGCTATGGGAGGAAAGGTTTCCTCATAGTCTATTCCCTCCTTTTGCCAAAAGCCTTGAGCTACCAACCTAGCCTTGTTGTGCACTACCACCCCATATTCACTTTGTTTATTTTTGAAAACCCATTTGGTACCTATGGGGTGGCAACTAGGTGGTGGCGGATATAAGACCCAAACGCGGTTTCACTCAAAGTTTTCTAACTCCTCATGCATGGCATTACCCCAATCCAGATCCATCAAAGCGTGTCCAACATCTGGGGGCTCAAAAGAAGCGACAAAAGCCGAATGAGCAAAGTGAGAGAGATAGGACCTAGACCGCGTGACTCGACGGTCAATGTCACCGATGATGTTCTCCGGCGGGTGCTACCGCTGAATGTGCCGGGCAGCCTGCCTGGACGAAGTTGCCTCCCCCTCAACAGCAGCTGGAGCTCCCTCGGGTGCAACGGGCACTGACTGAGGAAGCTACTCGAATGGCCCCCATGTAGAGGAAGTAGTCGGATCGGGACCGTGAGTCGAAGTAGACGTCACAGGGTCGACGGGGGCAGCTGGTGGAGTCGGCTCGGGATCACCCCAATCGGCATCATCCTGCTCCTCCACAAAAATGCTGGTGTTCACCTCATAATCACCTGCAAGCTCAAAAGCGGTGGAAACACAGGGCATAGTCTCATCGAAGGTAATCTCACAAGTCTCCATCACTCGATTAGTCTCAAGGTTAAGTGCAAGATAAGCACGAGAGTGAGTACAATAACCAAGAAAGATACCGTCAGAAGACTATGACTCAAATTTGTCCAACTTACCGCCCTTTTTGAGGATGAAGCACCGGCACCCAAACACCCATAGGTGACTTACCTTGGGTGGTCTCCCAAATCGCATCTCATCAGAGGTCTTCTTCTTGAATGCTTGGAGAAAAATGCGATTGGAAACATAGCAAGCAGAACTGAGTGTTTCGGCCCAATACCGCCTAGGAGTCCTATGCTCATCGAGCATCGTCCTGGCCATCTCAACAAGGGTCCGATTCTTGCGCTCAACAACACCGTTCTGCTGGGGAGTGTGAGGTGAGGAAAACTGGTGATCAAGACCCAAAGAAGAACAAAGAGTTGCGAAGTGAGCATTCTTGAACTTTGTGCCATTGTCACTGCGGATAGCTTTCATGGCATTCTTAGGTAGCTCATTTTTCAATCTCAAAATTAGATCTCGAACAAGTGGAAAAGCCTCATCCTTACTCTCCAAAAAGAACACCCAAGAGTATCTCGAGTAGTCATCAACGACTAGAACAACAATATACCACTTCCCTCCCTCTGACCTGACCCGAGCTGGACTAACTATATCCATGTGTAAGAGCTCACCAGGTCGAGTGGTCATTACCTCAGTCACAGGAGGATGGGAAGCGGCAACCATCTTGCCATGCCTGCAAGGATGGCAAACCAAATCCTTCTCTAACTTTAGCTTTGGCAATCCTTGGATAAGGTCCATTGAGCTAAGTCTTGCAAGCAAGTCAAAATTCAAATGTCCCAATCTCCTATGCCACTTCCAAAGCTCAGAAGAAGAACCGGCAAGAAGACAACGAGAACATTCAGAAGAGATAGAAAAATCCGCATGAAAAACCTTCCCGAAGGGTAAAATCTGGCAAACAAGCTCACCACGAGAGTCCAAAATCCGAGAGAGATTAGGCTTGAAACTCACTTCAAAACCGTCATCAAGGAGTTGTGAAACCGAAAGAAGGTTAAAATGCAAATTTGCAACCAAATCAACATCCTTGAGGACAAAAGAAGAGTTCACTCGGATGGACCCTCGAGAGACAACCTTACCCTTACTCTTGTCCCCGAATGTAATGTACTCGGTGTGGCGCACGAGGTCGAGGCTGGAGAACCACTTGGCACTTCCGGTCATATGACGTGAGCACCCGGAATCCACAAGCCAAGTCTCCTCCAGTCCTCCTTCCTACATCAATAAAAAGACATAGGGTGAGAAAACGGTACAACACTGGGGTTAGTAAACTGTGAAGGATACCAGTGTTGTCCCATTTGCCCAAAGAATGGGTTAGGAGAAAAACCAAACATCTCCTGCCCCACAGAGGGATAACGATCACCACGATAGGGAAAACGTGGTCCGCTAGAGAAGGGTGGAGTAAAGCCACCGCCACGAGGCCCGTAGTCGTATGGGTCACGACCGGTACCACGCCAGGCACGACCACCATGTGGTCTAGCCTCCTGAGGCCTAGCACCTTGAGGCATTGTACCTCTAGGCCTAGTAGTGCGCCGCCGAACTTCCGGTTCACACACCCCAACTTGTGGGTGGTACATGTCCCGATTGTTCAACTCAAGCTGCCTCCGATCATATCTCTTCCTCCTATAGAAACACTCAGCCAAATGCCCATCCCGCTCACAATACTCACAATGGTACCTTACCGCACTCTTGCTAGGCACTCTCTTGTTGGGTTGGGTGGCTCTAGCTTTATTAGGAAGGGGGTCACTAGAGATGTCTGGCATTGTGTCAAGTGGGTTGCGAAGATGGTTCGATTTGGCAATTCACACTTGCTTCTGTCAAGTGGTTTTGGGTGGCTCTTCAAACACACCTGCGAACACATGGTGGATAAGAACCCACGTATATTTAGCTTTATGATGAGTGATTGTCCAACACGTGAGTGTTTCAGTTTGAGTGGCTTACCCTAATCCCTTGCAAAAGAAAGTGTGTGCTTGTCTATCGGCTTGTGGTGTGCAGGTGCTATGCCTAGTGACAGTGGTCAATGGCGTGGAGAAGGTTGAGTAGAGGCTTGCCGTGCCGATGGACTGAGAGCGGTGAAGGCGGAAGCAGGGCTCGGACTTAGGGACCAAGGGCGCCGGCGGACTAGCTGTGGTGGCTAGTGCTTGGCACCGGCGAGTGCGAGAAGACATGGAGGTAGACCCGAGTCGACCAGGTAAGGATGGCGGACGAGCGGGTCGAGCGGAGGCTCAGGGGACTCGGAGTCCGACCAGGCGAGGACAAGGTGGCTCGAGTCGAGCGGTTTGGTGGTTTGGGCCTCAAAACCATCCGAGGACGGTTTCCGAGTTTGGGCCTCAAAACTCGGGGTTTGGTAGTTGAGCCCAAAGCTACCGGTGGCGGGTTTCCTGGGTTTGGGCCTCAAAACCTAGGCGTAGCTTCCGAGGAAGCGGGGATGGCACGTGGTGGAATCTTGGAGGTTGCGTCGAGGCGACGGCAACTCCCGGCAGGAAGCGGGGCCGTCCATTCAAATGAGTGGCCGAGAGTTATCGACTTGGATTACAATGTCTTATGGCTAGGTAATTTGGTCATGTATCTAAGGGGGTCTTTGGGAAATAGCCAAAGCCCATTAAGTAGGGGGTGAAGGGGTATCCCTCATCCCATCTCTTGAACCCTAATCACTAGCCCCCCCTCTCTCTCTAGTTCATGAGATCCCTAGGTTGTTTCTACCAACCTTTGTAAGAACTTGGTTTTTGCTACAAGGAATCGGAGGCCGTAACCTCCGTAAGCCATGGTGGCTTCGATTTCGTGATTGTGTCCCCATTTTGCTTGTGTTCTTTGCATTTTACTTTTGCTCCCTCTTTTCCTAAGATGATTTCTCTTTGTAGGGAGTAGCTCTTGCAAATCCGTTTGAACCAAGTTGTGTGTAATCGTGAGGAGCTTCTTTGCACCGAAGGTATTCTCCTCAAACCTCACGAGTGCGTAGATCGGGCGATTTCTTTGCGGAGTTCTTTGTTCTTGAGCTTTTCCCCAAATCTCTTCCCCTCCCTTTGCTCTATGCCAAATTGAGCGAGGATTTCTTCGGGATAGCTCCCCAACTGCACTAGGATCATGCCTACAAAGTTTGGTTACAGTTGGTGATCATTTGGTTGGGTTTTGGGAAGATTTGGCGGAGTGGAAACTGTTTTCGCAGGGTGCAGAGTTTCTGCGTGGGAGCATCGGACTACCCTCCGAACCACCCAGCTTGTGAGCACCGGACTATAGCAAGTAGTCCGGTGGCTCTGCTGAGGGTGTCACTCACACGTCGGACCAGGCTCATTAGTCTGACGGCGAGCGTCGGACTAGGTGTCCGGAGTAGGGGAGCTTACTGTTTTTGCTTGGCTCATTGACTGAAGTGAGCACCAGACAACTCTCCAAAATCCGGAGCTTGGGCACTCACTGCATATTTTGGGTGTGGGCGTCGGACTTCCAAAGGTGACCGTCGGACTAGTCCGGAGGTGCTTGGGTGAGCACTGGACCAAAGGCTCCGGACCACTTCCATTGGTCCGGAGATCTTGTCTGAACTGGTCTGGAGCTCTCTGTTGGCTGCTGTTTTCGTGTGTTTTGCTTAGTTTCTTGCTTCTTTTCTGTAGAGGTTGAGAACTTGGTTTTTTCGGGGTTTCCAGTGAGTTTTCCTCCACTACCGGTGAGCTCTTATTTCTCCGTTTTCATCTAAATCCCCGCTTGCGTTGCTCGGGGGAGGTTGAGCACCCAGCAATTGGGTTTGGTTTTTGGGAAGAGTGGCCCGAACATTTCGAGAGAAATTTGAGGCTCCCATTCAACCCCCCCCCCCCCCCGGTCACCATTCTCGGTCCTTCAACACCATCTCTCATAGGAAACTCAGAGGGGTTGGTAGGCTTAGGTGGAGTGATCTTGGTAAGCTTGGGAGTTGTGGTGGGTTTCTCATTCTCGCTCAAACCACTGCACTCACCGATCTTATCGAACATGCTATCGTCCTTCCCACCTATAGCAAAGCCTACTCTCGTGTTGCCAGCCCGCTTGCATTGGCTAAGCAACATTCCCAACTGCGGCTCTTGACAAGACACCCAGCTCAAGATGGACCGAAGGTATGTGTTTTCTTCCTTGGTATGCATCTTGTCGTGTCTGCACGACGCAATCTCAAGCTCCAAAGCCTCAAAGCGATCCGACTCTCTGGTGCTATCTAAGCTGACCTTCTCTAACACAGCAATCCTAGCATCTGTGCTAACTCAGAACGCAAGCCTAAGCAAGACTTGCACGCACCAAGTAAGCTAGGCCTAGCCTTCAGCTCACTAACACCTCAAGTAGAGTGGCATACTTGTCCGGGAGAGTGACAAGACTAGACATGTGCATGGCGCAAGCATCACACTCTACCTCCTCGGTAACCACCACTGACGTCTTAGCAAAATCTAGCTCATGAAGCACGCTAAGGTACTTTGCCTTAAAGTCGTTCCTCTCACAAGCGGCACGCTTGAGCAATGCATCCTGACTCATCAAGGTGTCATTTAGAGACTCAAGCTCGAGAGAGAGGGACTCGACGGTGTGTGATACCTCGGGTGTGTCGGAGTCGTAGTCATAATCGGGGCCATTCTTGTGCTTGCCGACCTTGCCTTCTTCAATCGCCATGGTGCAAAAGCCACCGTGCTTGGCGTCGGTGTAGAAGCATAGGCCGTTGAGCTTGTCGTCAACCTTTCCCTTTGACTCATCATCGCTTGAAGAAGCACCTCCGTCGGAGGAGGCATCGATGTCGCTGAGGGAGGCGAGGAAGGCTCGGTGCTTGGCCTTCACCTTGTCGATCACCTTCTTGGAGGACCTTCGGTGGTAGCCTCCCTTGGGCTTGTGCTTGTCCTCGAAGTGATGCTCGCGCTTGTCCTTGTGCTTGGTGAAGTCGCCCGTAGCTTTCTTGGGGCGGTTTGCGATGAAGTGATCCTCATCACCACAATGGTTCAAACGGTTCAAGCGATGAAGCGAGCCACCACGTCGTCGGTTCAAATGGTTATTGTGAAACCGTGAGAACCTAGTGATGACCAAAGCCAGCTCGTCATCTCCAAGAGCCTCCACTTGCTCCTCTGTCACAGAAATCAAAGACAAAGCGAACAAAGAGTGTGAAGGGTCAGAGGAGGAAGAAGACATACTGCCGGGGCCAAAAACCAACGCCATAGATGGTTTCGACGGGTTTTCAAGCTTGGCCCAGGTCTGCTAGTCAATCTCCGAGGACTTGAGCTTGCTGAACAGCTCATCCACGGTCAGGGCATCATAGCCCGGTGACTCCTGAATGGCAGCCACTTTCATCTCCCATGCCTTCCGATCAGAGCATGCAAAAGCTTGATAGTCATCTCATGATCATCATAAGGCAAGTTGGCTCAATTAGCACGCATCTTGTTGACGATAGATTGGAAGCGAGTTAGCATCCCGTCAATAGATTCGCCGGCCAACTGAACAAAGTTCTCGTACTCTCTATGGTACGTGTCAAAGAGTCTGTACTTGATCTGAGGGTTGCCCTCATGATATCTCAAGAGTGTTTGCCAGATCTCCCGCACCGTAGTGAGACTCGAAACTCGCTCAAACTCAGGAAGAGACAAACAAGAGAAGAGAATGCTACAGGCTCTTGCGATTGACGCATGCTCTGAAACTTGGAGATCGGTGATCCGAGCGCCAAGAACCACGTAGTTCTCATTCTCACAAATCCCTCAAAATTTCGTATCAAGCCCTTGGAGGTAAGTGGACATGCGCACCTTCCAATAGGCAAAGTTGGTTCCATCGAAGTAAGGAGGTTTACCAGCACCTCGCTCCATGTCGCCTTCGCGGATCAAGAACCATGTAAGGTGGATTGATCCTTAACCGGCTCTGATACCAATTGAAGGACCGGAAACGGCGACTAGAGGGGGGTGAATGGGAGCCAAATAAAAATTCGTTTCGGAAGATCTTGACCCTTGTCCCAAGCACAAGCCAAATCATGAACTAGGCTCACGATCCACAAGTGGGTGGATGTTCTAGAAGAAGTCGTAGGAACATAGCGGAGCTAGCCACAAAACCGAAGAAACAAGCCGCAACACGAACGGAGGAAAACAGCAACCAACAGGGGCTCCGAACTACTACAAGCAAGACCTCGAGACCAATGGAAGTGGTCCGGAGGCTTTGGTCCGGTGCTCATGAACTAGAGAGAGAGAGAGAGGGCAAGTGATTAGGGTTCAAGAGATGGGTTGAGGGATACCCCTTCATCCCCTACTTAACGGGCTTTGGCTATTTCCGAAAGACCCCCTTAGATACATGACCGAATTACCTAGCCCTAAGACATTGTAATCCAAGTCGATAACTCTCAGCCACTCATTTGAATGGACGGCCCCGCTTCCTGCCGGGAGTTACCATCGCCTCGACGCAACCTCCAAGATTCCACCACGTGCCATCCCTGCTTCCTCGGAAGCTCCGCCTAGGTTTTGAGGCCCAAACCCAGGAAACCCGCCACCGGTAGCTTTGGAATCAACTACCGAACCCCGAGTTTTGAGGCTCAAACTCGGAAACCATCCTCAGATGATTTTGAGGCCCAAACCACCAAACCGCTTGACTCAAGCCACCTTCTCCTCGCCCGGTTGGACTCCGAGTCCCCTGAGCCTCCGCTCGACTCGCGCGTCCACCGTCTTGACTCGGTCGACTCGGTCTACCTCCATGTCTTCTCGCACTCGCCAGTGCCAAGCACTAGCCACCACAGCTAGTTCATCGACGCCCATGGTTCCTCAGTCCGATCCCCGCTTCCACCCTTCACCGCTCTCATTCCATCGGCACGGCAAGCCACTACTCGACCTTCTCCACGCCATTGACCACTGTCACTAGGCATAGCACCTGCACACCACAAGCCGATAGACAAGCACACATTTGCTTTCGGAAAGGGTTAGAATAAACCGCTCAAACTGAACCGCTCAAGTGTTGGGCAATCACTCATCACAAAACTGAACATCATGGGTACTTATCCAACATGTGTTAGCATAAAAATAATAAATATGTGAACACATGAAGGTTCACCATAGTATCATAAGAAAATATTAAATTGCCAAAAACATATGGGCACATGAAGGTCCATGTCTGTGGAGTCTTAAGAGTCCTAAATAAAATTGTTTTAATTAGGGTGTGTATTTAATTTGTTTAGGGTCAATAAAGGCCATGAACAATAATTTTGTCTTGGAGATGATGAATAGTTGCTCTGCCGTAATCCCTTACAAGTACATAGTTTTCAAACTTAAATTCTCCTGAGTTTTGGTTAGAATTGCTTTGATATAAGAATTTACTCTAAACCTAAAACTTGTGGAGACATATACTTTAACTAAGTTTAAGTGGTTGGGACATATGACATGAAAGTCTAGCTGCTATTTTTCTTACTCCTAGCAATACTATGTTTTGGTGATTTATCTTTTGAAAATTTAAAATCTTACATGATGAGCTCTTGTATGACATAGTTTAAAATTCCTACCAAAGCCATATACATTCACATGCATCTTGATTAGGAAGAATCATTCATGCTACTTATCTTTTGTTGACACCGTTTTTCGGCACGTGTCAAATGAGCTAAGACTTGCATTGATCGGAAGCCGTTTTCCATCGGCATCGGAAGGTCGTCGGTTAGTGTTGCCGATGGAGGTAAATGCTGCGAAAAAGATAAGTCTGTTGCCGATGGGAGTTGGATGATTCTTGCCGATAGGAGTTGATTGATGAAGGCAAGTTACCAGAAGTGTAAGGTTGTCGATGGGGAAGTATTGCCGATGCCGATGGGCATGGAGTAACGATGCTGATGGACACAGGATAACGTGGCAGTTGACGTCAGCAAGGTATTGCCAATGGCAATAGATGGAAGTTGCGGATTGAAGAGTCTGCCGATGGAAAGTTTCATCGAAAGGAAACATAAGGAAACTGGTGATTTCGTACCAGTATTGCTATATAAGTTTGAGTCCGACTCTTGCACGAGTCGTTTGTTTCCTTAAAAATAGAAGTGTCTGTTTAGGAAAATAATATTGTTATTTGGGTCCGACTCCTGCGTGAGTCAGTTATTTCCTTTAAAGTAGGAGTTTGTTTTGGAAAGGTACGAGTCGTGTCTGTTTACAACTCCTATTGCTGGAGTATAAATATGTACCTAGGGGTCGTGAGAATATAATCAATACATCAAACAAATCAATTACTCTTATTACTTTTACTGTAATTTACCCTTTTATCGCATTAGTCTTAGTTATATCTACGAGCTCTTCAAGCTTCGACGGGCTGCATCACCTTGATCTCCGTCAAACCCTTGCAAGTTCCACATGGGAGTAATCTGAGCCTTGACATCCGGGCGCATCGCTGTTGTCTCGTTCAGCTCTGCTCTAGTTATCCTGATCAAATCTGAGTCCTGACATCTGGGCGTATCGCCGTTGTCTTGCTTAGATCTTGTTCTAGTTATCGTCCTTGTCGATTAACTGGTCAAATCGACTGGCACACCTTTGGATATCGAATTCGGGTAATAGCCCGAGGTGTTCGCAGATTCTGACGCTTTTTGTGTCAACACCTCTTTTGGCACACCCGGTGGGACCAATTACACATCTATCATGGGTGATAACTCCGACGTTAACTAGAGGAACGTCATTGAAGTCTCCGAGGCCGATCTAAAAGATGATCAAAGGTTGGCTATGGAGCGGGCTATGGAGGAGTACAAGCAATTGTATCTGAAGTCCTTCAGCCTAAGCAGGAGCGGCGAAGCCATCCAGAAGCAAGATCCGTCGTTGCCGCGGCAGGTTACGTATGATGCCAATCCTTGTAAGTTACAAGAGATGGTTAATTCTGCCTTACATCAAGCATTAATTAGCCACTCCAGTGTGCTGTCCAATACTGTATACAATGTTTTCATGCAATCTTTCAAAGAAGGACAAGCACCTCAATATTTTGGTCCAGCGTATCATCAACCTGGATCGGCATCTATAAACCCATCGACAGCCCCAGTGGCGTCTTCCACTCTCGTGGATCCGTCTGCCGATGTGGCTACACCACCAAGGCCAAGTCCTGAAGGCGTCACCAAGCTTAGTGCAGATCCCGTGACATCGGCAATGTCGGGACCTGTTATCCAGGACCATCCAGCTCCTGCCAACTGGTGGGGTTACGGTATGCCTTCAAATCTATCCGCTGGTTCCAATCTGGTGCAGGGAGACAGTTCAGCTTGGAGGGGCTCCATGGTATCGGCAATGCAATCATAGCCAATGATCCCTATGATGCATTACTCCACGTCTTCTCCAACTGCACGAGTGCCATCAGAAGATTTCCAGGTGGTGATTCCTAAAGTACCTCTGATGCCACCATCGGTGAATTCTGTGCCGATGCAACACAGTATAGCAACTGGAAGTCACCTGTGGTTGTAAATCCTCAAGTCCGGAGTACCAGCACATCAAGGTTTAACCAATTTGTTGATTACTCCAAGGTGCAGGAGCAGCAGGTGCTAGTCAGCTATCAGCCATGGTAAGTCACATGCGATGATTTATAATCCTGGATGGACTAATCAACCGCAAGTTCAACAACCTAGGCTGCTAATGTATCAGTATGGAAGTCCAGCAAACACTCAAATGGGACATCGGTACAACAACCGATGAATATGATGACTCAACCTAACCAGTAAGTATGCAAAATTATCCATCGGTAAATCAGCTGATGCATAACGTCCAGATGACTGGTGTGCGCCCGAACAACTATTCGCATCATCTCTACCAAGACCTAAGGGGCGCATCAGCCAGCTCCACCAGTCAACAACCAGCCAATGAGTCGGCAAGAGCAGGATACATATTGGACCATAAGATTGCCGAAGTGATGAAGGAACAATTCGGCATTAAACCAAGGTTAATACATACTCTTATCGGACACGCTATCCTCTAGCATATGATTTAATTCCTCTCCCAAATCGTACAAGGTGCCTGATTTTACCAAGTTCTCGGCCAAGATGACACGTCAACAATGGAGCAATTAACCGCTTCATTATCCAGTGTGGAGAAGCTGCCAGCAGAGAAGAAGCTGAAGGGTGAGATTGTTCTCATCATCATTGTCTCGATCGGCATTCACATGATTCATTCATTGCCTCCAAACTCTGTAATCACATGGGCCGATCTAGAGAGGCAGTTTCATAAATACTTCTTCGCTGGCATACATGAGAAGAAGATTACCGATTGGTTAAGCTGAGGCAACGTAACAACGAATCGGTGGAAAACTTTGTTCAGAGGCTGCGAAGACGTAAAGAACAAGTGCTACAGCCTGTACTTGATGATCGCAACTGGCAGATTTGGCTTTCCAAGGACTACTGCCGCATATCAAAGATAAGTATGCGTCTCAAGAATTTGAAAGCCTAAGTCATTGGTGCAAAGGATTGTCCGATCAAGATATCAAAACCTTTGAACCAGGAAGACTTGGAATAAGAAGGTGACCTTCATGGGCAAGAAGAAGATTTCGGGTCAGATGAAGAGCTAAGCATCGGTGCGGCCTGAATGGGTGAAGGATAAGAAATCTGTGTCTTGTCCATTTCGGCCAGAAGGAAGCGAAAGGTTCACCTTTGAATCACCAAGACTGATAGGATGTTTGACTTATTACTTCAAGAAGGGCGAATCAAGTTGGCGCCTAACCAAGTAATTCCATCGGGCCGAAGAGCTCAGAAGATCAGGTACTGCAAGTGGTACAATGCGACTTCGCACATACCAATGACTGCAAAGTATTCAGCAGCAGTTGTAGTCAGAAATTGAATCTGGACGAATCAAATTGAAAATTCTAAAGTCCAGAAACCGATGAAGATTGATCAGCATCCGTTTCCAAATAATATGGTGGAAACTAATGGAAAAACTAAAGTGCTGACATCGGAAGCTGCCAGAAAGAATGCATCGGTAGATCCTAACCATCAAGTAGCCTGAGCACGACGAGAGAGGTTTGCCGATGACAGAAAAGGCAAGAAAGTTGTCGATGAAATAGCAGTGCCAAGAGGGCTCCTGGTGTTGTAATCACGCATAAGCAACCAAGGAGAGATTATCAGGCAATCACAAGAGGAGCGGTTCGGCAGGAAGAAGAAGAGACCAAGATGGCTTCGGCATAAGGACCACTAGGAAGTGTCCCTTCTTGTCACTGTTAGGAAGAAGGCATCAAGCTACCTACTGCCGATAATTGTCCCGAATGCAATGGATACTTAGCTGACGATCGGCAGAAAAAAACCTTGTTTTGACGATCGAGCATCCAGGTATGCTAGGCCCTCAGAGAAAAGAAATCGGCACATGACCAGACTGGGGGGCAAGCTTAGCCGCATAACAGGCTTGGCAACGTGTTGATCAAGAGGAGCTGGAGGAGATGGCCAATGCAAGAGTGCCGATGAAGAAATACTCTCCAGAGATCCAAACATCGGGAGAGGTGCCGATGCAGAGTGAAAACAACACCAAGCCCGTTTGGAAAACCAACTTCCTCTAGTGGTTCCCTAAGGGTCTGACAAAAGACTCAGAAAAGGAGAATTCATGCGAACACGAAATGACTTGTACGACAATGAAGATCCTTCAAGGGAAAAGCAGTGGAGGCCAAAACGCAAGGATAGGGATCCATTGGCAGAAATCAATATGGTCGTCATATTGTCGATGGAGTTCATGGCGCCTGTCAGCGATGATGAAGAAGTTGCTGAAATGGCACAATTGGTGTTGGATCCTATGGTGGCTGTCTTTGAGAAACCTGCCGATGATGAAAGGCAGCACCTAAGGGCTCTGTTCGTTAAGGGCAAAGTAGATGGACAGCCTGTAATGAAGATGCTGGTGGATGGTGGGGCGTCAATCAACATAATGTCATACGTCATGTTCAGGAAGCTTGGAAAAGGTGACCAAGACTTAGTCAAAACGGACATGAAGCTCAGACTTTGAAGGCAATGTGTCACCAGCCATGGGAGCCGTATGTGTTGAATTGACCATCGCAGAAGACTTTGCCGACGACGTTTTTTGTGATTAGTGGCAAAGGCACCTACAACTTGCTCCTAGGAAGGGATTGGATCCATGCCAATTGCTGTATTCCTTCCACCATGCATCAAAGCCTCGTGCAGTGGGTCGGAGAAAAGGTTGAAGTCGTCCGAGTGAAACTCCGTCAACCGTTGCATCAGCAGAATCGGAGACTTACGAGCAAACCAGGTGCATATCAGGTGAAGCTTGGGACACTAAGTTCCTGAAGAAGAGTGTTAATGGATCGATTCGCGATGATGGAAAGCTAGGACGGGGGTTCACATCGAGTGATGATTTATTAGAAGTAGATATCGGCGATGGCAATAAGCCCAGGCCTACTTTTATTAGTACTAAGTTAGATTCCAAATGTAAACAACAGTTAACCGATTTATTAAAGGAATACAAAGATTGTTTTGCTTGGGATTATACAGAGATGCCTGGTTTGGACCGATCGATAGTCGAACATCGGTTACCTATTAAGACTGGTTTCCAGCCACATCGGCAACCTGCGCGCCGATGTAATTCTATGGTGTTGCCTGACATTAAAGCTGAAATTACAAAGTTAATTGAAGTTGGGTTTATTCGGCAGTGTCGATATGCCGATTGGATTTCTAATGTGGTTCCTGTGTATAAGAAGAATGCAAAACTTCGTGTTTGTATTGATTTCAGGAATCTCAACAAGGCCACGCCGATGGATAGTTATCCGATGCCTATTGCCGATCTGCTGATTGATGCTGCTGCTGGACATCAAATCATTAGCTTCATGGATGGCAATGCTGGATATAATCAGATATTCATGGTTGTAGAAGATATATCCAAGACTGCTTTTAGATGTCCAGGTCATGTTGGTTAATTTGAGTGGGTTGTCATGACTTTTGGCTTGAAGAATGCCGGTGCTACTTATCAAAGAGCAATGAAATTTATCTTTCATAAGTACATCGGCACGATAGTTGAAATCTATATTGATGATGTGGTGGTTAAATCCGGAAATTTTGAAAAGCATCTTACCGATTTGCGGAAAATTATGGAATGCACAAGGGAGCATGGGTTGAAGATGAACCCTAACAAGTGTGCTTTTGGTGTATCGGCAGGTCAGTTTCTGGGTTTCATGGTGCATCAGAGAGGCATCGAGATCGGTAGGAAATCTATTGATGCGATTAACAAAGTAGTTGCTCCTACAAACAAACGGAACTACAATCTTTGATCGCAAGATTAACTTCATTAGAAGATTTATATCCAACTTATCTGGTAAGATTAAATCTTTTAGTCCATTGTTAAAGCTGAAAGCCGATCAAGAGTTTACATGGAAAGAGGAACAACAGTTAGCCTTGGAGGAGATCAAGAGTATTTGGTAAACCTCCAGTCTTGGTTCCACCTCAGCACAGGAAACCTTTCAGGTTGTATTGTCTGCCGATGACGGTGTTATCGGATCAGCCTTAATTCAAGAATTTGAAGGGAAAGAAAATGTGATATATTATTTGAGCAGAAGGCTGGTAGATGCTGAAACAAGGTATTCGGCCATAGAGAGATTATGTTTATGTTTGTATTTCTCTTGCATAAAATTGAGGCATTATTTATTGTCGGATGAATGCACTGTTATCTGCAAAGATGATGTGGTTAAGTACATGCTGTCGATGCCGATATTAAGTGGGAGAATCGGCAAGTGGATTTTGGCACTTTCAGAGTTTGATCTGAAGTATGAATCGGCTAAGGCAGTTAAGGGTCAGTTGATGGCCGATTTCGTTACTCAGCATTGCGATATGGTAAGCTTTGTAGAGATTGCTCCTTGGACTTTGTTCTTTGATGGGTCTACATGCAAAGAAGGAGCAGGTGTCGGCATTATCTTAATCTCTACCCCGTGGACAGAAATATGAAATTTCACTGCCGATTGTTGCTACTTCAACAAACAATCAGGCTGAGTATCAGGCTCTACTAAAAGGGTTGGAATTACTCAGGGAGGTACGTGCCGATGTTGTTGAGGTCTTCGGTGATTCTATGTTGGTAATCAACCAATTGATTGGTACATATGAATGCCGAAGTGAAGCTTTAATTGCAACCCATGAAAGGTGCTTGCAGTTATTAAAAGAATTCAAAGAGTACCGCCTTGAGCATATTCCTAGGTTGCATAACGAAGAGGCTAATCGGTTAGCACAGAATGCTTCAGGATATCAGCCGATTCAAGAAGTCATGACATCGGTAATGGTTGCCGATGACTGGAGAAAAGAAATTGTCGATTACTTAAGAGATCCATCCAAGAAAGTTGAAAGGCGTCTAAGGTTCCAAGCTACCAAGTATGTGCTCCTTGACAATGAATTGTATTATCGGACAATCGATGGAGTTTTGCTCAGATGCCTTAATAGAGAAGAATCAAAAGAGTTGATGGGCGAGATCCATGAAGGGTGTGTGGAGCACATCAATCAGCATTCAAGATGAAGTGGATGATCAGGCGGAATGGATATTATTGGCCGACAATTCTTGAAGATTGCTTCAACTATTTTAAAGGGTGCCAGGATTGTCAGAAGTTTGGTAATGTCCAGAGGGCACCTGCATCGGCAATGAATCCTATAATCAAGCCTTGGCCATTTAGGGATGGGCTATTGATCTCATCGGCCAAATTTATCCGCCCTCAAGCAAGGGGCACAAGTTTATACTTGTCGCTACCGATTATTTCACGAAATGGGTAGAGGCGATTCCTTTGAAAAAGGTGACATCGGCAAACATGATAGATTTTGTGAAAGAACATATTGTTTACCGATTCGGTATTCCTCAAACTATTACCACCGATCAAGGACCATGTTCACATCGGGAGAGTTTGATGAGTTTGCTGCTGGTATGGGGTTCAAGGTATTGAATTCTTCTCCTTATTATGCCCAAGCTAACGGTCAGACTGAGGCGAGTAATAAAGGAGTTATTAAGCTTATCAAACGCAAAATTGAGGAAAACCCTAGAAGGTGGCATATAGTGTTAAATGAAGCCTTATGGTCGTATCGGATGGCGTGTCATGGTGCAACCAAAGTTTCACCGTATCAGTTGGTCTATGGGCATGATGTTGTCCTGCCTTGGGAAATTAAGACTGGTTCTAGGCGATTATTTTCTCAGGATCAGTTGACAGCCGATGAGTATGATATTATTATGAAGGATGAGTTAGAAGACTTAGCAAGTCATTGGTTGAGGGCTTTGATCAGCATTGGAGAAAATAAGAAAAGGGTTGTCAGATGGTATGACAAGAAAGTGAAGGTGAAGCAATTTGCCGATGGTGATCTGGTATGGAAGTTGATTTTACCGATTGGGACTAAGAGTTCTAAGTTTGGAAAATGGTCTCCTAATTGGGAAGGTCCTTATCGGATAAAACAGTCTGCTCCTGGTAATGCTTATATTTTGGAAACTCTCAAAGGAGTTGCATTTTCCAGAGCAATCAATGGTAAATACTTGAAGAAATATTACCCTAGTATTTGGGTAGACGCATAGTGTACCCGTTCGAATGCCGATGAGAATAAGTTATGTGGCATCGGTAAAAAAACGTACTGGCGTTATATTACAAAGCAAAATCAAGTATCATTGTTACACTTGCCGATATGATGAGTTACAACAAAGATTGAAAGGCTGATATCGCACGTAGGCGAATTTGCTCTATTTCCTCCATCTCCCTGGCATCATCATCGGCAGACCCTTCAACTGGCTTGATTTTCTTCTTTAGCAAGATGGCTTATCGGGTGTTCCTGTCTCTTTTTTTCGCAGAGCCTTAATGGCATCGGGCAGTTGAGTTTTCTTTTGGCCGGCTGTGTTCAGGGCTTCTTCAACTCTTTTCAGTTCAGTCAGCAGCTCTTCCTTCCTTGTCGATAAGTGAATGATCTCTTGCTCAAGATCGGCACTGGAAGCTTCTACTTGGCCGATGTCCCTATGCTTCTCATCGGCAACTTGTTTGAACTTAAGCATTTCTTCTTCAAGCTATGATCGAGCAGTCCTATCAGCTATGCGACGAGACAGTCTTTGATACTGAAGTTGCTTGCTCTCAAGAAACGCTGCCTGGAAGAGTATTTCTTCTGTATCGGCCGATAGGTGGCCTTGAATGTCTTTGAAAGCTATCTTTGCTGCAGTAGAGTCTTGGACGAGATGAGATGTGTCTTGTTGCAGTGTGGATAGCAATGTCTCAAGCTTGAGTTTGACCTCTGCCGATAAAGTTGGAGCGGAGCTTTCTTCGTCTTCGCCCTCATCGGAAAGATTGACGACGAAGGAGAATAAGCTATTTGCTGGAGCAAAGCTTTCTCTGTCTTCGTCTTCACCAGGGAGGTTGATGCCGAAGGAGAACAAGCTATCAGGGGAGTCTTGGGCCTGGAAAGGAGAAGGTTAAAATTTGCCGATTATAAGTTTATACTGCAAGTTTTAGGTAATCGGCTTACCATCTTGAAATGGATTTCTTGCCTGGTACTTGGGAAGTTGGCTGGTATGGCCTCATCCTGGAGATCGGCAACGGTTGCCGATGAACATGCTTCCGTAGGGAGAGCGGTTGGTGTTGTTGCTGGTGTTGTTTCTGCTGTGGAGGCTGGCTCCTGTGGCAGTGATGTCGTTCTCTGATCGGGGATTTCGGCTGGTGGTGCCGATGCTGATGTCGCCTCCACTGTCACAGTAGGCGCTGGTGTTGTCTCCTGGTCGGAGATGTCATTCAGTGGATGATCGGGAATAGACGCCGATGATGGTTCTGTCATTGGTACATCGGCGGGGGTTGGTGATGCAACTGAAGTGGCCCTCCTCAGGCATTTCTTCTTCGGAGCAGCGGTTGGTGAACCGGCCCATTTCGGTTGTGAAGCTTGGGGGGCATCGATAGCAGGAGTTGGAGAAGTTTGTACGTCTGGAGCAGCTGCCGATGACCTTGCTACCTAAAAAATGATTGGTGCAAGTTACATAAGTAAATATTGCCGATGAACAGTATGTGATCGGTGTAAGTAAAAATAAAACTTACTGCAAAAGCCCGCGCCAAGATGGCAGCAGCAGCCGATGGAGTAGCAATGGTCTTTGTAGGCGTCGGCTTGGGCTTGAGAGTGACCTTAGGTACCCTCTGAGGAATGAAGGAAGTCAGTGTAGGAGCATTGTTGCCGATGATTGATACAGGGCTCATTACTCGGGGACGGAGAGGTTTGCCACTCTTGCTCATTTTGGGGATTGGATCGTCAGCCTGTTAAACAAAAGAAGATTAGATGCCGATGGAAGTAAATAATAAGAAATACATTGGAATAAAAACTTACTGCATCATCGGGAATGACGTAATCGGCGTCAATCAAATGTCGATAGTGGTGTGATGACTTGGCGAACAGTTGGCTTCTCCATTCTTGCCACCAAAATTTGTATTCCTCCGTGATGAAGGATGTTGGTGCCCAGGAGGATAGGTCGATGTCTGATGTGTCGGCATCGGGAGGGAGATTGACGACCTTGTTCCAGTCCATGGCGCTGGAGATGATTTGTCTTGGTTTTATCACCTTGGCGTAGCAGAGCTTGATCGGTAATTGGCCGAATGCCAGTTGTCTTGCTGCTGCCGATGGGTAATAGAACTCAAAGGATGGAGGAGCATTCTTCCCAGTTCCGAAAATGTTGACTGGAATAGCTCGGGGAACAATACTGGCCTTCATAATTATTTCGTTTTGAGGTACATTCTCATCGGTAAGGTTGAACAGCAAAGGGAATCGGTTGTCTTCATCGATGTAAGGCCACCAAAGCCGTTCTGCAGCAGGGATTCCATTGTAGAGCTTTTGGAAGAACCTGCCGAATTGGTCTGCATTGGCATCGGTTCCTGGTAGCACTATGATAGCTTCCCCGAAATTGAGTGGGGGACGAGTTGCCGATTCATCCTCATCAAATACATAATCTTCTGATATGTCACTTGGGAATTGCTGAGCAAATAAGTCAAATTGAAGGACTTTGTACATGTGTGCATTTAACCACATGTTTATGAACCACCAAGGACCCCCAAGATTGCCGATGGACTCGCCCAACAATAGCTTCTTGGACACTTGGTGTAGGAGACGGTACACCGATCCAAGGAGGTATCGGTCGAGAGGGAGTCTTGTTCCATCGGTCAGGAGTTCTGCTGCAGGGAGGTACATTATGGTAGGTCCAACGGTTTTGCCACAGAAGATAAATTTTTCTAGCCACATATTCAAAAAGATGGCATGCTCCCTTTGACCTACCGATCCGATCTTTTGGTATTCCCGGATGTAACCAGTCCAGCCGCCGATATTGCATGTGTTCATCTTATACTCAGCCTTCCTATTGAACAGGGCAGGGGTATCGGCAGATGAGACATCGAGGCCAGTAAGCATGTGCACATCGGCAAGGGTGGGGGTGGCAGGTCCATGTCTGAATAAGAAAGAGTTCATGGTATCGAACCAGAAGTAAGAGGCCACCATCATCATGTTCTCATTCTTCTCCATATCGGCAATGGAGAGCCTGATGCACTGGTCTAGGTTACGCTCTAACCAGTAAACTTGTTGTGTTCTGATTACTCTAAGGTATCAGTTCTTCCATCCCTTGGTGTATTTAGGCCATGAACGGAAAGCATCCTTCCATAACCCTAGGCTAAAACATTCGGATCTGAAGGGGATACGGTTGGTCTCTGTGTTGATCAGATTGGTAGGATCAGGGTGTCCCATTGAGCCTAAATAGTTGAAGTTGGATTGTTCAATGGGGATTACGACCTTGTTGTACATTTCCTAGGTTTCAGAGAAAAAACAAAAAAAAAGGGAGAAAGGGGAAAAATTACGGAGTTGGTGCGGAAGAGAAATTTGCAGAAAATAAAGCGAGAAGGGAGCAGGTTTACTTTGGGAACTTTGAAGTTGATCGCCATTGGTGTTGTTCGTGCTCTGCTGGGAGAAGACGTCGCCACTTGAGTTCGCAGCGTTGTTCTTCGGAATCACCGCCGGAGTCACCGCTAAGGTTGAAGATGAGGGCAGGTGAAAGTAATAGGCTCAGGGTAAAAACAGATTGGATGGTGGTAACTTTTATAAGCCTGGTCAGGGGTATTTTGGAATTTTCTTCATACTGAGCGGGAATGTAGAGAGGTATGCACAGCAATCGAGGAGATATGATTAGGTTTGCAACTGTTCGCGCTGTGGTCCCGGGATTTTATTAATAAATTGTGGTTTCTCTGCACGATAATCGAGGAAGTTGTGCAGTTATCTTGAAGAGAGCAGTTACAGTGGAGAAAATTTTGGCGCATAAAATATTCTACACTCCGAAATTGGGGGGCATGTGTTGACACCATTTTTCGGCACGTGTCAAATTAGCTAAGACTTGCATTGATTGGAAGCCGTTTTCCATCGGCATCGGAAGGTCCTCGGTTAGTGTTGTCGATGGAGGTAAATGCTGTGAAAAAGATAAGTCTGTTGCCGATGGGAGTTGGATGATTCTTGCCGATAGGAGTTGGATGATTCTTGCCGATAGGAGTTGATTGATGAAGGCAAGTTACCAGAAGTGTAAGGTTGCCGATGGGGAAGTATTGCCGATGCCGATGGGTATGGAGTAACGATGCTGATGGACACAGGATAACGTGGCAGTTGACGTCGGCAAGGGATTGTCAATGGCAATAGATGGAAGTTGTGGATTGAAGAGTCTGCTGATGGAAAGTTTCATCGAAAGGAAACATAAGGAAACTGGTGATTTCGTACCAGTATTGCTATATAAGTTTGAGTCCGACTTTTGCACGAGTCGTTTGTTTCCTTAAAAATAGAAGTGTCTGTTTAGGAAAATAATATTGTTATTTGGGTCCGACTCCTGCGTGAGTCAGTTATTTCCTTTAAAGTAGGAGTTTGTTTTGGAAAGGTACGAGTCGTGTCTATTTACAACTCCTATTGCTGGAGTATAAATATGTACCTAGGGGCCATGAGAATATAATCAATACATCAAACAAATCAATTACTCTTATTACTTTTACTGTAATTTACCCTTTTATCGCATTAGTCTTAGTTATATCTATGAGTTTTTCAAGCCTCGATGGGCTGCATCACCTTGATCTCCGTCAAACCCTTGCAAGTTCCACATGGGAGTAATCTGAGCCTTGACATCCGGGCGCATCGCTGTTGTCTCGTTCAGCTCTGCTCTAGTTATCCTGATCAAATCTGAGTCCTGACATCTGGGCGTATCGCCGTTGTCTTGCTTAGATCTTGTTCTAGTTATCGTCCTTGTCGATTAACTGGTCAAATCGACTGGCACACCTTTGGATATCGAATTCGGGTAATAGCCCGAGGTGTTCGCAGATTCTGACGCTTTTTGTGTCAACATCTTTGTATTGAGTGTTGTCAACCTTTAGACCCTGTGAAGAGTCTCGTCATGCTTTTAAAATCAAGATCACCTACACACCACCCAAATATGCACTACTCTACACTGGAGTAGGCACAACAACATGTCATTTTATCCACCAGAAAAAGGTCTTACTCTTACACTGAGAGTAACCACCATCAAAAAAACATTCATTCCATTCTCCATTCATTCAATAAATGCTCCAAAGTTCTTATTATAATTTCTCAGTAGTTTTTCTTGGTGATGAAGGTATGAGCTATGCAAAAGCTATTCGGAAAAAAGAATATATATATATATATATATATATATATAGGAATTAAAAATGGACAAGTGTCCGGCGCACCTCTCAGAAAAATAAATAAAGAATAAGATAGCTCATACTCTCTAGCCATGTTGTTCAAAAATATTCCATATTCCAAAAGAGAGATTCATTCTAAGGAGCAAAGTAGAATTAGGTTTTCACCATCACTACCATCACCAACATATATCCACCATATATCTACCATATCCATACACATGCACATCTTGATTTGATTGTATGACTTGACTCTCTGTGGATCTATTGTTTGACTTTACAATATATACAAAGTAAGTATGCTAACCTTGTTAAGCCATTCCTATGAACTCCACTATATATTTACTAGTGTAGGAGGGCATGACATTATTAATGCCTCAGTGAGATCCACAAATACCACATACATAAGAGACTTGAGGATATCATACAATTAAGCTCGAGGTTTTATTTTGAAAACTTTACAAAACCCAGAAGTTTGGTAGAGTGAAAAGTTTGAGACATAGTGCCTGATTCGATTGTTCTGTCTTTTGATTGCTCAAGACCCAAGTGATAGTTAAAGCCCCATGGTTAAAGGTAATACGGGTGAGTTCAAAAGTTAGAGCAATTTTTTTCTAATTCTTAGAAGAATATTTGTTTGAAAGCATGTGAACTTTTAAGGTGTGAAAGCATCGTAGCAACTCCTCATCCAAGTTTATTAGATAGGCTTTGCTTAGGGACTAGCAAAGGGTAAGCTTGGGGGTGCTTGTTGACGGTCGTTAGCGTCAACTTTTTAAGCAATTATAAACATGATAATTGGATCGATCAAATATAATATCTAGAAATATAGGGTTTTATCTATCAAATTCCACAAGTTTTGGTGTTTCATTATTTTCCAGGGACTATTCCAGAAAAACATATAAAGGAAAGCAAATCATAAGAAATGTCGGAATAAATCTGCAAGGTAAATAGTGTCCATTGGACTCAGGGAGGACCCAGGAGGCATCCGAAGGAAGCGGGGCCAGAAAGGCCCACCGAGGGTGTCGGCCGGCCCCACCTTGTGCCGCCCGCCCCCCAGAGCCCAATTGCCACCGCCTTCTGGAACCTTCCTCCACCGTCATAGAGGAGTCATCTAGGCCCTACGTTAAGTCGGTTTGATCCAACGGTCATCGTGCATCCCACCAGGCTATAAATAGAGCCTTGTACCCCCCCCCCCCTCCTGGAGCCAAGCTAGATTAGAGGCTCAAAAGCTGAAACCCTAATTCCTATCTAGTAGATCTAGGCTAGCAATTCAAGAGAGATTAGATCCATGTAGATCTAGCTCTATTTAGAGATTAGAGATTTAGAGTTGGAGAGTAGAGTTGTGGAGGAGTTCCGGTCTGTCGGTTCTTCTTCATCGTTGTATTCTTTGGGATCAAATTCCTCTCGCCCAGGATTTGTATTCTGAGATACCCTGGTATTCGACTTCTGGTTCAAGTAAGCATTTACTCTTATTGTTCTTTATGTTTGTAAGTCTTCGGAGTGCTTTGATCTTGATGGCCTCTTGATTAAAGTAGTAATACCTAGTGTAGGTGTGGTTCCTAGGCTATGTTTGCTTGCATTTGTCCCCTAATTTTTTGGATAACGGTAGCTCGCGTAGGTGACTCTTATAGCTACGGTGATTCCTCTGTAGTCTGTTTCCCGTAATAGGTTCGGTAGACATATAGGTGCTTAGTAGGAGAGAACTCTGTTTTCTTCTATTATATAAGTCATCGTCCTTAAAGATCATAAAAGATAAAGCTTACTCAATTACTAGAACTAGAAAGTCTTTGGTTCTTTCTCCTCTTGTCAATAGTTATCTATACTTATTTGTGAAACGGGTTAAGTTAATATAGACTTAGTCTTTCTCATAACACCGTTCCTTTGGGTTCGATATTAAAACCTGGTTATCTCGGTGAAGTGCTACATCGTATTTATCTGTGCGCTTACGGATAATTAATTTACTCGTTTTCTCTAAGAAATACCAACAATGCTCAACAGTCCTGCACTACCACGAAGGAAGTATGAACAAGATCAACCAGCAGTGCCCAAGAAGAAGTAGGAAGAACATGGAGAGCCAGATCCAAGAAGGAGCAGTCCAGATGATCAACCCAGTCAACACGGAGCATGACCACTTGCTTGTCTCACCATATGTAGTCAAGAGGGGAGATCTAGGAGTACCAACCATTGAATACACAATTAGAAAGACAGTCTTCCCTTTGACCTTCTATGACACAGGATCAGGGGTCAACATAATATCAAAGCTAACTTATGATCATTTATTTGAAGGTATACCTTTGTACCCAACCTATATGTAGTTGCAGATGGCAGACCTGATGTATAGATTCCCTGAAGGCATAGCAAAGAACATCGTGGTACAAATTCAAGATTCATATATATTTGTAGACTTTGTAGTACTTGACATGCAAGATGAATAAGATATGACTCTTATCTTGGGGAGACCATTCCTCAACTCTACCAGAGCCGTCATCTTCATCGCGACTGGACAATTCCACTTCAACCTACCCGCTGGAAAGGTATGTTGTAAATTCAATAGTTATCATATGCAGCCCAAGAAGAGACGCAACAGAAGGAGACGTCATACCCGCCGTCAAGCAACCCAACCGTTGAGGGATGGTTGGGCAGACTATCCTGGTGAAATCACAAGATATGAAGAACAAGAAGTAGCAAAACCTCACTGGGACGAGTGGGGACGATAAATTGAAAAGATGGAGCTACGCGCAAAAGAAGTAGAAGAGACACTAGTACAAGAACGAGACTGGATGGAGAAGAATAAAGATACACCACTACATAAGGAGGAATCGTCTGAGTCGACCTCAGATGATAAATCTGACAACTAAGTACTTTCTTTCCTATCTAGTCTTATCGGTAGACTATAAATCTCGTTCCTTTGCCACAAGGTAAAAATGGTAGTTATCTAATTATTTACCTGATTAATTATCCTTAGTTAATTTTATCACAATTATTTTTCTGCATTTTTAAAAGGAAACCAAAATAAATATTTACTTATCATTGCATCACAAAAATTCTAAGCCCCATGTGAGAGAACTTATGGTAGTACCATAAGGAAACTTACTGTGGTGGCATAAAATTTTTTTATTTCCCTTGCATTATAAAATAGAAAATTCTAAAAAGATGAGATATTCAAACCCTGCTAGAATGTATAAAAGTTTAAATTAGCTCATGAGAATATTCAATTAATCTTTTGGCTGATCGCTAACCCCATTGTCATAATGGAGCCTCGAGTTTTGTTTGTTCTTGTTGGAGTATAACCATGCATGATTGAAAGCACAAAAGAGGAGTGAGCCCAACTCGAAGGCTACTTCCAAAGATCATTCCACTCAACCATAGCAAAATCAAGCTTGGGGGAGGGCCCCCCAATTATCAGGTAAGTATAAATATACTATTTATAGAGTCTATCTTATAGTAATAAAATATTAAAATTATGTGAGCACATGAAGGTTCACCATAGTATCATAAGAAAACTTAAATTGCCAAAAATATGTGGGAACATGAAGGTCCATGATTGTTAAGTCTTAAGAGTCCTAAATAAAGATATATAATTAGGGTGTGTGTTTAATTTGTTAGAATCAATAAAAGTTAAGAACTTTAATTTTGTCTTGGAAATGATGAATAGTTGTTCTGCTGTAATCCCTTTTAACTACCTAGTTTCCAAACTTGAATTCTCCTAAGTTTTGGTTAAAACTACTTTGATTTGAGAATTTACTCTGAACCTGAAACTTATGCAGACATATACTTGAACTAAGTCTAGGTAGTTGGGAGATATGACATGAAGGTCTAGCTGCTATTTATCCTACTCCTAGCGATACCAAGTTCTGGTGATTTATCTTTTGAAAATTTAAAATCTTACATGATGAGCTCTTGTATAACATAGTTTAAATTCCTACCAAAGCCATATACATTTATACATTTAGATTAGGAAGACTCATTCATGCTAATTGTCTTTGTATTGAGTGTTGCCAATCTTTAGACCCTATGAAGAGTCTCGTCATGCTTTTGAATCAAGATTACGTACATACCACCCAAATATGCACTACTCTACACTAGAGTAGGCGCAACAACATGCCATTCATCCACTAGAAAAAAGTCTTACTCTTACACTGAGAGCAACCACCACCAAAAATATCCATTCATCCAATAAATGCTCCAAGTTCTTGTTATATTCTCTCAGCAGTTTTTCTCGGTAATAGAGATATGAGCTATGCAAAAGCTATTCGAAAAAAAAGAGAGGAATTAAAAATGGACAAGTGCCCGGGGCATCTCTCAGAAAAATAAATAAATAAGATACCTCATACTCTCTAGCCATGTTGTTCAAAATTCCAAATTTTAAAAAAAAGAGATTTATTCCAAGGAGCAAAGTAGAATTAGGTTTTCTCTATTACCACCATCACCACCATATATCTATAGATGGCCATCGGGTCGTGCCGTGCCGTGGCCCGCCGTGCCACCGTGTCGGCCGTGCCGTGCCATGGCCGTGCTTTGTGCCAAGGGGTCGGCCCAAGGCACGACACATGGGTCGTCGGGCCGTGCCGAGAGCACAGCGTGTGTTGGTATTTCTTATGACTATTGGATAAATCCGCAAGCACACAGATTATACTGATGTAGCACTTCACCGGGAGTATTCCAGGTATCGTATTTTCCTCAGGGAACGATAGTGATCTAACTAGGATTAAAGATATGTCCTATGATGGATCAAGGGAGATTATGATAACTGGGTTGAGAGGTTCGATGTAGCAAAGATATCTAACAAGGCAGAGCAGGTTATACTGGCTTTATCATCCCTTCTCTTGCAGGAGGCGATGGGATAGATCAGAAAGAGGACAAAACTCTAACCGCACCGCGCCATCATGTTGTATTGAGGTCCTACCTTTTAAGAACTTATCTTACACACGTGGTGGAATACGAAGACTAGATAGAGATGTCACCTTCTACTAGCATCCACAAACAATCCATGCGATAAGCGGTTTACAAAGGTAAGATCTAGTATAGACACCATGTCTACACTATTCTTACTACTTTAACCCCAGCTAAAGACTAAAGCACTCTACTCAAAGTAAAGCGATGAACAAGCGTGAAAAGATGTATAACAGCTATGCCAGAAGTAGAATATTAATTGCTATAAAGAACTCGGATGTATCATTTACAAGTGCTGAACTTACAAGAGGATCGCATCCGCTGAGGTAGAGCTCCGGAGAAGATTCCCGATAGATCCGGGGCTTCTCCAGAAGACTTCCCTCACTCTCCTCCAACTAGCATAACACTAATACTAAGGAGTAGTTTCTCCAATGAGGCACGAGTGAGAGTGAGGGCCTAGGGGGTCTATTTACAGCTAGAGGTGGAGTAGGGGCTACTCCAGTGCCACGTCAGCGATCCGCGCCACTTCCATCATCCACCGTAGGATAAAACCGTCATTAAAACCGACTTAGATCAACGGGGAAGATCAAGTGGATGCATGGAGGCATGCAGGGAGTCGGTGGGGAGGTCGGTGCACCTTTTGGGCACCTGACCTGGTTCGGCCGAACCCAATGGCAGGTGGGCCCTGCCAATTTTCCCTCAGGAGGTGTCCCCATAGCACAGGGATCAAGTTGGGGCCTGGTGGGCCCATAGGGTGGTTCGGCCGAACGTCTTTTGTGGCCAAATGGGCTCATCTTTCGCAGGTGGCTTCTAGACATAATGCCCATCATGATGGTGTATGCCTTTTGCACATTTGCCATACATGGAAATATGTCATGTTGGGCCTATAGATCCTCGTGCTTTGATCTAGAACCGTTGAGAGGTAGCATACTTGGATCCAAGGGGTATAAAGTGCTTTGGAGAGTGTTACTTGGATCATGGGGGGCTTGGCAGGTCTAGTGGCCCCACAGGGTGGTCGGTCGACCCCCTAAGTGGGCCCACTAGTTCCCAAAAGTCCCCACTTGTCATTACCAGCACTCAAATAGTCATGGGACATGTGGAACTAGTTATTGAGTAAATTATGTTCATGTTATTCTTGTTTTCCTTTGAATATGAGGATGTTGACGGTGTTTTGATAGTGATAAAATAGGTTGTAATTACCGTCAACAGCGTGCCGCCGTGCCGAGCTCGTGCCGCACAGGGAGGCGGTCGCCGCTGACTCGCCGTGTGGAGCTCTCGCCACGCAGGGAGGCCACGAGGCGGGATTGGGACGCCGCGCGAGGAGGCAGGAAGGGAGGCCATGCGTCGTGAGGTGCTCTGCGTGGAGGAGCAGCGTGGAGGAGCAGCGCGACAGCGACTGGTAAGGTCACGCCCGCGAGGCTGCGACTCGCGACGCGAGTGGAGGAAGGCGCGAGGCGCGAGGGTAGGAGTGGCTGAGGCTGTTAGGGTTTCGGGGGTGGAGGTCTGCTTATATATGGGGACGGCAGTGGCTCGTGGGCTGGCCTATTGGGCCGCATCCCTCAGGATCCTAGTAGGCCAGCAATCCAGCATCCCCATCGGGCGACTGTCGGGCTGGGGATTTACCAGGCCGTGCCACGGGCCAGGGTGGCAGCCTAGGCACGACCTGGTGCGTCGGGTTGGGCCGGCACGGGCACGCTGTTACCGGGCCGGGCCAAATTCTCGTGCCACGGGCCGTGCCAACGGGCCACGGGCTGCATGGCCATCTATACATATATCCACCATATCCATCCACTTGTACATCTTGACTTGATTGTATGACTTGACTCTTTGTTGATCTATTGTTTGACTTTACAATATATACAAAGTAAGTACGGTAACCTTGTTAAGCCATTCCTATGAAGTCCACTATATTTACTAGTGTATGAATGCATGACATTATTAATGCCTTAGTGAGATCCACAAATACCACATACATAAGAGACTTAAGGGTGTCATACAATTAAGCTCTGAGATTTATTTTGAAAACTTTGCAAAACCTAGAATTTTGGTAGAGTCAAGAGTTTGAGACATAGTACCTGACTTGATTACTTTGTCTTTCGATTTCTCAAGACCCAAGTGAAAGTAACAGTCCCATAGTTAAAGGTAATATGTGTAAGTTTGAAAGTTAGAGTAATTTTTCTAATTCATAGAAGAATTTTTGTTTGAAAACATGTGAACTTATGAGGTGTGAAAGCATTGCAGCAACTCCTGATCCAAGTTTATTAGAAAGGCTTTGCTTAGGGATGAGAAAAGGGTAAGCTTGGGGGAGCTTGTTGACGGTCCTTAGCGTCAACTTTTTAAGCAATTATAAATTAAATAAATGGATCAATCAAATATAATATCTAGAAATATAGGGCTTTAATTAACAATTTCCATGAGTTTTGGTGTTTCATTATTTTCCAGTGACTATTCCAGAAAAGAGAATAAAGGAAAGCAAATCAGAAAAGATATTGAATAAATCCCGTGGAGAAACATCTGCCATTCTACTCAAGGAGGATCCCGCAAACACCGGAGCAAAGCGGGGCCCCAGAGGATGACCTATGGGGCCGGCCGGCCAAGTGTGGGGCCAGTCGGCCACCCCTGGGCCCGCTGCCCACCATCTTCTGGAAGCTTCCTCCACCGCCTATGAGGAGTCATCTCAGCCCTACGTGAAGTCGGTTTGATCCAACGGTTGTCGTGCATCCCACCGGACTATAAATAGGAGGGCATACCCCTGGAGGCATCCCATCTGAAGCTCATGTCATTTGGAGATCCATTTAGTTTAAGTCATAGAGATCTAGTCATCCAGAGCCATAAACCCTAGTTCATCTAGAGCACTTCCTAGTTCATAGCATAGCCTAGTTAGATTCGAGAGTAGAGGAAGTCAAGATTCGATCTTGGACTCCCGACATTGTCAAGAGATTAGAGTCTGGTACAGTTCTTATTCTCTTATTCTCTTTTAGTATTTATCTGTAGTTGTATGATATTTATAGGCAACATTATTCTTCATTAATATGTTCTTGTTTACTTTGTTCATTGTCTACATTAATATATCTATTATAGTTAGTTTTCTATTAAGTTCATGCACATGTTCGTATAGCGCTCGTCTATTTGATCATATGGCGAGTGGTAGGCAGTATGTAGGCATGGTGGTTAGATTCTTTACTTATCTGTGAATGCCACCAGTTGTGTCGGGTCATGAAGTAGATCGTGGATGTGACAGATCCATTGAGTCCTTTGTAGGCTTCCCCCGTATGATGGTTTGGTACGGAGGAATTGTCAGGTTGAGGATATCTTGTTATATCTGAGGTTTCTAAACTTAACTCATCCTGTTCATGGCGCTATTGTGGTTGGGAATATTGGTAGTATTACTTAACAATGATTACTAGATGTACTTGCACTAACTAGCATAGCTTTGATGGTAGCTAGAATACTTAGGATGTTATTTCTTTATTACTTGTATTAGACGACTCTTGTGTACTGACTAGAATGCTCTAGATAACTTTATCCTTATTATTATTATGATGATGACTAATCAATTTACCCTTACCATTTATATATATATTTATCATGTGACTTACCCCTATTTAAGAGTAGAGATCATTGATAGTTAAATCACTTCATTCATTTCATATGCTTGTTATCAATACAATAGATTATCAGTTTTAACTAGACCTTCCCAGTGGTAGAATATAAATGACAACATGGTAATACTCTAGGTAAAATGTTACAATGGTATATTTAATCTGTCAGCTTACAGAATCATTATTCCTTGACATTTCATATCTATCATTATTTATTTCTGCCTAGTCATACATAAAATATAGAATATTTCATAAGTACTATAAAATATTCTTAGCTCTATAATTAGGGATGACAACCTAGCTCCATGCTTAGGAGTATAAGGTAAAAGATAAGTGACTAGTTGCTAAAGACAAGTTAATTACATATCATGCAATTTTTGGCACCATCACTACAAGAAACACTCCCCTGTAAATACGATTTAGTTGCTACGCTATTAGAAACGTATCTGTATCAAAAATGATTCCACTACTAGACACAGTTATTGATACATTTAAAGAAAACGTATGTATATATTGAGCGGTTCCTCTAATAGATACGGTTGTTAGCACGTTTAACAAAAGATGTATCTACACGTCTGATGGTAGACACGATCGTTGACACAATCAAAATAATGTGTCAAATGTTATATGGACTTGTGTCAGTCGTGCGGTTGTTCTTTCTCCCTCCCCTTTCTCCCGTGTTTTTTTCGTACCCGTCTCCTCTCTCGTATCCTTCTCCGTCCCCCAAACCCTAGAGCTTCTGTTGTGGCGACTGGCATGTTAGAGAGCAGATCGAAGCAGGATGAGGTATTTGGGCGGCCGGATCCGAGCCCTGGTGCCGGCGGCCAAGATGGTGATTGCTCAAGCATATGGGAGATCGGCGTCATCTGAACAGCAGGGTGGTGGCGGCGGCTGCCTGCCCAAGCGCCTGCATGGAATCATTCCAGCAGGCTGCTTGTGTGCCCGGAGCATC